>CM064582.1:46557261-46976790 GCA_032716605.1 Paralithodes platypus | reverse complement strand
AAGTTCTAATGTTGTTCTGGCCTACTAAGTGAAGGTAGGCTGGATAGGAGTATATATATAAAAGGTTGGAGAGCGTTAGTAACGGACAATTCAAGGATCTTCAAGAGGTATGAGAGAGAGGCTAGGTCGGACAAGAGTCGAGAAGCGCGGGTGTCTTAATGAGAGGGGGGAGGGGGGGGGGGGGGGGGGGGGGGAGTTCAAGGGCTACAGGGAAATTTTGCCCCTAAGGTCCCTGGGCGTGGGGGTGGCATTAGGCTACAATTGATATGGAAGTTTGAAAAGGCAGTAGAATACGTTAGCCAAATGCCGGGGAATGCACTATGGGGTGGTATATGAGTCTGGAAAAGATAGAGTTATGTGATCAGTCAGAGGGTTATGGATACCTTAGTTGGCCCCTGGGAACTGTTTTTTTATTAAATATAAAATACCACCCACAGCGGCAGTTCGTAGGGGTACTTAGTTATTGTTTCGGGGTACTTATGACAGATACTGGTAACCAGGTTATCTTATACAATCTCTGGTTGGGGTAAGAGGTGTAAGACACAAAATAAATTGGCGTAGTGTGGGCTGTGGATACGAAGGAGGCAAGGGGAAGACGTATGACAATTGTGGAAAGTAAATGGAAAAAGGTGAACACAATGGCGGATAAAAATACTTAACCTAAGGATTGCATACATAGATTTATGGGGCGATGGGTCTTCAGAAGCTTAGTCTGGCAAGACAAGATGTTAGGGAATGTTAATATAATACTTAGTTACTAGAGGAACAGTGCAAGGGCGACTGGGCACGGGTTACATATCTATACTCGTCATGGAAAATGATATACGAGGTCTAGGGACAGCGTGGGTGTTTTAACTTCTAAGATATATAACATCTACTTCTCGGATGCAAGAACATACATAGATATAATTATGGCTGTCTGATGTGTTGGCATTGGCCTCAACGTCGGGACAGGCATGGGTGTTTTTAATATGAATGTATATTCCTGTTCATCATCTTTGTAGTTAGAAGTGTAGGACACGAGGGGGTTAGTGTACGTGAGGTGTGGAAAATGGTCAGTTTTAGAAAAGGTAAATGGGTGTGTCCTGGAGCTGTTTAGCCCTGCGGGCTTGGGCTGTCTGAAATGGCTGGCTCGGTCAGCTGGTCCTTTCGTTCTGTGGACCTTTCCTTTGGTGTTTCTGTGTGGTGTTCGTTCATGGCTTCTGTGGTGGGCTTCTCGTTCTGGGGCATTTTACTCATCATCATCAGGAGGGGGTTATTTAGGGTCGCCGTTAGTCTGGGTGACGGTCTGGTAATAGGGGGTGGTGGTGGTTGTGGCTTTGACCTTGGGGTTTCACTTTCACTTTGGAAGGGCGGGGTGGATATACCGTTAGTTCTGTCGTTAGGAATGTGGGTCTGGGGGCGAGCTGGCCCGGGGCCAGTTTTGGAGGGGGATCTAAGTGGTTTCGGTCGGGGGTAGTGATAGGGGGGTTTTAAAGATGAAATGGGCAGGTCGAGTTGGGGTTGTTGTTGCGGAAGAGGTTGGTGCTGGGGAGGGGTTGAATTGCGTAGAGAGTTGTGGTCGTGAGTGGGGTTTGGGGAAGGGTGAGTAAGGCTGAAGGTTGAGAGTTTACTATGATCGGGTGGTTTGGAGGTTTGGGGTGTGGGGATTTGATAGGGAGATGGTGGGGGGGGGGGTCTGGGCAGGCAGGGTTGTGGTTTGAGAGGGGTTGAATTTGGACTGATTTTATTTTCGGGAGAGACATGGATGGGATTTCGAGGAGTGGTTGAAGTTGAGAGGTTAATTATGTTGTTTGGGGCGAGAGAGAGAGTATTTTGGGGTTTAGCCAAGGTGGAAAAAGTGTTGTGGTTGGATTGGGATGGGAGTGGTATTTTGTCGAGCGGGATCTTTGGGGGTGGAATTTGGGGCGGGTGGGGTAACGGTGAAGAGGGGGTAAGATAGGGGGAAAAGGGGGGTTGGGGTTATGTACGGGGGTGATTGTTCGTTCGGAATGTGGTCGTGAGAGGTTAGGCTGGCAGGGTGGGAATTGGTGGAGGTTGAAAGTTTAGCTGGGCTCATGATGGTGGGGGACTGAGTGGTGAGCAGGTGTTTGGTACGTATGAGGGGGGGGAAATCACTTTGGTGGGGGTCACGCGTGAGGGGAGGATTAACGGCGCGTGTGGGAGGATCAGAGTGGTGGGGTGTCGGTGGCAGTGACGGTTTGTTTAGAGGTTATCTGGGGTTGGTGGGTTTGTCTGTCATGAGGGGGTGAGTCAAGTGTGGGGTTTTGAAGTTTATTAGGGGTGTGACTTGTGGGGGGGTGGATGGGAGCTACTGACGGAAAACTGTCACAAGGGAAATTTTGTTGGTGGGGGAATAGATGAGCATTTCTGGGGGAAGGGGGGGAACATGGTTGGGTCCCTAGGTCGTCACGCATGAGGGGAGGATTAACGGCCCGTGGGCGTGGGTCAGGGTGGTGAGAGGTGAGCGAGTTAGGAAACGGGATTTGTTGGGGGGGCTGCGGTGGGTTGGTGGGGGAAGAGTTAGGTGTAGAACAGGGGTTATTGGTAGAGGACTGATGTATTGATTTGGGGTTGTTAACAGGACGAATTTGGGGAATTTTCTTGGTGTCAGTCTCGGTCTGGTTATAGGTTATGTGGGACTGGGGAGGGTTGGTGGGGGAAGAGTTAGGTGTAGAACAGGGGTTATTGGTAGAGGACTGATGTATTGATTTGGGGTTGTTAACAGGACGAATTTTGGGAATCTTCTTGGTGGCAGTCACGGTCTGGTTAGAGGTTATCTGGGGTTGGTGGGTTTGTTTTCTGGGGTCATGGGGAAACTATGTTGTGGTAAGCCTACATAGGTAGGCATAGCTAGAATACGGGGCTTGTTGGGGGGGCTGCGGAGGGATGGTGGGGGAAGAGTTAGGTGTAGAACAGGGGTTATTGGTAGAGGACTGATGTATTGATTTGGGGTTGTTAACAGGACGAATTCTGGGAATCTTCTTGGTGGCAGTCACGGTCTTGTTAGAGGTTATCTGGGGTTGGTGGGTTTGTTTGACATGCATAGAAAAAGGATGGGGTTTATGGGGTAACACAATTGATGGAAGATGATCGTTGGTGGATGGCTGGGCAGGGGAAAATTTAGGGATGGTCAGAGAGGATAGAGGCAAGGAAGAGTGCACTGGGGTTGGACTTTCACCGGAAGTAATTTTGGAAGGGTGCACGGAGTCTTGGATAAGGGCTGAAGGGTTGGATAGGGGATTCATCGAACTGAGTAGGCATTCTTCTCTGATGGAGAGCATATGTTCTTCGAATAAGCCATACGGGTCGAGATGGGCGGTTATGTGGGGTGGGAGGATGTTTAACAATGCGGTGAATAAGAGTTCATTTTGTTGGTCGTAATCTTCATAGCTATACGTGGTCCTCACGTATCTGTAGAGTTGTATGAGGGTCACATTTATATCCCCTTCATACTTGATCTCGTCGACTTTTATTATTTTGGGGGCGACGGGGGGAACCCAAAAGTGGATCTAAGGTCCGGATCACGAAGGATCGAAACTGGTTCCAGGTAAACTCTGGCGTACACTGTGTCACAGTTTGGCGAATAAATTCTTTAAAGGTAGGCCGATCAACAAGTTGGGAAACGGCTTCTCCCAACTGTATAATATGCGAAATTGCAACGGCGATTTTTTCGCGGTCATTATGAAGTAACACATCGTACACTGGCTTTATTATGTCTAATGGTGGGTTCACACATTCACGTATATTGCTCCCGTCCGGCGTATCGCCAATTTATGTAAAGACGCGAGTAGTTTCTGCCGTTGAACGCCCGTTTTTCCACGTCTATTGCACTTACCGACAGACGTAGCGTAACGGGGCCAGTGTTACGTCAGACGTAATGGAGTCGTATTGAACTACGTACGTGTTTGCGACGTGCGTAAGCATAGCCCCGTTCGACCTCATGGGCTGCACGATTTGCGGGAACACAGGCCACGCCCATGCCACGCCCCCTCAAGACCGGCGTAGATGAGGCCGCATGTCTTGGGATTTGTTAGGTCGTACCTGGACCGGTTCTGGCCAATCGAAGGCACACCCCGTCTGACCAAACACAGACAAAGACAGTCTTTGTCAACCACGTAGGTCTGGGATGGAATCTGGGAACTACAAAAGGGCAGGAATGGCCACACCATTCCCATTCCCAGTCCTTCATCGGCACCATGAACAACATCGAGGAATTCATCCTGGAGGAGTAACATCGAGGAATTCATCCTGGAGGAGTAACCCGCTGAGTGCCAGCCAATTTTGACGGTGTGCTTCTGCCAGTGCCATATTTTTTTTTTTTTTTTGGCTAAATCTATTAAGTTGGGAGAGAAATGGTAAAAAAAACACTCCCCTCGCCAGAAATCAGGTCCCCGATGGTCCCGAAAGTAGCTGAAAAGACACTATAGACTACAGAGACTTTTATGGTATCGGAATGTATGGGTGGGAGGGTGGTTTTGGGGTTGGTTGGGGGAAGGTAGAAGGGTAATTGACTTGTGTTACACATATGAAGCCGATTGGTGAGGTAGTTTCGCCACCACGGATTTTCCTTTTTTTTCCTTTCCTTCGTACGGATACGCTAGAAGTGGGTGGTGGGAGGAGGTTGGGGGTGTGGTGGGGGGAAGGCAGAAGGGTAAGAGACTTGTCACACAAATATGGAACCGATTGGTGCAGTCGTTTCGCCGCCACAGATTTTCCTTTTTTTTCCTTTTCTTCGTACGGATACGCTAGAAGTGGGTGGTGGGAGGAGGTTGGGGGTGTGGTGGGGGGAAGGCAGAAGGGTAAGAGACTTGTCACACAAATATGGAACCGATTGGTGCAGTCGTTTCGCCGCCACAGATTTTCCTTTTTTTTCCTTCTGACGGGACCGACAGTCAGCGAGTGGGTGGGAGGAGGGATTTGGGATTTTTGTGGTGGGTAGCCTAAAGGGTAAGGTACATGTGGTAAAAATATGAAAGCCATAGGTGCAGTCGTTTCGCTGCTACGATTTGTTTTCGGCAGGGTGCAGAGGGTGGCAGGGTTGGCTTGTTGGTTGCTGCTCCGGTGTGGTGAGGTGTGACTGGAGGGTCCCTCGCTGGTCCCGTTGTCCCCTCGTACAACGATGCCGCGTCTTCCCGCCAACCCGCAGTGCGGCGGTTCTGCCAGATGCGGCCTAACTAACGTATACTTCCACGTTCGACTGGAACTTTCTATGATTTGACGAGAGCAGCTCTCGTCTCACGTGGTCGCTGCTACGTCCGACGAGGATGCTCTGGTCAGACGACCGTGGTGGCCTGGTCGGTCGTAAGTTTCCCCGTCTTTTGACATACGTGAGGGCGAGCCACGTTCCTGATTCGACTCGAATCAGCAACCGCGCGGCCTTGGCCGCACCCACAACATTCCCGACCCACGTGGGCTACTCGTTTCTACTCGCGCCATGCGAGAGTACCCCCCCGACTGGCCGTAATTTCATTAAAGTTTTGCGTATTATGCCATTACGTTTTACGTAATCGGTTGCCAACTACCAATATACCTTCGTTTACAACAGACGGGAGCTGACGGGAGCAATATACGTGAATGTGTGAACCCACCATAAGTAAGTGGTGATATCATACGTGTTTACATCATACATGGGAATGTGTGCGAGTGGCTGAAAACTTCGCGATGTTGCCATGCTTCTACTGTTCCAAACTTGCAGTGTAATGCAACCTTTTATCCGAATCAAGAACCACCGCTGCCGCCAATGTTATGCCCTGTTTTTCTACAGGTTTAACTTGGGTAATGTGAGTTCTAATTGACTGGGTATATAAGGCTGCATGCACAATATAAGATATGAGGAATAGAGAACACAAAGAAACACATGGTAGCAAGTTACATGATCACGTTTATTTATATACCACTGCAGAATACTCGTGTAAGACAATATAATAGAATCGAACAACACTAGCATAAGTGGATCTGGATGGAGCCTAGTCTCCCACTTCCAACGTTCAGGTATTAATCTTCTGATCACTGGCTTTAATTCAACAGGTTTATATACCGAAGACCATCAATGTTACTTATAGAATCATATTCACTGTTAGATTTATTACTGGTAGCTCTGGTGCACAAGTAGTAGTTCACAGACTAGATTAGACACGCGTATTTTAGAGCACGGGAATTCTAGTAACCTCAGGGGGTACTGTTCTAAGTTAATCTATCAACTGAAAAAACAATATCTTTTAAAATGTTGTCAAATGTTACTTTATCATTCCCTATTCTATATTTAAAACCTTTTTGACATAGCTCCGCTAATTTGTCGTTTGCAAATTGTTTAACTATTTCTACATCACCTGTTAATATATGACCTATCGGAATATAAATAAACTTTATTAACCCTTTCCCTGCGGGTGACATTCTGGAACGTCCTGGCAATTTGCAGCAATTTGCAGGCTTTAAAAGCCTGTAAAAAATGTAAAAATAGAGTGTCAGTGGTCGGGAGCGTGAGGGGCCCACCTCCGACCCTCAGAGCAGCCAGCGGCCCACTGAGGTAGACTGTGTCTCGCGCGGGTCTCTCACTGCCTCTCACAACAGTGTTGCCGAGCGAGCGAGTGCTAATAAATAGCGGGTTTCCCGCGTTTCTATGGCACCGCTGCGGGTGAACCAGGCCACCTACGAGGCCCGTTCTGGTCTCATTTTGAAGCTATTTTCGCCTAGTTTTTGGCAGAATACAGTTCATGCAATGCAGATGCTTGATTCATCATTCAGGAGTGCCTGAATATGCCCTAAATAGTCCCAAACCCCCCTGCAGAGAAAGGGTTAATGCATTACGTCTGTTAGCTGGCATATCCACGACTCTTTTACATACGCATTTATTATTATTGAAAATATCATTTTCTGAAAGATTATCTAAAACTTTATTATAATTACAAATAATAGACCCAACTGGTCGCTCATATGAATAAACTATTATTGGTTTGAAATCTGTATATCCATCCGTCAACTTGGACTTAACTTTCTTTGAATTTATTAAACTATTAACATTAATTTTGTCTAAAATTTTTGAGGAGTAATTCAAAGTGGATATAACTTTATCCTTAATAGGGTTATCTATGGATTTCTTAGAATTGGCTCTAATAACAAAGTATATGGAGATCATTCTATATGGGTCTGCGCGCCGCAAATTTGCCCCTTTTTTCCGAATTTCTTGCTAAACAAACACCTATATTACCTACCAGATATCATCAAACCATTAACAAATATAAAAAGACATCACTTACCTTAAAACTAATGAAGAAAAATGGGCCAATCCGACCCTCGCACTACATGGAATTCGTTCTATGTGATCGCGTATACATACGGCGGTAAATAAAAGTGACCGATCGGTCCTAGGAAAGACCTAGAATATATTAGTTCCTAGAATATATAAAAATGTATGAATATATAATGGAAAAATTAGTTAGAAAATGTTTGAATCTACAATATCATGGCCACAATTAACTGAATAAATGTACGATTTATCGAGATCCCCCCCCCCCCCCCCCTCGTGTTAACCCTTTACGAGCGGCCTATGCGGTTTATTTATATGTACCGCCCAGTGGGGTGTTTTTAGCCAAAATAGGGCTGTTTACGTGATCATTTTCATGCCTAAATAAGACCCAGAACGTAAAACAAGTATCTATCCCTGAAAGGGCATAAACAGAGCTTTCGAATGACACCATAACGATCCTTTTATGATGGCTAGTTTTCTTGCAATAACCGTGCAACGCGAGTGCAAAAAGCAGGTAATTAGCCACTTTCCCGATACAATTCCGTATATAGCGAGTGAGAGAGGTAGGAGGGAGGTGAGATTCGTGTCAGTAGGTTCGCCGCGGTGGTCTGGAGCAGTCATACACTCGCTACTCTCCTACCACCACTTGTCTCTCTCTCTCAGCAACATTACGTGCTGAAATTGCCACTCGAGTTATGTCGAGCGCCGCCACATAGTCCAGCTTTATTTAACTCGACTTATGTGGTGAGCCGCTTTTTAAGGGTTAAAGGAGGATCGCGTTGTAGGAATTAGTGTTATAGGAGGATAGACTGTATTAAGCTCTAAACTTCAATCTTGCAAATACATACTGGCCCTCAAGACCGTAACTAAATTAAAAATTGGCCCTCGAAAGGTTTTGAGTTTGACACTCCTGATTTAAATATATTACCAGTTAATCCATTATCAAGGACATTCTATCTTAAAATACAAAATGGTATAAAATAATCTTACTTGGACTATAAATGAACCCTTTGAGGATTATTCTGCAGTTTAGCAGTATATTCTGGCTATGATTAGACAATTTTATACAGCTTCAGAAGTTAAGAAAGATCTGTGGGGTCCAAAAGGGTAAAGAATATCTCAATTAACCCTCTGACTTCCATATACCGGTACCCATCCTACTCCCATTAAAATAGTCTCATAATAGTCAGAAAAAAAAAATGCGTAATCAAATATTGAAAGGGTTAATTGAGCAGTACTGTATAATGCAGCATTCAGGAGTATTAACAAATATGAATCAAAATTCAAATAAGTTTATTGTTTTAAGATTTACATACAATAAATTAGTACATAATTTTATGACAATGGCTTTAACATATAGTACAGTCAGGCCTCGATATACACGGTTAATTCGTACCGTTTATATCAAACCCGTGTTTTAGAACTAACAGGCCTTATGGGAATTAATTAATTCGTTCCAGCCACTTTCCAAAAGTCACCCTTTTGGCCATTTTTGCCTACCTTCAGCCGACTTATATTACATTATACCACCAACATCATATATAACATAACATAGAATACATTAAGCATCAATAAGAACTGTTTTGGACCTGTTACTGACATTTGTTGGATAGATGTGTTGACGTTCGGTAAATATCCCCGCCGCTGTACTCCCTCGGACCCTCCCCCCGCGCCCCGTCCCGGCCCTAACCCCGACCCCGTTACTGTGATGAAGTTGATAAGCCTTGTGCTGCAAGCTCGCATATCGGCCCCTCCATGTTTCCCAGCTTGTTCATTGTCCTCATCGAATCCAGAGAACACAGAAATATTGTTCATGCTATCATTATCATCATCAGACTGGTTGTCACTGTCGGGGGCGCTCCCTCCCTTCCCCTCTCTTTATTATGGTTCAATAAACCAGAAAGTAAAGAAGATATTATGACCCTACTGATAATGCAAAACTATTGAACACACATAAAAGTGTATGTTATTTGGTCTCTATATAATCGGTGAATTATTTCCGATATGATGGAATTAAAGATTTTTTTTTTCCACCAACTCATAATCAGCAAAAATTACACAAATGTCAATTAAAAACATGTTACAATATTTCCCCATCATTTTGTGTAGACATACTTTCAAGGTGAAAATATACCTTGGGAAAAAACTATAAATAAATATAATGCAAATCTTCCAATCTCGAGGGTCGGCGCCGGTCTGTCTGCAGAGAAGATGGGGAATATTTTATTTTGTTGTTCACTGTTTCTTATTTTTTGTTTATCTATGTGCTGGAAGGATATTATATTTTTCAATTCCATCACATTAGAAATGATTAATAGATTACAAAAAGTCTACATGAGAAGACATAGTTATGTTAATGTATAAGGGAGATAGATAGATGCATTAGAGATAGATAGAGAGCGAGAGAGAGTTGGTAGGGGCGAGCGATCGATAAAATACTAACATACAGTATATGAGACGGACTTAAGTTTTTGAAAAGACAAAGAAGACATTTTTATTGACTCTTTTTAATTTTATTATTTGTGTGTTGGGAGGATAATATTGTTTTCAATTCCATCATATTAAAAATGATTTCATAGATTAAAAATAAAATAAATTAAAATGTAAAACTTGCAAACTAAACAAACCAAAATTGGGACAAGGACAATATAAAGTCAAATTAAATTATCAAAATCGCTATGTGGAAACAACGCTTACTAAAATGAAATCTATGAAATAAAAGAACACAATCCACCACATACTACATGAGCAAGTTAATCTGTTTAAAATTAATCTGTTTAAGATTAATTTAAGGTTAATCTGTTATTCTGTTTAACCTGACAAGCGCGATATAGACCTAGGTGCTAGGGTAGTTATTTGTGCATTTCTAGCCCTAGATTCTGACAGAATTCGTTATATTTACAATATAAAGCATTATTTGTTTTCGGTATGCTTTTATTTTACATATATGATGTATATATGAACCTTCAAGAGTGCTAAAATAAGTGGGAAAAGCATTTGGGTGGTGAAAAACGAAGATATTGGCCACCCGGTCATAATCTCAGGCGAGAGAGAGCCACAGGCAGCCCTCCCCTCTCGCTGTCTGGGAGTCAACTGAGACGAGCGGGGCGGTGTGTGCCGGTGTCTGGGTGTTGCATAACGATCTTTTATGCAACCCACTTGTGCTACATTACGGGGGGAGAAAAAAATAACCGATAAATGATGAAAATAAGAGGATAAATAGGTGATAATTGGGGGGGGGGGGGAGGGGGGAATAAGGTGGGGAAGGAGGGGAGGGGGAGGGGTGAGAAACACATGGATGAGTACTAGAGGGGAATTATCTCACCTAGAGACAAAATCCTTTGTTTTGATAGGCCCTTTTTTTGGGGGGAAGGCTTTTTTTATGGTCTTGCTTCCGTGAGGCCTATCGCGTTCCCTATAGGAAGCCTTCCGTGAGGCCTATCACGCTTGCCGGGTTAATAAGACATACAGTAGTTATATTTATGTATAAGGGAGATAGATGCATTAAATAGATAGACAGACAGACATTTGATGCATAAATAACATTCTTAATAATTTATATATACCTAGGCTTGAGCCGCCACCCGTGTATGATCCCGACTTTTCCCATGTTGTGGCCGACTTTGGAACTTTAGGGGTTACCGTGTCCAAACGAAACCATGTATAAAAAACGTGTGTATATCGAGACCTGACTGTATTATGGATTAATACTTAATGCATTGTTTACTTGTTAACCCGTTGAGACCCAGCGTCGCACGTGTTGCGTCGGCAGTCTTTGATCACCAACTCCCAGCGACGCATCACGTGCGTCCGACATATAAAAAACACTTACGTGGCTCGTAAGGTAGGAAATGGCGGGAGAATAGGAGGGGGCGGTACCGTAGTGTGTGGGGGAGCCGGGCCAGTAGGTGTGAGCGGGCCGAGACAGCCGCGCGGCTGGTGGTGGTGGGCTTAGTGGGGATAGTTTACACCCCTAGTTTACCGCCACTTTGAACCTTCATTACTCCGGTCGTATGGGAGCTAGAGGCTTGAGATTTATGTGAGATACTCCTTAGGATGTATGCCGTACAATGCCATACTCAGTTTTTACCCTAGTGCTCCCGGGCGGGTGGTCATGCGGGGGAGACGAACTATTGAAACCCCCCCCCCCGCCCCCCAAATGACCGAAATGAGTTTTTTTTTATTTGTGTGTTCATTTCTCACCATTCTCTTCCATTTTGGCTCAACAAATTTTTTTGAAGCTCCCCCCCCCCAACCCCCCACCGGCCCCCCCCCCCCCCCAAAAAAAAATGTCAGAGGTGATTTTTTTTTGTTTTTTTTTCATTTCTCATCCTTGTCTTCCATTTTAGCAAACAAAAAAAATAAGTGAAAATGGCTTGGGACTGGGGTGAACAAAATATTATAACTAGCCGGGGCTCAACGGGTTAATAAATATTTTAATTTTGTTCTACTAATTATTAGTCAGAAATGGGATAACTAATTTACTTGACTACATGACTACAACTTAATAAAGGATTTTACATCAAAGAAGTGATCTGCAACCAAAACTATTGTCAAAAATGCTTCCCCCAATGGGATAGGGGTAAAATAGTCCCTCGGCATCCTACTGTGTGTCATAGGTTAATTAAAGGGGTTGGTTGGTGCGGTATGCAACCCTCCCTTCTAAAAAAATAAAATAAAACAAATTGAACTATTTGTCTTGGCAAATGGACAAGAGCGGACCAGAAAGACCCATTTTATTGAAAAAAAGCCTACTGAGCATGGAGTTGATAAATTCATTGCCACCCCCTCGAGAAACAAGGCATCTGGCAATAGCTAGGTAGGTTAAGAACATACATGGCATTTATTTGTGATGTGAATTGCCAGTTGATTTTCAGTGATTAAAATTTTTCAAAATGAGTTCACTTAAATGGCATTATTTCAGAATGTGATTGTCAAGGTGATCATTCTGTGAGTAACAATCATGAATGATCACACTTAAATGTTTTCACTCAAATACATTAGAAAATGTTTGGTTAGCTTACTTTTTTGTGAGAAATATTTATGACAATGTTCTCGCTTGAACGGTTTTACTCTGAATGTATTAGTAAATGTTTGGTGAGGTTACCCTTCATCGATAACCTTTTTCATAATGTGCACACTTACATGATTTTACTCTGAATGTATTAGTAAATGTCTGGTGAGGTGACCCTTCCGCGAGAAACTATTTTCACAATTATCACACTTCTATCTATCTATTGCCTGACGCCGCGATCCCCGAAGGGGTGGCCAAGAACGAACCGCCCCCATGCACCTCTGTCCCCAGTCAGTCGACGCCCCTCCCCCCAACCAGCACCGCCTTCGTTCATATACTTCCTCACTCCATCCTTCCACCTCTCGTTCGGTCTACCTCTCCAGTAACTCCGCACACACTTCTTAAGTAATTCATTATCACTGCTTTCATTTACTCTTGGTCCGAGTCTCTCAACCAACGTCCATGCTTCGCTTCCATAAGTCAGTGTCGGGATTACCACACTGTCATGCAAGGACTTCTTCACTTCCATACTGACCACCCTATTTCTTGTTACTGCTTTCAGCGTTCCTACAACCCTCTTCCCCTGTTGTACCCTCTCCCGCACTTCTTCATCCATAGTCCCATCTTTACTCAACACACTGCCCAGATACTGTATTTAAAAGAGTTGACTATCTCCATAGCCTGACCGTTCAGCTTCACCTCACACTCTGTGACTTCACCCCTTTCGAAGACCATAACCTTGCTCTTCCCCGCATTTACCTTCAAATTCCGTTTTTCACACACTATTCCAAACTCATTTACCAGACCCTGCAACTCCCATTCATTATCACTCATCAGAACTGTATCATCCGCAAACAGCAGTATAGGTAGCTTCCACTCAATTCCCTCCCTTTTCAGCGATACACCAACATCCACTGCTCTTGATAGTATTTCTTTCAAGACTCTATCCATATATACAGTAAACAACCACGGGACATCACACACCCCTGTTTCAAACCAACATTCAAGTCAAAGAACTCACTCTGCTCACTCTCCACACGTACTGCCACCTTTGCACCCTCATACATGCTCTTCACTGCTTTCAGCAACTTGCCCTCTACTCCGTATATTCTAAGTACTTTCCACAAACCTTCTCTATCCACTCTGTCATAGGCCTTCTCCAAGTCCATAAAGGCAACATACACCTTTAGTTTCTTCTCCAGATACTTCTCCACAACACAATTCAGGGTAAAAATCTGATCTACATATCCTCTTCCCTTCCTATAACCTCCCTGCTCGTCCTTCCCTACTACGCTTAGAAGACATATTCCTCGGTGGTTACCACACACTCCTCTTTCCCCTTTGCCCTTATATAGGGGGACTATTATGTCAGTCTTCCAGTCATCGGGTGCACTCCCCTTCTCCCATGCTAGTTTGCACATTTTCCATACCCATTCGATCACTATCTCACCACCATACCTCAACATTTCCCCACACACTCCATCTGTTCCTGGTGCTTTCCCCAACTTCACTCTTTTCATGGCTTCCCACACTTCTGACCTGATCCCCACCTCCTCCTCCACTACTTCTCTTCTTCTCCCTCCCATACCATATCCAGCTATGTTTGCTGGCTCTTCATTCCTTACATTTAGCAACTCATTGAAGTACTCCCTCCATCTTTCGACTCTCTCTTGCTTCTCGGCTAGCATTCTCCCATTCTTATCTTTCACACCCTTACTGTTTCCCTTGCTACCTTCCCTAACTTTCTTGACTTCTTTCCCGAACAGTTTCTTACTCTCTCTCCATTTTACACTCAGATTCCTTCCAAATTCCTCATCTACTCTTCTCTTACTTTTCTTCACCACCCTTTTACTCTCCACGTACCTCGCTCGTTTCTGTCTCTCGAAATCTTCATTCCCTCTACTACCCAACCACTCTCTATAATTATGCTTTCTTCTTTTCTTCCAGAGCTATTCTTACCTCTTCTGTCCAGCATGCTGTACCTTTCACTCCCCTCCCTCCACACACCTCCTCACATGCTGCACAGATCTCATCCTTAAACACCTTGCTCATCTCCTCCACTTCCTCCATAACTTCCAGGTCGAACCCACCTAGTCGTCTTTCCACTGCTCTCCTGTACTCCTCCTGCAACCTCTCCACCCTCCTCTCGCCTCCCTCCAACTCTCCTCACCCACTTCTTTTGTATCCTTACCTTAGCTACCACTACATAATGATCAGACAGACCCGCTCCAATACCCCTATACACCCTAGCATCCATCACAGATTTCTTCATTCGTTCATCCACACATACATACGGTAATCAAACAATGACTTTCGTTCCACCACTGTCTCATCCTCCATCGTCCACACCCGTTTCCACGTGTACCTGTGGATCATTCTGTGTCGGAAGAAGGTGTTGGCTATCCACGGCCTCCTCCCCACACATACGTCCACAAGTGCACTACCATTCCCATTCACCTCTGATGGTACCCCCCACCCTCCCACCACTCCCTCAACTTTCCTATCACCCACCTTACCATTCATATCCCCAATCAGAAATATTCTTTCGTTCTTGTCAAACTTCTCCAGGCACGCCTCCACATTCATCCAGAACTCCTTTCTTTCTTTCAAGTTTATCCTCAGTCGGGGCATACACACACAATCACCCACGTTTGTATTCCTACTTTCATTCTCACCCACACAATCCTTGAACCCACAGACCCATATTCTCTTACACATTCCACCCATTTGCTACTTATAAACAAACACGCACCTTCTCTCGCTGTTCCTTCACTCACTCCAGCACACACACCCATTCCACACTCCCACATCTGAACCTTTCCATTTGGTCTCGGTCATTCCACATACATCCTGCCTGGCATTCACTAGCACTTCCAGAACCTCTCTCTCTTTTGTGCCATCATTCATGCCACTAACATTCCATGTAGCCATTCTCAGAATGTCCGAAGGAATGTCCCTAGTCGGTCGTGGTTCGTCAACATAGGTTCCGTCCGCATCCGAGGCTGTTCATTAGTTTTTCTTTGCTTAGCTATTTTTTTCCGGATGATCACACTTGAATGGTTTTACCTCTGAATGTACTCGCAAATATCTGGTGAGGTCACACTTATGTGAGAAATCTTTATGACAATGCTCACACTTGAATGCTTTTACACCTGAATGTAGCAGTAGATGTTTGGTGAGGTTACTGTTCTCAGAGAAACCTTTAACAATGATCACACTTGAATGGTTTTACTCATGAATGTATGTTATGCCCTGTTTTTCTACAGGATTAACTTGGGTAATGTGAGTGGATCTGACTGGGTATAGAAGGCTGCATGCACAAAACAAGGTATGAGGAATAGAGAACACAAAATAAGCACACGGAAACAAGACACACGATCACTTTTATTGATGTACACACTTCTATAGTTTTCTTGATGATGATTAATATGAAGCATAAGATATGAATACTCGTACAAGACAAATGATAGAATTGAACAACACTAGCATTAAGTGGATCTGGATGGATATGGGTAATTACGAGAGTTAATATCGCCTGTTAATTAATAAACACTGATACGCTTAGCACTTCCTAATTGAATGGTTATATATGAATTATACTGGGGCAAAGATATAGCCACTTCATAGAAATATTAATAAGTGAGTCTCTAAATAGCACTATAACACTGTAGCACTGATAGAGTGAATCTTGGGTAGTATTTGATTGGTCTGGTCCTGGTTATCTTGCGTCCGTGATGTTGGGGGCTAACGACTGGTTCCGCGGCCGTCCAGATGGTCCATATGTAGAAAGTTATCAAGACGGATCTCTTAGCGATCGTTGCTGGTTACACTCTTATATACCCTCTGGTTTCTAGACCTGAATCACAGATATTAGGATCTTCCTGTCAATCTGGATCGGAATTAACGCCAAGCGCATCTCACGTCGATCGCTTAGCTTCCCGGTCTGTATGAAGGTTATAAGGTGTACGTAGATTTCTTTTACGTGGACAGATCCTTCTATCTAAATCTGCCACGGAGTCTGCAGGCTCTGGAACTCAATTCTCAGGAACAAACCATGATAGAGCTAGAGGTCAACACAAGGGACCAGCCACTGTTTGGTGTCTATCTTTCAACTGATTTTACTGGGGGCTGGAGCTCGGTTTATAGGTTCGGTTTTGGACCCTGTAGGCAATAGGGATCTCCAGTTTTGATGGACTTATTTGAGCTCTCAATTGATACGGGAACTAGGTAAGGTGGTGATTACTGTTGTGGCACATGGCTGTATGGAGCCTTCATAATGTGATATAACTGAGCCTTAGTAAGAGGTACTATTTTGGCTATACTGGAAGTATTTAAGGGAGAGAGACTGGATCTACTTTGCGAGGAGGTTTGGGACATCTTTGATAGGAGCGTCTCTCTTAGATTGTTCAGTCTTCATTCTATGGTATAGCTAAGGTGCTAATTTGGTTATCGGAGTATGCAAGAAAGGTTAATGGATTATTGTGGGTTAACAGAGGTTAGTAAGGGTGTTAGTCATACATGGTTAGTTCATTGATAGGAAGAATTCCTGTGCTACCTGGCAATGACCCGGAAGTCAAAACAGGGGTCAGGTGTACCTCTGCAGGGGTAGGGGTCTCCCTCCTCGGGTGGGTGAAAGGGGTAGGCGCGCGTCCTCTCTCTGTGATGGTCGTCTGGGCGGCTGTGGCTGGGGGCTTGCCATATTACCAGTGTTTGTAATAACCCTCTGTTTATGAGACAGATGTGGGTGTTCGTAATACCAAAACCGAAGGTGCCTTGATCAGCTGGTTTAATTGGTTGGGTTGTTAATTGCATGGTTTGTTGGATGTGGTGGAGACTGGGTTGCTAACGCTGCCACATTTATCTGGAAGTATGGCAATGGAGGTTAGTCACTGGCGAGGCGGCTAGCCTCGCACTGACGATCATTTGGTACAGGGTTGTGAATGGGTTGTGAGGGAATAGATGGCATGCAAAGGGTTAGTAAAGTTCTAATGGTGTTCCTTCCTACTGGGGGAAGGTAGGCTGGATAGGAGTATATATACAAAAGGTTTGAGAATGTTAGTAACGGAAAAGTTATGGATATTCAGGAGGGAGTCGAGGAGCGTGGGGGGTTAACGAGAGGGAGAGGGTTAAGGGGGGCTACGTGGAAGTTTGACCCTAAGGTCTTTGGGCGTAGGGGTAGCATTAGGCTACAGTTGGTATCTTAGACTGGGGGTTAACGACAGGGAAGGTAGGTTAATCACGCTACTGGGGGATGAGCAATAGGTGGTGGTATATGAGTCTGGAAATTATAGAATCATGTGGACTGTGGGGAAGATGAGGTTAGCTGTAGGTGTGTGCTTGACTGTGGATAAAAGTAGAGAAAAACATAGTGTAATATTACTCGTCAATACGATGGGTTATGGACACTATTAGTAGACACGATTTCTTGCTGATCTAGTTGTCCCTGGGAACTGCGTTTTCTATGAAATATATACCAAAGAAAGCGGCAGTTCGTAGGGGTAGCTTCGTTATTGTTTCGTGGTAGATATGCGTCGACACAATGGTAAAAGAGGGTTATCTATACAATCTCTGGTTGGGGCAAGAATTAGAGTTACTGCATGGTTGCTAACATCTTCAGTCATTAGATCTGGCAAGATAGGGCAGGCGTAATGGTTGCACAATGGTGTACCCGTGGGTATTATAGTTTCTTACCAATTATGACATGGGGGTTAACATATTACTTCTCGGATGGAAGAACATACATAGATTTATGGGAGCGGTTTGTCTTCAGAAACTTAGTCTGGCAAGACAAGGTATTTTAGGGTATGTTGATATTGATATCTTAACTTAGGGACAGGGCATGGGTGTATTAAATTAAGGTGTATTCATGTTCATCATCATGTAGGTAGAGTCTGGCGGGTAAGTGGTGTAGGACACGAGGGGTAGTGGATACGCGAGGTGGGGGAAGGGTCATTGGTTAGAAGCGATGGGCAGGTGTGGTTTGGAGCTGCTTCGGCCTGTCTGAACTGGTTGGCTTGGTGCCTTCTCTCCTTCTTTCTTCTCTCACGCTGATCTATGGGGCGTCTGCTCTCATCTGGTCCTTTCGTTCTGTGGGCCTTTCCTTCGGGTGTTTCTGTTCCCGTTTCTTTGTTGTTCTCGCTCGTGGCTTCCGTGGTGGGCTTCTCGTTCTGGGGCATTTTAATGTACAAGTAAATGTTTGGTGAGGTTACTCTTTTGTGAGAAACTCTTATCACAATGATCACACATGAATGGTTTTACTCCTGAATGTACTAGTAAATGTGTGGTGAGGATAACCTTTTGTGAAAAACTTTGATCACAATGCTCACACTTGAATGGTTTTACTCCTGAATGTTTTTGTAAATGTGTGGTGAGGTTACTCTTATGTGAGAAACATTGATCACAATGCTCACACTTGAATGGTTTTACTCTGAATGTACTAGTAAATGTATGGTGAGGCTAACCTTATGTGAGAAACTCTTATCACAATGCTCACACTTGAATGGTTTTACTCCTGAATGTATTCGTAAATGTACGGTGAGGGTATTCTTTTGTGAGAAACTCTTATCACAATGCTCACACTTGAATGGTTTTACTCCTGAATGTACTCGTAAATGTGTGGTGAGGGTACCCTTATGTGAGAAACCTTTATGACAATGCTCACACTTGAATGGTTTTACTCCTGAATGTACTAGTAAATGTTTTTTGAGGTCACTCTTACGTGAGAAATCTTTATGACAATGATCACACTTGAATGGTTTTACTCCTGAATGTACTAGTAAATGTATGGTGAGGCTAACCTTATGTGAGAAACTCTTATCACAATGCTCACACTTGAATGGTTTTACTCCTGAATGTATTCGTAAATGTGCGGTGAGGGTATGCTTTTGTGAGAAACTCTTATCACAATGCTCACACTTGAATGGTTTTACTCCTGAATGTACTCGTAAATGTGTGGTGAGGATACACTTATGTGAGAAACTCTTATCACAATGATCACACTTAAATGGTTTTACTCCTGAATGTACTAATAAATGTTGGGTGAGTTTACTCTTATGTGAGAAACTCTTATCACAATGATCACACTTGAATGGTTTTACTCTTGAATGTATTAGTAAATGTGTGGTGAGGCTACTCTTATGTGAGAAACATTTATCACAATGCTCACACTTGAATGGTTTTAACCCTGAATGTACTAGTAAATGTGTGGTGAGTCTATAAGGTTTAGAGAATCCTTTACCACACTGATCACACTTGAATGGTTTTACTCCTGAATGTAATAGTAAATGTTCAGTGAGGTCATACTTCCGTGAGAAATCTTTACCACAATTATCACACTTGAATTCTTTTACTCCTGAATGTACTAGTAAATGTTTGGTGAGATTACTCTTATGTGAGAAACATTTACCACAATGATCACACTTGAATAGTTTTACTCCTGAATGTACTAAAAAATGTTTGGTTAGGTCAGACATCTTTGAGAAACCTTTACCACAGACCTTACACTGATGTTTCTTGTCTTTTTGCTTTAGGGTTCCTGTGTCATGGATTCCTTTTTCATAAATGACATTAGAAAACTCACTTGAATTATTTTCCAAACTTTTATCTTCACAGTATATGGGTTTAATTTGATCAATCTTCTCTTTTCCACTCTCTAACAGTTCCCCAGTTCCTTCAAATTCTAATGCTTCCTCTTTGTACTCAATTTCATTGGTTCCATCAAAGTCGAACCCTTCCTCTTTGTACTCATTTTCATTGGTTCCATCAAAGTCGAACCCTTCCTCTTTGTACTCAATTTCATTGGTTCCTTCAAAGTCCAACCCTTCCTCTTCACATTGTATGGTCTCTTCACTCTCTAACTTCACAAGTGAACCTTCCTCTAACATCTCCATCATAACTCTTCTGGACAGTAATTGTTTATTTACAGAGTTATTGTATGGTAGCTAACATGAATTTTATACTATTTAAAAACTATTCAAAGCCTAAGATCCAATATTATATTAAGATGTGATCATACTAAAAACAGCTATTATCGACCAATCGATAAATAAACTATGTTGCTTCTTCTGATGAGTGACTTCATTGGTGAACCTGGAACAAGAACTGTCATTAGTTTATAAGTCATCATCATTGTATTAAATTGTATATTTTAACTATTGTTGGGAGAGTAAAGCCAGGGAGTTTTGTTCTTAATTGTACTAATATATCAACATAATGCAAGATTCATTTGATTTTGTTTGTATATTATTCAAATACACATTTTCAAAATATAGTTATCCATTAAATATTCATAACTATTATACTATATACTTAAATTGAATAGCAATTTATTATACATTAGTTTCTCAGATGCATAGTATGGGTACTGGTCATGAAAAAAGTATCCTTCTTTGTTTGCTAGCTTACTCTTCCACAACTCAGAAGTACAGTATATGTTTATGTATGCTGAGTCACTTCATATTGTGTTGTCCCTTTAACTTTTTATATTGTCCCTCCACTTGTGGACGTATGTGTGGGGAGGAGGCTGTGGATAGCCAACACCTTCCAACACAGAATGATACACAGGTACACATGGAAAGTACAAGTAGAGTGGAGGAGGGAGAGAGAGACAGTGGAACGAAAGGCACTGATTGATTATATGCATGGATGAATTAATGAAGAATTCTGTGCTAGATGCTAAGGTATATAGGGGTATGTGGGAAGGGGGGGGGGGGGGTTTGTCCGATCATTATGTAGTAGTAGCTAAACTGAAGATATAGAACAAGTGCGTGAAGAGAGCTAGAGGGAGGCGGGTGGGAGATGGAGTGGTGAAGAGGTTACAGGAGGAGGAAATCAGGGAACAGTTCAAGAGAGCGGTAGAAATACAACTAGGTAGGTTTGACTTGGAGGGTATGGAGGAAGTGGAAGAGGTGATCAAAGTGTCTAACTTGAGAAGCGCGATAGGCCTCACGGAATGGTCACCAAAGCTAACGTGATAGGCCTCACGGAAGCAAGACCATAAAAAAAAAAAAATCAAAAACACCCCAGGGGTTCTCAAAACAAAGGAATATGTCATTAGGTGAGATAATTCCCCTCTAGTATTTCTTACCACTCATCCTCATGTGTCTCAACCTCACCCCCCCCCCCCTCCTAAATGATCGGCTATTTTTCATCAAATTTCCCCCATTTATTGGTTATTTTCAGCGTGAATTGATCTTACACGGTTTCGTACACACCAGTGACTCACTTAGAGACTTTATATAACTCTGAGATCTCTCCTGCAGCGGTCAGTGTGTTGCGAGACGTTGCTAGGGGAGGATGTATCTCTCAGTCTGCGGACCCAACTTACGGCCGGGTAACAAAAATGTAATGCCCTTGAAAATGTCCCGCACCCACAATAATACTAACCCGAGTTGACGTCAGGTATAGCGTAAAATAGTCGTAGATGGTAAGTCCAATAAACTCATCTCGAGAGACTATCACCGTGGTTCTTAAAAATCGGACTAAGGTTGCTATACTTTTGTACGTCTGTGGTAGTACAGTGGGTTAGCGCGCGGGCCTGGTGGTGATGGTGGTGCGTCACTAACCAGGGTTCGAACCCCACCCAAGGCATCTCAAAACCTGTGGGATTTTAGGGGGGTTAAATTCCCTTCAGAGGTTCGTACCCCGCGCCAGGTACCAGGAAAGGTTGATCTTAAAGGTAGCCTGGGGATAATTCCCATTCCTATTTAACCCTGGTAAAACCTAGCATTTCAATATATAAGTAAAAGGAACAGTCAGAGTAAGCTATGGGTATGGCAGAGATCGCTCCACTCTCACTCTGATAGACCAGCCCATCACCACATGACTAGAACCCAATCCTTTCAGCATCAGCTAGGAAAGGCCCTAGAAAGCCGCCTTTGGCGGAGGGATAGCTCCCCTACTTCAACTCCTTTCGGAGTTGGGCACCCGCCGAACAGTATATCCGCAGTTAATTAGAACTACTAGCAGTTATTGGAATTGTTGAAGGTTCCTATTGCGAAATGACCATTTCTGCCTCTACTGTGTGAACTTTAATATATAATATGACAAATTACATATATTATATAATATGACAAATTACATATAATTATGGATGGGTATATTATATCATACTCAGAGATCAAGCAAAATACAACCATACCGAAATACATATCACTAGAGCTTTAAAGTAAGCCCGATAATGTTGTGGCATTAAAACAAACATATTTTGCAATTAACTGGGTGTAATTTATCATATGGTCGGTTATGTCACCTGTCGGTAAATTGAATCCCGTAGCAACTGATTTATCGATACGTAATGGAAAAATATGAAACTATGTCATATTACTGCCAAGTCCTCATAATAAACAACATATTTTGCTACATAATCTTAGTAATAGTTGAGTAATAAAGATGAGGACCATCAACTAAAAATAAACAAACTATAGTTATAAATCACGGCAATGACTATCAACACAAATGTATACCGCTTTTATAATTGTTGCCACATATTATCGAAACATAAATCAGGCTTATGTAATTACCGTTTGTCAAAGAACATTACGTAATTAATCGGTTATTTGCCACAAATCAATGGATTCCATTTCCTCTCTGCTCCCACCTTAACTTTAACAGCCACACAAGCACACCCTTCTTTCCTACCTCGCTAACACCTCTACCCCCACCCCGCAAACCATCACCCTCCCACCATCGCCTACTTCCACTCCCGTTCTCCCCCCATCATAACTCTCCAGCTAGAAAGGACACCATGACTGAGTAGAAGGCCTGAGGCGGTGTCTCTGTTTCATAGGCTCGGAACTGTACATTCCATTCTAACCCATGTTAAAACCCTGGGGTTCAATATCAACTTGGCAAATTCGAATCTTGTCCCAACAATGGTAATTCAGTGGGTAGGGCTGGTATGGGACACAACACACCTAGCACTCGGTCAGAGTGTGGACAATCGGAACAGATTTCGCAGGAGATTGTTCCTTTTTCTTCACAGCCTGACTACCACGAGGAAGGTGTGGGAGTCCCTTGTCGGCTCTCTCAACTGGATTCAACTTACTGTAAAGTTAGGCCGGTTGAAAGTAAAGAGGTTAATCTTGGAGGTAAACAAGCATTTTCCGCTGTTGCTGGCGGAAAAGTCGTGGAAAATCCCAAAATTAATCCACAACTTACTAGCGGTCTGGGCAAGGCCAGAAACATTGCATTCAATTATGACATGGACTTCTCCTCCGCCGATGGTATGGGTTGATAGGATGCTTCAGGGACGGTGGGTTGGGGTTATCAGTCATACCTAGGGCATCAGGGTCAGGGTCTTTGGTCCCAATCCAACATATTTCACATCAATGTGAAAGAGTTACTAGTTCCCTTAATATTCCTTCAGGCTCATGGTTCCACATTGGAGGGGAAATCAATAGCTTTTCAAATGGACAATCAGAATGCCGTGTCTTGCATTCAGAAGCAAGGGTCAACGAGGTCTCGAATGTTGTTAGAGTTGTCGGAAAAGATTTTTGTGTTAGCCGACAAGCTAAACATTCATCATCGCGCATCTTATCTGCCAGGCGTGGCCAACGTCTGGGCAGATGCTCTGTCATGGAGACGGAGCAAAATAGTAGAATGGGCGCTCAAGCAAACCGTCTTTCAAAAGATGATTGCAGAGCCATACCGTCCACAAGTGGACTTATTCGCATCAGAGGAAAACAACAAACTCCCTCTCTACCTAACCCGACAGGGGGTCCCAACGCTTTGCTGATGGATTGGAACAGGTGAAATTCCATCTATCTGTTTCTGCCACCAGATGCTTCACTCATGTGTCAAGTAGTTCACAAACTACGGGATTATCGGGGCATAGTCTCGCTGATCGTGCCCCTGTGGCCGGTCCAGGTTTGGTACTTTCAATTGAAGACGTGGTGCGACAACCCGGTGTCACTCCCGATCTCGTACTTCCACTTGGAGACAATTGGCAACCTAAAGACCTCGCTGACTTTTGCATTCTGGACATTCAAAGGGCCAAATGGTTAGCCCCTTTTGGAGAAAGCGTGACTAGTAAATTCATTAAGGATATGTTGGTCCGCTTAGAGGTCGAAACAAATTCAAAGTTATGAAAAATGGCGAAAACTTCCTGAAAAATAGCCTCACGTTCTGGCAACAAATTAACTTGCCAAAGTTTCGGCGTCATTGTGCGATTTTTACTATGTATACATAATATGTCACATATGTCACATCAATTGAAAGCCATTGTTTTCCTTGCATAATGAATGATATATCAACATCAATGCATATCCTCATCTGTAATGCTTATTAGCTTTCTGCTGGGAAGGTCTAAAGTACAAGGTAAACTTTGACGCTCGATTCCCGATTTTTTTTGTTTTGCTAAAATAATGTCATATTTGTTGTTATATATTTGTTGTTATTGTTATGTTGTGATTTGCATGATTTTTGTTTTGTTGGAAAGCTTACATTTTTTCCTAAAACTTGAAGGTATCTTAGGTCTGAGATGAAGAAATAATTTTCTTGGGCACGTTATATGAACGGTACTGAAAAAATTCATGAGTAAACTGGGTAAGCATACCAGTGCATACCTATTGGACCTACACCAATAATTCACCTTCAGTTTTACAATCATGGCTAGTAGGCCTACTTCTCCCAAAAAAATTACCATGGCTGTAGTTGTAATAGCTACCGACTAGTAGCAGCGGAAATGTTGTGCTTTTCTCGCATATTTGTGCACGTTTTATATTGTTCATAAATTTATTTTTCAATATAAATCAATGACAATTGGTATGCATAATCAACAATATTAATACAACTTACAGTAAAAAAAATGGGCACTCTAGCTCTATTAGAAGTGAATCTCGACCTCTAAGCGTACCAACTGCCTTAATCAGTACACCCTGTCAACCATACGTCAGTATCAGTCACACTGGAAATCTTTTACTACTTGGATAGTGGAAACTGCCCAAACTGAAGCATCGGTATCTTTAATTTTCAAATATCTTGATTATTTATTTGAGCATAAACGATTGTCAGTAGTAACACTAAAGAATCACATGACAGCAATAAGAGCCCCCCTTTTTTTACTTAACTGGGCTCTCCGTACCGCCGGTGGAAGAGACGGGTTTCATGCGTGCATGTTTCAAGCTTCGCCCACCACCCCGTCAGCTCATGACTACCGGGTCACTTGACAAAGCTTTGTCTTTATTACATTCTCAGAAATATAGTCACAATCCTACTTTTGATTCAATCTTAAAGAAGGCTGTGTTCCTTATGGCCTTGGCTACAGGAAACCGGGTATCTGAGCTGGCGGCGATGAGCAACAAACCGAACTGTCTCAGGTTTGGACGATGCAATGTGGATGTACAAATTGCACCACCTCCTAACTTCATAGCCAAAAACGAGCACAGTGAGCATGTTTTTACGGCATTCACGGTTCCGGCACTCAAAAGAGAAGATACTCACCATAAATTATGCCCGGTGAAATCTCTAATGAATTTTATAGAGCCAACCGGGCGCCCTCTGGGTAAATAGAACGGGTATACGCCTTACGAAGAGGAAGTTAGCGACTTTACTTGTGGATGTGATATGGGAAAGCAACCCGGGCACCGTGGGGCGTGCACATGACATCCGTAAATGGGCAGTGTCTCTTAGGTTCTTGAAGAATTATTTAATCACGGATATTGCAAATACCCAATTATAATAATTATAGGCGTCCAATCACACCTTCCTAACGCACTACTTATCTACTGCCCTAGATAAACCAAGTCTAACCTGTGTCGCATTGAGACAATGGGTCTGATAGTCTGGTGCTTTAAGGATTAAGGTTAATTTTAAGAGTAAAACAGGGGGGGAGGGGGCAATTAATTGATAGCTAAGACCCTCAGCCTCGCCGGACAGTTTGTGAGTGCACAAGCACTGTGATATACAGTAAAAGTCCGATAATCTGACGACCGGTAATTGTAATCTCCCAATAGTCCGATTTTTTTTAAATCAGGCCAAATCCGAATTCACCCGATATTCCGAATTTCAAAAAGTCCGAAAGTCCACTTTTTGAGGTATTAGGCCACCCAAAACCCACCCAAATAACACATAATGGTACACACACATATCATATGTTCATGAAATCACTTTAAAAGTTTACCATTATGTGTCATATTGGATGTATAGCGTTATATTGTGCATATGCATAGCCTATATTGTGTTAAGGTTTTCGTCAGGCCATTAACCTCTGAAGTACGCATGGGGTGTATTAGACCCCTCTGCCTGTGCGCATGTATTTGAGCTGTTTCCATCACTAAAATATTCATTTTACCATAAATAGCATTAATACTTCTCCATATGCGCCTATTATAGGTTGATTATAAAGGTATTTACCTGTTACAACAATAAAACAAGTGGAAACAGCGTTTGGATGGTCAAAATCGGCGATACAGGCCGCGAGTTACATAATGTATGGCTGAGGCAACCTCCTTTCCCACCAATTTCCCCCAAGGCTGGAGAGACACTGTCGATCGATACTCTCTCTCTCTCTCTCTTGCACTCGCTTGCTAACAGTGATGACAATGCCCTGCTTGCAACTCGCTAATGTTAGCACGAAAATATACCTCAGAATAAGGGAATAACAGGGAAAATAGGTGATAACTGAAGGAGGGGAGGAAAGTGGGGAAGGAGGGGAGGTAGAGGAGTGATAGTTTGCATGGCCCAGGGGCAAAAAAAAAAAAAAATCGGTGTTTAAAATTGATTTTTTTTTTCTCTGACTCTTAAGTCTTCCCGCAGTCCACCGGGGGAACTCTTAAGAGTCTTCCCGCAGTTCCCGGGTTAATACTCTGGTTCATAGGGGTAAATTCCAATAATCCGAAAAATCTGGTAATCGGAACGAGGCCCGGTCCCCTGCTATTCAGATTACAGGACTTTTACTGTACTTAATCCTAACCCTTCCAGCCCGGCTGTCCTTTTACAAGGACACCGCGGCAGATGGGCCGGTACCCGGGTGTCCTTATAACAGGCTGTAAGCTTGAAAGCCTATTAAGCTTGGTCTGAACGCTGTGCGTCCGACACATGTAAACAAAGCCGGTCATTGCGTCACCGCACCTCCGAAAACAAGAAGGAGACGTCGGATCAATGTTATTGTTGTATGATATGACGAAATTAGTGTCTGAAAAGCTCCGATATTGTCAACATCGCGGAAAAATTCGCTCCACGGAAATCGTCATTACAACTAAACCAGTTGACTTAGAGAGCTCTACTCAACGCCAGTCTACAGATTGGAAGCCGCACTACGTTTAGGGATGCGTGGGAAATTTCTAGAAGTTAAAATAACAAAGATACGGTAGCCTAGGCCTAGACGTTTTTCGGCCAGATCGCCCGGATACAACCTCCGTCCTTTTGTAAGGCAGCCCGGGTCGGAAGGGTTAAGAACTGGAAATACAGTTCAGTGATGTTTTTTCGTTTTTGTATTTCGAATACATGGAAATATAGCTTAGGTAATCTGCATTTACCATAAGATCCTCAGTTACTTGCAATAAGTCTTATTATTTTTGTATTGATATACATGACCAAATATTTTGTGATATGCATTAATCTTTCGATACTCAGGGACTTACCAGAGTCATGAGTTAGTATATTTTTGTATAGGAATAGATATTCCTAAAACAAAGATTTATTTAATGATTAGAATGGTGAAAACATTTATGATCTAATTTTACATGTTCCTAATAGGTTATGTTAAGCAACTATTCTACAGTACAATCATATCCCATGATTTTCAGAAGGGTTGGCACACAGGTCTTCTTTGAAGTACGCTACCTGTGTTACTTTTACAATTTTTATAAAATATTTTAAATGTACAAAATAAAGTATTATAACTCTATATCTGTATTGTTTAGTTTCATCCTATTGTTGATTTGTTTGTGGTTTGATATTTGTCACGAATGTCCCCCTCCAGACTTGAGATATCAGGCATATCATCAATGAGGAAGGGGCCACTAATAAATTATAGGCTTGAGTCTCGGAGGGAAGAAGGAAAACTTAATATTAACTCCCTCCGACATATTATGTTCCAATAAGTCCGAGGAGGCGGGAGCCCCAGGATCATTGCCACTGCCTCGCACTACACTCACAACAACACTGCGGCCGTTAGAATTATCGGAGGAGGCTGAGGTTGCCACCAACGGTTTTATCGTAAGCTAACTTATCGGACTTACTGAGCTCATATGACGCAAAATCGCTTCATAAACTTATTGGAGAGGCATAGAGATAAGTCTATATGACGCGATCGCGTCATATGAGATTTTGGTTATAAGTTCCATATGACGCGATCGCGTCATATATATCTGGGGGAGTTAAGTAGTGGCCCCGGAAACATTGACGATTCCGGCCCTCCCTTCAATCCCCTTAGAATCTTCAACTGGAACAGCAACTACAACACCTACCAAAGTAAAAACCCTACCTTAGTTATTATCAACCCCTATGATTTCCCTGCCTGTAATGCTCAGTGTGCCCTCCATCAAATTCGTGACTCTGCCAAACCTCACCCCTCGACTCCTCGCATTTCTGTAAATGAAGAGGAGTGGGGACAAGAGGAAGAAATAGCCCCCCATATCATGACCTCAGACGATACTGAAGAAACCCTGGAGGAGGTAGATACCGACCCCCAGGATTTTTAAAGTATCCCCCGCCCACGATGGGCTCGGCGGGGGACGCCATAACTAGTCGCACTGCCCCCATTTATTACATGGCCAAAATCAAGGACATTCCTGTCCGCTTGCTAATCGACACGGGAGCTGCCAAGTCATGTTTGTTCAAATCTTACTATGAAAAACATCCCCGACTATTTGGCCCTTTGTTAAACACCAAAACAGAACTCATCTCAGCTGCTGATACTTACTTAAATCTCCTAGGAGACACTTTACCCCTATCAGTAACCACTCCTGACCCCCATGCTCGTTGTTATCACACATTCACAGTATTTTCCTCCAACTGTAAACAATATGATGGTTTCCTTGGACTTGACCTCCTTCAAAAACTCCAGGCCCAGATTGACTGCGGCCAAAGGCTGATCTCATTCAAAAACAAATTCCAGCCCAAAGCCTCTGACAAATCAATCGCGCAGAAACCCATTCCCAAAAAGAAAAAAACAACCTCCCCCTCAACAAACCCTGAGTCAGGGTTACCAAGTTGCAGCTAGCACTAAGGTGACTCCTAAAACCTCCCCTTGCCCCGAGTGCTCTCAAAACCTCACTCCATTCAGTAAAACAATGCCTCAACAAACGAAAGAAGACAAGTCCAAGCAACTCCCTCTCGGTAACCCCCTCAATTCTCGTAACTCTGTCCAGAATAATTCCTCCCATGTTTTCAGGACAGACTCTGAGATATGTACCCATAATTCTATCCAATATTTATGTACACGTTTCCAGAGAAAATGCCGACCAATGTACCCAACAATGTTTTGCCCATGCCCCCAGAAATGTTCAACTATCCCACAACCAACACCAACTCCCTTGTGACAGTTTGCCGTCAGTAGCTCCCTTTTCCCCCCACACAATTCACACCCATAGAAAATTTCACAACCCCACACTTGACTCGCCCTCTCATGACCAACAAACTCACCAGTCCCACATCACCTGTAACCAGACCGTTACTGCCACCAAAAAAATTCCCCACCTTCGTCCTGTTAACCCGGGAGCTGCGGGGAGACTCTTAAGAGTTCCCCCGGCGCACTGCGGGGAGACTCTTAAGAGTCAGAGAAAATAAAAATCAACTTTTGACATCGAAAAAAAAAAAAAAATTTATATATTTTTTTTTTTATTTTTGGCCCCTGGGCCATGCAAAATCTCAGTCCTCTACCTCCCCTCCTTCCCCCATCCTCCCCTTCAGTTATCACCTATTTTCCCTGTTATTCCCTTATTCTGAGGTATATTTTCGTGCTAACATTAGAAATCCGATTGGAGGGTGTGGTCATCACTGATAGCAAGCGAGTGCAAGAGAGAGAGAGAGAGTATCGATCGACTGTGTCTCAGTGGCCTTGGGGGAAATTGGCGGGAAAGCAGATTGCCTCACCCATACATTATACAACTCGCGGGCTATATCTCCGATTTTGACCATCCAAACGCTGTTTTCACTCGTTTTATTGTTGTTTCAGGTTAATACCTTTATAATCAACCCATAATAGGCGCATATGGATAAGTATTAATGCTATTAATGGCACAATGAATATTTTAGTGGCGGAAACACCTCAAATACGTCAGCACAGGGGGACGTTTCCAATTACCCCCATGCGCACTTCAGAGGTTAATAACCCCACATCAATACACCAGTCCTACACCAATAACCCATGTTCTACACTTAACTTTTTCCCCACCAACCCTCCGCAGTCCCCCCAGCAAATCCCGTTTTCTAACTCGCTCACCTCTCACCCCTCTGAACCGCCCGCACACGCCGTTAATCCCCCCCTCACGCGTGCCGACCGAGGGACACGACCATGTTCCCACCATGCCCCCAGAAATGCCCAGCTATTCCACCACCACCCCAATCCCCCTTGTGACAGTTTTTCGTCAGTAGCTCCCTTCCACCCCCAAACAATCCACACCCCTAAAAAACTTCACAACCCCACACTTGACTCGCCCTCTCATGACAAACATAACCACCAAACCCACACAAACTCCAAACAAACCGTTACTGCCACCGACACCGCTCCCCCCACCAACCCTCCGCAGTCCCTCCAACAAATCCCGTTTTCTAACCCCCTCACACCGCGCCCCACTGATCCTCTCACACGCGCCGTTAATCCCCCCCTCACGCGTGACCCCCACCAAAGTGACCTTGCCCCCCTTATAAGTACCAAGCACCTGCTCGCCAGTCAATCTCCCACCATCATTAGCCCAGCGGTAGTTCAGGATAAATGCCAAATTCCCCCCCACCATAAAAAATGGGTGAACCTGCGGCCCATACCCCAAACTCACATGATTATTTTCCCCCACTAACACGTCCCCCAACCCCCATCGTTGCCTCTTACAACCCGCCATCATTTCCGCTCGCATCAACCACATTCTCGTGGCAAATATCTCAGAGGAACCCCTGACATTACCAAAAGGTCTCATTATAGGAGACCTCGAAACTTTCGATGACCTCCTCATACATTGTAACGACACCCCTACCAGCCTCCAATTGCCCCCTCTTCCTGAGACACTATCTGACCACCAAAAGAACGGCATGTATGACCTACTGCTGGAATTCAGTGACGTGTTTGCCCAACAACCCACCAAAATCGGACAGACTGATGTAGAACAACACATCATTAACACCACAGGCCCCCCCATACGACAACCATCCCGTAGAAAGAACCCCATACAACGTCAGGAAGAGGAACGCCAAGTCCAGGAAATGTTAGAGGCCGGGATTGCCACCCCGTCCACTAGCCCCTGGTCTTCCCCTGTTGACTTAGTCAAAAAGAAAGATGGGACAACCCGTTTTTGCGTCGACTACAGGAGGTTAAATGACATAACCATTAAAGACGCTACGCCCTTACCCCGAATAGACGATTCCCTTGACTCCCTATACGGATCCAAATGGTTCACTACCCTCGACTTGCAAGCAGGGTATTGGCAAGTGCCTATCAAGGCCGAGGACCAAAAGAAAACAGCATTTTCCACTAGTGGTGGCCATCACTATGAATTTAACGTCCTACCTTTTGGCCTCTGTAACGGACCCGCCACTTTCTCCCGTTTGATGTAAACGGTATTACATGGCCTAACCTGGGAAACCTACCTAGCCTATCTGGGCGATATTATTGTGTACTCTCCAACCTGGGAAGAACACCTCCTCAGGTTGAGGCAAGTCCTTCAAAGAATCCGAGCCGCCGGGTTGAAATTAAAACCCTCAAAGTGCGTGATTGCCCGGAATAAGGTAGATTTTCTCGGACACGTGATATCATGACATGGTATTGCGCCAGACCCAAAGAAACTTCAAGCCATACAAAACCAAACCCCACCCACCACGGTTAAAGGAATACGTTCGTTTCTAGGGTTAGCCACATACTACAGACGTTTCGTCCTCCACTTTGCCACCATAGCCAGACCCCTCCACCAACTTACCCACAAAGACACCCCGTTCGCCTGGACACCTGAAAGAGACCTCGCGTTTAACACTATGAAGCAAAAGCTAATCCAAGCCCCTATTGTCGTTTTCCCTGACTACCAGAAACCTTTACGTCTTTATACCGACGTATCTCTGTACACCATAGGTGCAGTATTAGCTCAATTCAGAGATGGAAAGGAACATGTGATAGCGTATGCCAGCTCCACACTCACCCCACCCCAACAGAATTATGCAGCCACCAAGAGAGAGTGCTTAGGGATCATTTGGGCACTCAGCCACTTCCGGTCATTTGTGTTGGGCGCAAACCTCGAAATAATTACCGACCATCAATCTTTACAATGGCTGCGTAGGTGCGAAACCAACTCAGCCATTTTGGTACGTTGGAGAGAGACACTAGAGGACTACGACTTTACCATACAATATCGTCCCGGCAAACTCCATACTAATGCAGACGCCCTGTCACGTTTGCCAGTACCAAAAGACCCCCCCACCAACCTAGCCACCTTACAAAACACTCAATTGGTATCTACCCCCACCCCCCGACAGAATGCCCCCCAGCCCCCTCCCTAATTCAATCTTGGGAAGCACGAATCAGACCCCCCTGGATACCGTTAAATGTCTTCAGGAGACTGACTCGCTGGGGAGATCAACTTGCCACAGACACTGGTCACATAATCTTGGACCCCACCATAGCCCACGACTACATGATTGCCATCCACGAGGGAAACGGCATACACCTTGGACAAAAGAAAATGTTAAAGATCTTCACAGACCAATACTGGACCCCCAACCCCTCCAAAATTGCACAACGAGTGACAGAATCCTGCAAACCGTGTTTATTGGGAAAGGATAGATCACGCACCCCAGGCCCAGCTGGTACCATATCTGCCAACAAACCGTTCCAAGTCCTATCCCTCGACATCATGGGCCCGTTCCCTTCTTACGCTGGCAACCGCTATATCGTCACATTTGTAGACGTATATTCAAAATTTTTAATAGCCTGCCCAGTTAAAGACCACACAGCCACCACAGTTGCCACACTGCTTGCCACAGAAGTGTTCCCTATATTCGGCCTTCCCCTTGCTCTTCTATCGGACAATGCCCCCGAGTTTAGTGGACACGTTTGGCAACAATTCACCCAACAATGCGGTATTAAGATTAAACACTCATCCCCGTACTGGCCTCAATGAAATGCTAGGTTTTACCAGGGTTAAATAGGAATGGGAATTATCCCCAGGCTACCTTTAGGATCAACCTTTCCTGGTACCTGGCGCGGGGTACGAATCTCTGAAGGGAATTTAACCCCCCTAAAAACCCACAGATTTTGAGATGCCTTGGGTGGGGTTCGAACCCTGGTTAGTGACGCACCACCATCACCATCAGGCCCGCGCGCTAACCCACTGTACTACCACGGACGTACAAAAGTATAGCAACCTTAGTCCGATTTTTAAGAACCACGGTGATAGTCTCTCGAGATGAGTTTATTGGACTTACCATCTACGACTATTTTACGCTATACCTGACGTCAACTCGGGTTAGTATTATTGTGGGTGCGGGACATTTTCGAGGGCATTACATATATCTTCTAGATCTCAAGTGACGGCGTCTTTTCCGTGGATCGACCTCCCTACTGCCAACCTAAAAGTTGGCAGATTGGGAGCCAAAGCATCACATTTTTCCCTTGCCCCTCAACTTTCCCTTCATAATTGCTGAGGGGCACAGGGCCTTGGGTGGGGCTTTGGTTTCCCGGGCGTTTCTGCGCCCTCCTCAGCTCCCTGCCTTAGAGTGGCTTTGGTCACCTGGGTTTTGTTAGTGGTAAGCAGGGAGGGTTTTGTCGGGGCGCTCTATGGCCTTGGCCTTGCTCGGGACCTTGGGGCTGTTTGGCCAGGCAGCCTGGGGAACAACAACAACAACAACAACTGCGGATATATTTGCAACCTTAGATATACTCTGACATAACTGTATGAAAAGTGAACATATTAACTGAGAAACGGGCTTGTTCCTTGGAAATATTAGTCTTAACCTAAGAAGTGCGCATGGGGGTAATTAGAAACGTCCCCCTGTGCTGACGTATTTGAGGTGTTTCCATCACTAAAATATTCATTTTACCATAAATAGCATTAATACTTATCCATACGCGCCTATTATGGGTTGATTATAAAGGTATTAACCTGAAACAACAATAAAACAAGTGAAAACAGCGTTTGGATGGTCAAAATCGGAGATATAGGCCACGAGTTATATAATGTATGGGTGAGGCAACCTGCTTTCCCGCCAATTTCCCCCAAGGCCACTGAGACACAGTCGATCGATATTCTCTCTCTCTCTCTTGCACTCGCTTGCTAACACTGATGACAATGCCCTGCTTGCAACTCGCTAATGTTAGCACGAAAATATACCTCAGAATAAGGGAATAACAGGGAAAATAGGTGATAACTGAAGGAGGGGAGGAAAGTGGGGAAGGAGGGGAGGTAGAGGAGTGATATTTTGCATGGCCCAGGGGCCCCCCCCCAATTTTTTTTTTTTTTTTTTTCCGATGTTTAAAGTTGATTTTTTTTTTCTCCGACTCTTAAGAGTCTTCCCGCAGTTTATTCCCGGGTTAAGGGGCTATCACACTGGCCTATTTTCCGTCGTCATTCACCATATCTACGATTTGCGTGGCCTTGCATCTCAACTGAATTCCGAACTAATGATATAAAGCCTGAAAATATATATATTATGAACTGGAAAACGGTTAAATGGTCTTATAATTAAGCCCTTTAGCACAATGACGTAATTTTGATCATACTCCGGTTACCATTAGATGATTTTCCTTGGTTTATAATCTACCTCTAGGACTCAAAGGGGTAAGTACTGTCTCAAAAAAGCCTCTAAATAACACATAGTAATTCTGAAGCTGAATATAATTTTGTAATTTTAGCCAGAATCAAGGGTAAAAAGGCGTCATCGTGCTGAAGGGGATAAACTGCTATTGATTGCATTTAATATTCAATAATCGTAGTTAGTGTTTTTTTGTTTTTGCGGGAGACACTGGCTGTAATATTAACCACTTATTTGCTGGCAATGTCAATGTAATATATTCTAGCTATATTTAGACGATTGTGTGCAGTTTAAGGATTTGTGGTAGTAAAAGGGTTAAGTGAGATAGTTTAAAGCCTGTTAACCTCTCGGCTGCGCATGGGGGGTATGAGACACCACACGCCTGTGTGCACGTATTTGAGCTGTTCCCATTACTAACATCGTTATTTTACCATAAATATCGTTAATACTTATTCATATGCGCCTATTTTACCATTAATATGAAGATATTAACCAGTTACAACAATAAAACAAGTGGAAACAGTGTTTGGCTGGTCAAAATCGTGAAATGAAAGCGAGAGTGTGTGTGAGTGAGTGTGAGCCAACCTTCCACTCACGAAGCTTTGAGAGACACTGGAGGTACCTCTCAATTCTCTTCCTGACTTCTCCCCTAATTCTCACGCTTGGTAACACTGATGACAACGCCCTGCTAGCAACTCGCTAATGATAGCACGAAAATAGACCACAGAATAAGGGAATAACAGGAAAAATAGGTGATAATTGAAGGAGGGGGGGGGGGGGAAGTTGGGAAGGAGGGGATGTGGAGGAGTGATATTTGATATGGCCCAGGGGCAAAAAAAAAAAAAAAAAAGGGGTCAAGTTTTTTTGGGATGTTTTAAATGGATTTTTTTAGGCCCAGGATCTTAAGTCTTCCCGCAGTCGCCCGGGGAAACTCTTAAGAGTCTTCCTGCAGCTCCTGGGTTAATCGCTGTAGGCCTATTTAAGCTAAATAATATTGTCTAATGGTATCGGTAGCCAAAATATTTTTACAAGGAAGGTACCGGTACTCAACAGGTTACTAACCGGGGATCGAGTCTCCCGTGGCAGCGATATTTTTGTATTGATTTATTTTGGTTTGTTTTAGTTTTTACTTAGAAATACATTATACGAAGTGAAATAACATATTTTGCAGATAATGTGTTAATTTCATAAATAATACGTTTTGAGTGTCTTGGGTTATTATATACAATAATACTGTCGTTTAGTATATAAACTAGGATATGGTAATCTAGGTTAGGATATAAGATTAAGTTAGGACACAATAAGTTAATTTATGAAAGGATAATATTAAGTTAGCAGTTAGGCTAGTTACATTAGGGTAGTTAGTGTAATAACAGTAGATTCGATAATATTGTAAGCCTATTGTAATCAAGAAACATATACTTTATAAACTCTATATACTTTAACCAATTTTAAACATTGTAGGCTACCATACATTAGTTTAAAATTATCCAAATTACGAATTAAAAAGATAAATTACGTCCGAGGGGCTTGAACTCCAACACATTGAATGTATGCCTATTACGGTTACCAGTGCGCTACTTAATAAACTGACAATCGTCGGTGAATTCTCGATCACATTGATCTTCAATTCCTGTCAATTTTTAAATTGTATTAGCGGTCAAACTAATCATATTTGCGTTAATATGGTATATAGACTCGACTTCTTAGTAGCGATTGCGAAACATTAATAACAGCCTACAGACGGAATCTATTCAGGCCAAGATTGGAGTAAATCAATCCGAAGAGCGAGTTCTGCAGATATTCGTATGACGACGGTCATGCGTTAAGGGGAGATTTTCACTTGAGGGTGTTTTTTCTGAACCCCCTTCTCCCTCATGTTTAGCCCCATTAATGTTGAGACATTTTAAGGCGTTTGCCCCATTAGCTTGGCTATTTTATAACTTTTCGCCCCATTTGTCAATATTAACACTTTTCTTACTGTTTAGGTGTCTATTATTTTTCCTAGCGAGCGATAACGAGTCTGAAATTTAGGATTAACCGACCTTGGGTAGGGAAATTTTTCTACCGAAAAATTTACACATTTATCTTGAAAGGGAGTCTTGGTGGATATTAAATGTGTTAATGCTTGATAGAGGACTAGAGAGCAAACTAAAACTCTCCCCTTAAGCCAGTGTGATAGGGAGATAACGATTCCATGCCCAAGATCGAAGGACGACAGACAGTAAGTAAGTCCCTTTGGGAGAAAGAGGAGGACCAGGTAATCACGAACTGCAAAATTAATGTGTAGGCTAATATTTGAGTAATGTTACATCATTTCCTATTCTTTATAGTTTCTATTATTTTGGCAAATTGTTAGTTTATTTTCCCCGTGTGACTTTGCATCTAATATATTGTTTAGTGTATTAAGTCCTTCAGACATATTATGTTCCAGTAAGTCTACGGAGGCGGGAGCTCGGTATCATTGCCACTGCACCACACAACTGTCAAAACCACACTGCTGACCGTTAGAATTGTCGGAGAAACCTGGGGTTGCCACCAACCGACAGATCTTCATCTAACTTACCGGACTTACTGAGCTCCATATGACGCTAGGGCGTCATATAACTTATTATAGAATTATGAATATAAGTCCATATGACGCGGTAGCGTCATATGAGTTTTTGGTTCACCCTGTCATATAAGACTGAAAGAGTTAAACTGTTTAATTAAGTTTCATGGAAAAGTAGAATAATAGGCATAATAATATGAGTCTTCGTTTTAATGTATACGAAACTCAAGGTTAATACTGAGATCGTATAGAGTGGTAACTTTAGATCTTGATGATGACTAATAGATGAGAAGTCGAAATGTTGAAAACAACACAGATGTTCGTGATTACCTGGTAATGGAACATCATAGTAAGAGTAGCCTATATAAATACTTATTTATAACAATATTCATTATAACATATAGTACAGATCATAGTGTTCTGAACATATTGAAACATATGCCATTGATGGGATAATTATCTTGAAGTCATCTATGAATTGATATATTGAGTAAAGGAGGAAAAGGCGCACAAACAGCTTAGGTCAGATCCCGCTGACGCAATAATGTTATACGACAGGATGAACAATAAAAGGCATAACTATATTTAGTTTAAGTTAGAAGGTGTAGTCAAATTATTTCTGACCGATCCACAAGGTAATTCGTTTGACCCCATGCATATGACAGCAACGGCACATGACCGCAGGGTCCATTTCATAAGGTGTATTGAGTAAATAAAGAGGTAAGAAAGTGATATTATTATAGCTAATGTACTGTATATGTAAAGTTTGTTTTATGTGATTAAGATATCACTTCTATACTTGGTGTTACAAATCTTGCCAACCACAAAATACCAAACCCCGTACAGTTGGTTGCCCTGTTCTTCTCCGCTTCAATTCGCGTGAGACCTGAAACAATTGTTTGAACAATTTCCTGATTTTAATTATAATGCTGCGTTACAGATCTAGCATATCAGATAATACAAAAGTGAACCTTTTAGTTTAACTTCCAAATAATTCATTCCACCTTACACTGTGGGTGCTACCCTACCACTTATAGGCCAGCCACCCTCCTCTGCCTTCCTTCCTACCACTGCAATCCCCCACCCGTCAAACTATTACCCCCCTCCCCACCACCAAAAACGCTTCCATCCCTCCCCTTCTGCCCCATCGTAACTCTTCAACCAGAAATGATACACCGCAGATTCTCCGTGGCTGATGTAGTGTATCTATTTCATGTGTGCGGAACTGTACATGGTTGAGGCATTGTATCTTGGACTCTGCAACCACCAGCCAGTCGTCTAGGTACCACATTACCGTGATCCCTTGTTTCAACAGTGGTAACAGAGCCTGTCGGACTAATTTGGTACAGATCCTCGGTGCCAGGTGCAGACCGAAAGGCATCCTTTGAAAGACATAGGTCTGATGCTCGATCCTCATAGCGAGGAAGTTTTGGAACCTTTTGTTTACTGGGACATGCCAATAGGCTTCTGTCAGGTCTAAAGAACACATCCAACCTTGCGGCGGAAGTGTTAACCTGATCTGATTCACAGTGAGCATCCTGAACGATGCGTTGTGAATGTAGTGATTCAGGTGAGACAACTCTACGACCGGCCTCATCTGAGCACTGTCCCTCTTTGGCACAAGAAAAAATCTGTACGTGTAAACTGGGCAAATTGGATTGACCGGGACAATGATACGCTTGGTTATCATTTCTTGCACTAGTTACTCCACCTCTAAAGAAACATGATTGACTTCTATAGGTTGACATAAACGAAGTCGTCGGAGCCATCGCCAAGTGATGCCCTTGCGTACCACTGTCCGTTCCCAAGTCCGGTGACACGTCCGGAATGACCCAGTCACGGAACTGGGCTTGTCCGGCAGAACTATCCTCGGATCCAACTCGCCCAATACAGGCCCCAGGAGTGAGAGAGTTTTGTGGATGACTAGTTTTTTTAATGTGATGTGGTAGGGGTAGACTTTGACTCTTGTCCTGGCTTACTCTTAGTCTGACCTTTGTACCACTTACCGGAACTCTTACCTTGTTGTTTGCTTTTGTTAGCATAACTGCTTCCCGGCGTGGAAGGGGTTTTGAAGTTCGGAAAAAACTTAGTCCCACTTGGGTGACTCTTGTGACTAAATTTTGTTTTAGTGTAAGGCTTAGTGAATTTATGAGACTCCTTCCGCACCGGGGAGGCAGCCTGTCTAGCAGAGTTTACGAGGCTAAACACAGTCCTCCAGGTATCATGACATACAAGATTTGATGTTAAGACCAGGGAAAGAATGACACGGCGCCCAATCTCCTCCGGCACCTTCTTCACCAGATAGACTCTTAGGTCCTGACGCGCACGGACCGCCTCCAAGAAGGCGACCCTAACGTCGCCAAGGGATTGAATAGAGTTCTGGAGAACAAGCCATCTAGAGCGAGAGAGAGCTTTCTTAGCGTGGGAATCAGTTATTGCATGAGTCGTCCTGACCAAAGACTGTGATCTGGCGACTAAGCAAGAACTGAGACAGTAGCCTCAGAGCCTTTTGCCTCAATTTATAGTCTTTATCCAGCTGAGTTGGGGGGGGGGGGGCTAGAAAATTGGTCTTGTATTTCCCACAAAGACAACTTAGGGGCAGTGAGAAAATTAAGCACAGATTGAGGTACACCCCCGGCTATAGCGACGGGCAGTGAAAACCAGCTGTGCTGTTCTTGGGGGATCTGGTGAGAAGACTTACTTGTAATTGTGGAAGCGAACTGTTGAGCCTCCGCCTCCCATTCCACCCAGGGACCTGTACCTACCTCCCCGATCTGCAGTACCGGGTTGCCGGATTGGTCACGGATAGGAATTGTGTCTAATTTCGGCGTTAAATGTGCAAGAGCCTTAACATCATTAACCCACTGAGCCCCAGCTAGTTATAAATAAATGTACCACCAGGGACCAGCAGGTCTTGAATGTTTTTTTCTTCTTCCAGAAACAACAGCGAATGGGTTAGGAATGAAGGAAAAACCAAAAAAAAAACGATCAAAAAGGGATCCTACGGAGCCCCCGAAAGTCGATTTTACAAGAGTAAAAAATTGAAGGCAATAACCCTCAAAAACCATGTTTTTGCACGCTCACACGGTTGGACTTTGAGAGTTTTCAACCATCGGCATGGTTGCGTGGGATACTTACACAGTTCTCATACAAATATGAGGCCTCTAGGTGCCATAGGACCGGAGTAATTAACACTGACGCGACGTATGTGACGCTGGGGTTTAGCGTTACATACATTGCCGACGCATTGTTTGCGTCGCTGGGGCTCAGTGGGTTAAAACCGTCAACTTTCGACCAATCCGAGTAAAGTCGTGCAGAAGAGGGAGGTGGCAAAGCTGGGGAGTAAGCATACACAAAGAATTCTGGGGCATATAAATTTGGAACAGCCTTAACCCGGGAGCTGCGGGGAGACTCTTAAGAGTTCCCCCGGCGCACTGCGGGGAGACTCTTAAGAGTCAGAGAAAATAAAAATCAACTTTTGACATCGAAAAAAAAAAAAAAATTTTATATTTTTTTTTTTTTTTTTTTTATTTTTTTTTTGGCCCCTGGGCCATGCAAAATCTCAGTCCTCTACCTCCCCTCCTTCCCCACTTTCCTCCTCTCCTTCAGTTATCACCTATTTTCCCTGTTATTCCCTTATTCTGAGGTATATTTTCGTGCTAACATTAGAAATCCGATTGGAGGGTGTGGTCATCACTGATAGCAAGCGAGTGCAAGAGAGAGAGAGAGAGTATCGATCGACTGTGTCTCAGTGGCCTTGGGGGAAATTGGCGGGAAAGCAGATTGCCTCACCCATACATTATACAACTCGCGGGCTATATCTCCGATTTTGACCATCCAAACGCTGTTTTCACTCGTTTTATTGTTGTTTCAGGTTAATACCTTTATAATCAACCCATAATAGGCGCATATGGATAAGTATTAATGCTATTAATGGCACAATGAATATTTTAGTGGCGGAAACACCTCAAATACGTCAGCACAGGGGGACGTTTCCAATTACCCCCATGCGCACTTCAGAGGTTAATGGATACGTCTAAAGTTTCACCGGACATATTAAGAGCATGTAACTTTTTACTCTTATTAACCTGAATAGTCCAATGATCAGGTACCGGAAGCTCTCCTGAGATCGTCTGTTGCGCGACCGTTGAGTTTTGAGCGACGATATTAACCCATGACTGATCCGGCCCATAAAGTAAAGGCATTGGGCCTTTTCTAAGGGGAGCTTTCTCCAAAGGTGGAGGGATGACGTCCGTGACAACTCGGACATTGAAAGTAGTCAAAATTGACGTAGAAGGTGATGGACTAGAATTAGTTGTCATAGGGGAGGGAAAAATAGGCTGCCTAGTTGATACTCTAACTGACTCCAGCGATCTAGCAACTGACGATGGCGATGGGGCTTCCGGCACCATTTTACCCATCTGAAATTTTTGCACCATTTGATCAAATATTGATTGCAAATCCGCCCTGGTACTGTCCATAGAAACTACCGAGTCGCCTTCTGAGTGGCAGGACGATCCAGTTTTTGACCGGAAGGTAATTGTTCCAACTCTACCTCTAAACCGTCCTGGTAGTCCATGTCTTTAACCAACTCTTCCTCCGGTTGCTGGGCTGAGCGGCATCGAACCGTCTCATTCCGTACCGCGGGATTTAACTGTTCACGTTCAAAGGTTTCCCAACTCAAATTCGGTATGGATGAAGGCACTTGTTCCTCAATGGCTTGCCGCACTCACATTGTCTGTGGCCTCCGAGGCAGTGGACATCTGAGTTTGCGATCTGTCAGAACCCGCCCTGGTGCCCCCTGGGTACCCTCGGTATTGATCGGCTAACAATTTCGCCGGTACATGAGAACGTGGAACTTTAGAACCAGGCTGGATATTGGAACGGGGAATTGAATAACCTGGCCTAACTGATTGCAACAATTGGCTCACGTCACTATCATTGTCTCTGGGAGGCATCTCTGCTACCTCCGTCACCATGTCCGACCTGCCAGATTGCACCTTAGGCTTGGAGGAGGTAGTGACAGAGGGAGGAGGTGTCGTCACCGGCGGTTGCTGGAGCCGCGCACTCGACGCCTCCATACGAGACGCAACCCGTTTACTGCCTGAAGTTGACGCCTCTGGTGTCACTTTTTCTGGCGTGATTCTTCGTTTCTTGTTCGCCGGCTGTTTCGATTGGCCCGATGAACATGAAGATTGTTTCAAGATTGGATCTAGACCGGGTCCTGCCCTCTTGAGACTTAATAGTTTGGGTTGTATGTAGCCAACTGTTGAGGATCTAGGAGTATATAACAGATAGTTTGGGTTGTATGCAGCCAACTGTTCAGGATCTAGGCGTATATAACAGATAGTTTGGGTTGTATGTAGCCAACTGTTGAGGATCTAGAGCAAATAACAGATAGTTTGGGTTGTATGTAGCCAACTGTTGAGGATCTAGGAGTATGTAACAGATAGTTTGGGTTGTATGCAGCCAACTGTTGAGGATCTAGGAGTATATAACAGATAATTTGGGTTGTATGCAGCCAACTGTTGAGGATCTAGGAGTATATAACAGATAGTTTGGGTTGTATGTAGCCAACTGTTGAGGATCTAGGAGTATATAACAGATAGTTTGGGTTGTATGTAGCCAACTGTTGATGATCTAGAGAAAATAACAGATAGTTTGGGTTGTATGCAGCCAACTGTTGAGGATCTAGGAGTATATAACAGATAGTTTGGGTTGTATGTAGCCAACTGTTGAGGATCTAGGAGTATATAACAGATAGTTGGGTTGTATGCAGCCAACTGTTGAGGATCTAGGAGTACATCCTACGCCCTGATGTAGTAGACGTATTTAACCCTCCAGCCCCGGCTATGTATTATATATATATTCCTCGAAACCCGGGTGTTTTGGCCGAAAAACGTCTAGACTAGGCTACCGTATATTCGTTAATCAGACTGCTTCCCGCATTCCCGCGCATCCCCAAGCGTAGCTGTGTTATTTACCTGTAGAATGGCATTAAGTAGAGCTCTCTAAGTCAACTGGTTGAGTTGTGATGATGATTTCATTGGAGATAACTTTATGGCCAAAACAGCCACTTTACACTACTTTTCGATACTTAACAACAACATACAGGCACACACGAACAAGCGACACTCTCCTTCTTGTGGCCGGAGATGCGGGGCGTCGGTCCTCCCGGCTGTTGTTTACATGCGTCGGACCGACGCCTCGCACACCAAGCTCACAGGCTTTGACCTCATGGGTGTTTAAGAGCCCTTCCGGGCAGCTCGTGTATGCTTTTTTATGGGCGTTCAAGAGCCCTTCCGGGAACAGAGGGTTAATACCAGTGATATTGTGTGCCTGCAGGAGACTTGGTATTTTAAACAGGATTTGGGTAACCTCAGTACTATCTGTGATAATTTTCATGGGTTTGGGGTCTCGACAACCGATGCTATGGATGGTCTAGTAGCAGGTCACCCACCGGGAGGAGTAGCTATTTTGTGGAGGGACTCTTTAGACAGCCGGGTTAAACCACTTGTAACAAATTTACCATGGTGTACAGGTATAGAAATAGAAGATATCCAACGGAAAGTAGTTATTCTTAGTGTGTACTTGCCCTACCAATGTAATGAAAATGAAGAACAATACCTGGAATGCCTTGGAGAGCTAAGTGCTCTTTTACAAGAACTAAATACCACCTGCTACTCTGTAATAGGGGACTGGAATGCTAATCTGAAGGACATGAGTAACTCTCTGCTTGCTAGTCATATGACTAACTTCTGTGGTGAGCATGATCTAATTATCTCTTCTCAGCTCATGCTCCCTCATAGTAGTTACACATGTGTCAGTGCAGCATGGGGCTCAACGTCTTGGCTAGATCATACCGTAGCTAGTGCTGATTTCCATATGATAACAAATATGGAAATTCAGTATACATATACAGGTGAAGATCATATCCCATTGACCTTAACAGCTAGTTTGGAAAGAGCGCCAGAATTAACCCAGTCAAACAATAGTGTAAATCCAAAACTGCCATGGGGCGGGCTTGACGTGGAGGAGTGTGAGCAATTTTGCACTTTAACACACACTCTCCTTTCTGAGCTTGATCCTGGCAGTGAGGATGCCATTACCTGTGAAGACCCCAATTGTGTTAATGCTAGTCATCGAGAAGAGGTCAGCAAGCTGTACAATAATATTATATCTTGTCTTACTAAGGCTAGTGACATAGTATTTCACAAGCATAACAAAAATTACTCTTTTAACAAACCTGGGTGGAATGACCATGTTTCAGAACTATACCAGGCATCCCGAGATGCTCGTAGTGTATGGCTGGATCATAACAAACCGAGACAGGGACCCATTTTTGACATGTTCACCAGACTAAATGCTAGATGCAAGTATGCAATCAGATATATAAAAAACAATGAAAATGTATTAAGAAGAGAAGCATTGGCCAAAAACTTTGCTAGAAAAGACACATTGGCCTTCTGGAAGGATATTAAAAAAATGCATAATAGCTGCACACCTCTACCTGTTAGTGTAGATGGGATCTCTGGTACTAATAACATAGCCAATCTTTGGAAAACACATTACCAAACTTTGTTTAACTCTGTTGGGCACCAAGGAAATACCATTGCTGCTACAACAGAGTGTAACAAAGAACAAAACTATGACACAATTAAAGTTACAAGTGAAAAAATCAAGGCTGCAATAAGTAGGCTAGATGCTAACAAATCCTGTGGTTTTGATGGTATATATGCTGAACATTTGAAGTACTCCTCCACTCTCCTCTTGGAGAAACTCAGCAGTTGCTTTACCAGCTTTCTAATCCATGGTTTCCTACCAGAATCTATGATGTCCGTTACCTTGATACCAGTAATTAAAGACAAGGCTGGCAAAATTACATCAAAAGACAACTATAGACCTATTGCCCTTGCCAGTATTGTAAGTAAGATACTAGAGTTAATCATTTTAGACAGAATCTCAGTGTATATCTCAACTAATAGTAATCAATTTGGTTTTAAAAAGAATCATGGTACGGACCAGTGCATCTACACTCTGAAGGAGCTAGTGGATGGGTACATCAAAATGAACAGCTCTATTTTTGCATGCTTTCTTGATGCTAGTAAGGCATTTGACAGAGTCTGCCACAATATCCTGTTTGATAAATTAGCAACAAGGGGAGTGCCATCCTATATACTGAGAATCTTGAAGTACTGGTACGCCAATCAAACATTTAATGTAAGATGGGGTAACATTATTTCGGATTCCTTTACAGTAACCAATGGAGTGAGACAGGGTAGTATTCTCTCACCTTACTTATTCAATGTATATATGGATGAATTAAGTGATAAATTGAATAAAGAGCAGATTGGATGTTATGGTGGGAATAAAATCATCAACCATCTCATGTATGCTGATGATCTGGTCATTATTGCACCGTCTTCTGCGGGTCTGAGCAAACTTCTTGATATATGTGAATCTTTTGGTAGTAAACATTGTGTTAAATTTAACCCACTGAAAAGTGCTGTTCTTATATTTAGATCAAAATTACTGTATAAAAGTAAACTGCCAAATTTCTCACTCAATAATCAAATTATTCAAGAAGTAAACAAAATAAAATACCTGGGACACATTATCTCAAACGATTGCTCAGATGATGCAGATATCGGCCGTCAGCGCAGACAGCTATATTTACGTGGTAACACCATCTTGAGAAAATTCCACATGTGTAATTGGGAAACTAAAGTCACTTTGTTCCGGACATATTGTTCCTCTATGTACACGGCCCATTTGTGGTGGAAGTATAAGAGAGCCACCATAAATGGTCTGTGTACATCCTATCATAATATACTCAAGATGTTCATTGGTCTCTCTAAATATGAAAGCACTAGTATGGTGTGCACACTGTTGGATGTGCAGTGCTGTCGGGCTGTCATCAGGAGACTGGTGTACAGCTTTTCGCAGCGACTGCAATCCTCCAGTAACACGCTGATTGTAGCTCTTTGGTCTAGTGATCATATCTATGAATCCTGTATTATATCTCACTGGCAGAAGCTGCTGCACACATAGTATGTAATGTAATATATAGGTCTAATTGAACTATGAGCAATGATCTGTGCAATAGGTGTTAACCAACATTGAGCAATAGCCTTAGTTAGCCTATCTGTGTTATATTGTGACAAAATGTGATATGTACTCTATTCTGTAAATAGGCCTACTGTATTTTTTATTTTATTGTTTCTTTATTAATATATCTTTGTGTATAATTATTATCTGTGCTCTGACGAGAAGTGTATGTGATATGGACCATTAGGTCGTACAGTCAGGACCCCCAATACACGATTCCACAATGCGCGAAAACCCTAATACACGAGTTACCCCTCGAAAATAACATTAATTAATTAAACATTAATTACGCGAGGTGGTACCACAATACACGAATCGAGAGCTAAGAAGGGGCCAAATCCGCTATTCCCGCTTGATACGCGAGCACGTCTACGTTTCGCGAGGCCCAGGAGTAGCTCCGAAAAAAGAAGAAGACGGGCATACGCCTGCCCTCCCTCCCTCCCACAGTCCCGCTCAAGCGCTCATAGCCGTGCGGAGTGACCAAACGTTTTTAGTGCCTGCCACTTTTTTCGCCATGCCACGCCAATATAAGAAGATAACACACAAAATGAAGGTGGAAGTGTTGGATCGCAAGAAAAAAGGAGAAGGAAACCTGGGCAAAAGGCTTGTCAGAGTAAACTGTTCGTACGATTTGGTCAGGGAGGGAGAAGTTGGAGAAAATTGTGAAGTCCTACGGTCCTAGTCCTAGCCTATCTACTACTAATTTTAAGGTAAGGTTTCATATTTGTATTCATTGTTCTTCTTATATATAAGATATAGACTGTACTGTAGAACCAAAAATGTCGAAAATAGGGCCAAAAATGTCGAAAATAGGCCATAATTGAGAGATATCACCCAATCTAATTATTCCCATTTAAAGTTAGTTCCACAATACACGAATTCACAATACGCGATGCCTCCTGTCACCCCTATTCTTGCGAATTGGGGGTCCTGACTGTACTGTATTTATACTGTATCTATCTTATGTGTCTGGAATAAAGAATTATTATTATTATTATTATTATTATTATTATTATTATTATCTAACAGATAGTTTGGGTTGTATGCAGGCAACTGTTGAGGATCTAGGAGTATATTAATTAAAATGTAAAACTTGCAAACTAAACAAACCAAAACTGGGACAAGGACAATATAAAGCCAAATTAACTTATCAAAATCGCTATGTGGAAACAACGCTTACTAAAATGAAATTTATGAAATAAAAGAACACAATCCACCACATAGGGGTGTACATTACTACATGATCAAGTTAATCTGTTTCCCAAGCAAATTAATCGCACACATAACAACGCAGTATCGTCACGTTCAAGGAATTAGTCAAATTTGGGAAGTCCGGGACGTTCTGGTAAATTTTTACTAAACTCTGCATGAATAAAGAAACTACATGTCAAATGTCAAAATGTTCATTTAATATCAAATTTGCAACATGACAAGACATTAACAATAGTACAAAAAACAAATATTGATAAGATATCTATAATTCTACAAAATAATATATACAGCACTCACTAACGATAGTGCTATCGTGTAGGTACCTGTAAGCATAGAATGCCTCAAGTGACCCCTATCAATGACTACCCTACAAATAACCTACATTTATCGTACAAATAAACTAAGGAAATCGCAAAAGCAAGCAATTGATACTATCGACAATGAATACATATAATATAAAGACAAATAATTGCAAAATATGAAGAAGCAACAACAGATTTAAACAAAGAGTAGGGTAGAGATACCAAAGGAGACGAATTGTCCAGTAGAGACGCACTTCATGCAAAAAAACTGCCATGCAAAAAACTAAAGTACCTGAAAAGAAAGCAAATACATCAAAAAATACTTTATGCTATTAGTGATGTTCTCAAAGACTACCAGCCTAATAGGACACACATTTATCTTGAGAAAAAATAAACAAAAATAAAAATGAGATTTTCGGGGTATCACTTAGCCCAAACCTAAGAATGCAATTTTTTCACAGCTCATTTTTTTCCTACTTCTCTAACTCCGATCGTTTTTCTTTTGTTTCAAATGGAAAGAGCATGTCTTGAACTATACTCTTGCATGGTTTCATGACTCTTGCATGAACGAGTGCTCGTGAAAGTGGGTGCGTCCCCATTGGTTCATGATATGGTCCAAAACCAATGGAGACGCATTTTTTCAAACTGGGTTTAAAAGGGCATAAACCGCATGCATGGTAAACCCCAATCTCGCCCCACCTCCTCCTGTATTCATGGTCGAGTTTCCTTTGATGGTGGTGGAGCTACCTTCATTTGACTTCGAGGCCCAATGGAGACACACACGTGCGGGCCATATAGAGACGCGTCTGGATGGGGTGGTGGTGTGCGTCTCCATTGGTTTAGTGTTATTTATCAAAGTTATCTGCCCTATTTATAATATTATATCTTATTTCAGTTGCAAGAATATTGAATTAATAGTGCATGAACTACAACTACAAACTAACAGAAATGGAAAATAGAAATAAATAGTGTATGAACTATCGAATAAAGACTAAATAATGACAGAAATAATCGTACAATTTGTTTTTGTCACGTAGGTCTAAGTGTGAGCTTTCGATACCCAGCTTCACAACACACACACACTCACACACTCAGGGGTCTAAATGTGGCCAAATTGCACTTTTTCATTGACCGTTACTGAACATCAACGAGACATAGGTCTACTTGTTTGGACGTCCCTCTGACTCCCTCACTGGAGTGACTCGTGCTGCCGTGCGGTGGGGCCAGTGGCACAACCCTTTAGTAGAGGGTTGTGCCAGTGGGGGGCGAATGAGAGAGGGAAATCGACACTCCTTTATTTTTCTCTCCTCCCCCACTTCGCGAATCGGTAATTTGTGGGTTATTTCGCATATTTCTTTGTTACTATGCATCTTATATGCATTCATGTGCTTTGTGGTGATATAATATTGATATACATATGAGAGATATAAGCGCTATTGCGTATTTTCCCCCTCCTTTCCTCCCCACTCCCTCGCAAACTAGCTAGGCAGGGGAAGGGTGGCGGGGTTGCTTTTTACCAACAAATGTGCAATTCTCGACCATTGTAACTTCACTGCGGCGCGATATTTTAAAGAAAATATATATAGAGTCGGATGTTGGTTGGTATTCACTACACGTTGATGTAGTTTTCGTAGATATTTGGAAATGTTGCCAAAAATGGCTTAGGATTCGGGCAAAGTCTTTCACAATTTATTTTCTCTATAGATGTACAATGTAGACCCACTATCAGCATGCAACTACTTTAGTTTAAGCTTGAAGTATAAGTGGTATAAATATTATCTACTAAATAATCAAATTACTCACATATTAATACAAAAAAACAGACGTTCGTCTGCACTGGACTGGGGTGCGTCTACTTATGGTTTGGTGGTCATAAGGAGACGCACTTGATATTGGACCTCTTATCTCGGAAAATACTTGAAATATATCAAACATTGACACATCCATTAAAAGAATAACCATTTGGTAATATATCAAGTGAGTTTCAAGTTAAAAGAATGAATGAGCTTGACACACTGATTTTTTTCTTGAAAACTTTCACACTTTTTGCGTCTCCTTTGGTGCCTCTACCCTACTCTTTTAACATGAACAATTAATTTAAAAATATCATCAATAATAATAGCAAAAGATAAACAATAAATACAAACAGACAAAAAGTAAGCAGAGGTTATACAAGAAACTTCGTTAAAAATGCTTGATTAAATTTATTGATGTCAAATTTTAGAATACAGTCACAATAATTGACCCTAAAACGATTAAATTTATGTAACAATTTATTTGCCTCAAAACATAACAGATAGTTTGTGTTGTATGTAGCTAACTGTTGAGGATCTAGGAGTATATAACAGATAGTTTGGGTTGTATGTAGCCAACTGTTGAGGATCTAGGAGTATATAACAGATAGTTTGGGTTGTATGCAGCCAACTGTTGAGGATCTAGGAGTATATAACAGATAGTTTGGGTTGTATGTAGCCAACTGTTGAGGATCTAGGAGTATATAACAGATAGTTTGGGTTGTATGTAGCTAACTGTTGAGGATCTAGGAGTATATAACAGATAGTTTGGGTTGTATGTAGCCAACTGTTGAGGATCTAGGAGTATATAACAGATAGTTTGGGTTGTATGCAGCCAACTGTTGAGGATCTAGGAGTATATAACAGATAGTTTGGGTTGTATGTAGCCAACTGTTGAGGATCTAGGAGTATATAACAGATAGTTTGGGTTGTATGCAGCCAACTGTTGAGGATCTAGGAGTATATAACAGATAGTTCGGGTCGTATGTAGCCAACTGTTGAGGATCTAGGAGTATATAACAGATACTTTGGGTCGTATGTAGCCAACTGTTGAGGATCTAGGAGTATATAACAGATAGTTTGGGTTGTATGTAGCCAACTGTTGAGGATCTAGGAGTATATAACAGATAGTTTGGGTTGTATGTAGCCAACTGTTGAGGATCTAGGATTATATAACAGATAGTTTGGGTTGTATGTAGCCAACTGTTGAGGATCTAGGAGTATATAACAGATAGTTCGGGTCGTATGTAGCCAACTGTTGAGGATCTAGGAGTATATAACAGATAGTTTGGGTTGTATGCAGCCAACTGTTGAGGATCTAGACTTCTAGAGCATATAACAGATAATTTGGGTTGTGTGCAGCCAACTGTTGAGGATCTAGGAGTATAGGGTAAAACACCGATAAAAGAACCATCGGTCAAAGAAAGTAGCCTACCGATTTTGATTTGCACAATACGAATATAAACACTTTCTGTATACAACTTTCATTGGTATATTCGTAAAGAGCACACTCTAAACTATTCATAAGTCACTTAAAACTCTAAAATAGGCTTACGGCAGCCATGTAGTAACATGGTGAACCTTCGTGAAGTTGGCGCGAAACGGCGAATTCAGCGGTGGATAAAAATTAGTGCTTTCGTTCCGCATTCGTTCCCTTATAACGTTGGTAATTTAATTCCTAAACTCCTATATATGATTCAGAAAGCCTTCAGCTTTGCATATACAGTATATGCATATTTTGTAAATATGACACATAAAAATACGTAATTCGTAACCTTACCAACAGGTCGCTGTAAAGCCATCAGAATTGTCTTGATATTTTCCTATTTTCGCCATTTTAAGCATCTCGTTGTCATATCCGACTCATATAAGACGTTCAGTTATTCACAATTGTAAATCATGTGTGGAAATGCTGATACTGAAGCTACATTCTCCATATTAGCCTTATAAAATGACGAGACTGAAAGGCCGCCATTTCTATAACCACGAGTGAGAGAGACTGGCGGTTCTCTAAGAAGAGTGACTGAAGTTCTGAACACCCCCTTAGAGGCATCTATTCTTCGATTATATACGAAAACTACTAGCTTAACCCGGAAACGGCGAGAACACTTTTAAGAGGTTTTGGTGGGCAAAGGCGACAACACTCTTAGGAGGTAAGGCCTAAAAAAAAAACATTTTAAAAAGCCCCAGTAGCACTTAAAACAAGTGAAATGGTGATTAAGTGAGATAATTCCCCTCCATACCTCCTATCACTCCTCCACATGTGTCAAAATTCCCTCCATCCCCCCCCCCCCCCTCCCTTCAATGATCACCTATTTTTCCTTATTACCATATTTATTGGTGTATTTTTGGTGCCAATATCTCCAAGCCGATCCTAGGGTGTGGTGTTGCGTCTGTCTAAGCTTGGGAATGACAGAGAGAGAGAGAGACAACCCTCACACCCTCAGTCTCTCTCGAGGCACCGAGAGGGGAGGATATACGTCGCGGCTGCCTCAAATTTCATGAATGACCGGTCGGCAATAATTCGCATTTTGGACCATCCAAACACTAAAATAGGTTCATATGAATAAGTAATAACGATATTTATCGTAAAATGACGATTTTAGGTGGGAATGGGGCCTAATATCGTCGCCTGGCGGTAGGGTGTCCATTACACACAGCTTGCCTTTAACCTGACAAGCGCGATATAGACCTAGGTGCTAGGGTAGTTATTTGTGCATTTCTAGCCCTGGATTCTGACAGAATTCGTTATATTTACAATATAAAGCATTATTTGTTTTCGGTATGCTTTTATTTTACATATATGATGTATATATGAACCTTCAAGAGTGCTAAAATAAGTGGGAAAAGCATTTGGGTGGTGAAAAACGAAGATATTGGCCACCCGGTCATAATCTCAGGCAAGAGAGAGCCACAGGCAGCCCTCCCCTCTCGCTGTCTGGGAGTCAACTGAGACGAGCGGGGCGGTGTGTGCCGGTGTCTGGGTGTTGCATAACGATCTTTTATGCAACCCACTTGTGCTACATTATCGCGGGAGAGAAAAATAACCGATAAATGATGATAATAAGAGGATAAATAGGTGATAATTGAGGAGGGGGGGGAGGGGGGAATAAGGTGGGGAAGGAGGGGAGGGGGAGGGGTGAGAAACACATGGATGAGTACTAGAGGGGAATTATCTCACCTAGAGACAAAATCCTTTGTTTTGATAGGCCCTTTTTTTTTTGGAAGGCTTTTTTTATGGTCTTGCTTCCGTGAGGCCTATCGCGTTCCCTATAGGAAGCCTTCCGTTAGGCCTATCGCGCTTGCCGGGTTAAGAGGTTAAATAGTCAATCTACATAAGAGCATGTCAATAAATAAATATAACATATTTATTACGGAAATTCCCGGCGCGACCGAAGCCGCTCCAAGGACCCGTGCCCCCAGGGAGGGGGCAGGGGATGGTTGTGACGGTTTGGCTCCCGAAACTGCTCCCCGCGGCCGGCATCCGGTTTTCCTCCACTGGTCGTTGATTTTGTCTTCGCCATCCGCGGTATTTATTACATAATTAGTATACAATTAATAGAATTTGAGCGATTTATAGCCAATACTTCCCAAGGTAAATACTAAAAATCACCACTAGACATTGTGACAGTTCTCCATGGCTTTAGCTTCGACTTGATACACTAATGGTGACCGTATCTTACTTTGAAATATATAAAATATAACATATAAGAGGCAGATTTATGCCATAAAAGTAGCCTCAGGCCACCCAAAACAATGGCACTTTTATTGACGCGCCGCAAAAATCCTGTACGTTTTTATAAAAATCCATAGTTTGCCATAGGATACATTTCATAACTCAAGGAATCGGACACAGGCAGCTGAACACTCCCCAGTACTGTCCTGACAACCATCTTGAGACAAGGTAATGTAGTTTTATCAATGTTTAGAAAGTTTAAGACCTTGTCCGCACCAGCGAATCTTGCTCTGTCGCGCACACATATTCACTTAACCTAAGACATGCGCATGGGGGGTATGAGACACCACACGCCTGTGCGCACGTATTTGAGCTGTTCCCATCACTAACATCGTTATTTTACCATAAATAGCATTAATACTTATCCATATGCGCCTATTTTAGGTTGATTATAAAGGTATTAACCTGTTACAGCAATAAAACAAGTGGAAACAGCGTTTGGATGGTCAAAATCGGCGATACAGGCCGGGAGTTACATAATGTATGACTGAGGCAACCTCCCTCCCCTCCTCCCCTTGTCTGGAGAGACACTGTTACGCAATAGTCTCTCTCTCGCTCTTTCTCACGCTTGATAACAGTGATGACAACGCCCTGTTACCAACTCGCTAATGTTAGCACAAAAATAGACCACAGAATAAGGGAATAACAGGGAAAATATGTTATAACTGAAGGAGGGGAGGAAAGTGGGGAAGGAGGGGATGTGGAGGAGTGATATTTGGCATGGCCCAGGGGCAAAAAAAAAAAAAAAAATAATAAAATGTTTGGAGTGTTTAACCCGTTGAGCCCCGGCTAGTTATAATATTTTGTTCACCCCAGTCCCAAGCCATTTTCACTTCTTTTTTTTTGTTTGCTAAAATGGAAGACAAGGATGAGAAATGAAAAAAAAAAAAAAAAATCACATCGGACATTTTTTTTGGGGGGGGGGGGGGGAGCCTCAACAAATTTGTTGAGCCAAAATGGAAGAGAATGGTGAGAAATGAAGACAAAAATTAAAAAAACTCATTTCGGTCATTTGGGGGGGGGGGGTTCAATAGTTTGTTTCCCCCGCATGACCACCTGCCCGGGAGCACTAGGGTAAAAACTGAGTATGGCATTGTACGGCATACATCCTAAGGAGTGTCTCACATAAATCTCAAGCCTCTAGCTCCCATACGACCGGAGTAATGAAGGTTCAAAGTGGCGGTGAACTAAGGGTGTAAACTATCCCCACTAAGCCCACCACCACCAGCCGCGCGGCTGTCTCGGCCCGCTCACACCTACTGGCCCGGCTCCCACACACACTACGGTACCTCCCCCTCCTATTCTCCCGCCATTTCCTACCTTATGAGCCACGTAAGTGTTTTTTATATGTCGGACGCACGTGATGCGTCGCTGGGAGTTGGTGATCAAACACTGCCGACGCAACACGTGCGACGCTGGGTCTCACCGGGTTAAATGGATATTTTTAGGCCCAGGATCTTAAGAGTCTTCCCGCAGTCGCCCGGGGAAACTCTTAAGAGTCTTCCAGCACTTGCCGGGTTAATAACTAGTAAGACCTATGCAAATGCTTAAATATGATATATTTTACCTTTAACCCGTACAGCCCCAGCGACGCGTCTGACGCGTCACCCTAATTGCGCCGACCGTAACGTCAGGTGTAGCCACTCAAGAGGGCTCAGATTTGTATGGGAACTGTGTACGTATCCCACGCAACCGTGCCGATGGTTGAAAACTCTCAAAGTCCACGTGCGTGCGCGTGAGCGCGCAATAATTTTTTTTTTTTTGGGTAATTGCCTTCAATTTTTTACTCTTGTAAAATACGTTTTCGGGGGCTCTGTAGGACCATTCTTTAAGCTTTTTGAGCGTTTTTTCGTGGTTTTTCCTTCATTCCTAACCCATTCGCTATTGTTTCTGGAATAAAAACAATTTTTTGAAAACCGGCCGGGTTCTGGTGAACAAACATTACAAAACTAGCCGGGGCTCCACGGGTTAAAGTGGAGAGTGTGAATGAGTGAGTCTGGCTGGCATGTGTAAACAAACTGAAGGAGAAAGAAAGGAAGAATACCACCCAGCTGAAGTTGACGGTACCTATTTACGGAAGAAAAATACCGAGTACACATTTTGGTGTTTTACCCTATAACAGATAGTTTGGGTGGTATGCAGCCAACAATCTCATGATTCTAGGCTCATCAGACGAGTAGAATATATAATCTAACTCAGTCTGAGAAGTAAATAATAACATAATGATACCTGCAACCTATGCTGCGCAGGCTAGAACTATAGGATTTGTGATAGTAGAGTTTTAGCTGGAGTAATACATACACACATTACATATGGGTTTAAAGACCGCAACCGTCCACAGTGAATGTGGCTTCCATGGTACAATCACAGTAATGCACACAGTGCACAGCAATCATAACACGGTCTTTACTGCAGCACAGTACAACAAAGGCTTGCCACAACAATGCCCCATCATGTTATCACTGTGGCTGATGTTGGTACAGTGGACTCTCGCATCTAACGCATTTTGATCTAGTGAATTTGCATCTAACGGCCCTTTTGGAGCTCTACCCTATCTCAATCTAACGAACCAAAATCCATATCTAACGGCAATTATTCTGGGTGCCCGGTATCAATTTTCCAAATTTCCCGCCTATCCCTAACATTTCCCGCCAAATAGGCCTACAGTACTGAGCTAAGTGGCGTCCCTCCCTCCCCGTCACTGTCGTCAGTCCAGTCCGCGCCTTAGGCTACTCAACCCATCCCAATCTTTTGTTGTGTTACTTGACCCAACCTTAACCCTCCAGCCCCGGCTATGTATTCTATAATTTCCCCGAAACCCGGGGATTTTGGCCGAAAAACGTCTACGCCTAGGCTACTGTATTTTTGTTATTTTGACTGCTTCCGCATTCCCGCGCATCCCCAAGCGTAGATGTGTTTCGTACCTGTAGAATGGCATTGAGTAGAGCTCTCTAAGTTAACTGGTTCAGTTGTGATGACAATTTCCGTGGAGAGAACTTTGTGGCGATGTCAGCCATATTAGCCACTTTTCACTACTGAAACGACAACATACAGCCACACAAGAACAAACTACGCCTCTCCTTCTTGTGTTCGGAGGTGCGCGGCGTCGGTCCAACCGGCTGTTTATATGCATCGGACGGACGCCTTTCAAAACAAGCTTACAGGCTTTCAAGCTGCCGGAGCCTCAGAGCCCTACCGGGTTCCGCGGGCCGCGTTTGTTATGGGTGCCTCAGAGCCCTACCGGGTCTGATGGGTTAAGCTTTTGTTGTGTTACGCCTTTTGTGATGTCGACCCAATCCTGAGGTACTGGAGAGGGGAGTGGTGAGAATGGAAACATGCATGGAAGAAAGACAAAAGTACCAGTGAAGAGGGTTACGCGTTTTGGAGAAAAAAACTGAATAAATATATGGCAGAGGATAAAGCGAAAGTGATTGAACTAATTGAAAAAGGCCTCAAGAACTGTGAGATAGTGAACAAAAATGGGTTTCCCGAGGGGACAGTGCGTAACTTTAAGAGACAGAAAACTGAAATTAAAGCCAACCTATCTGTTGCAAAGACGTGTTTTAGTGGCAATGTTAATGCATCTCAAAGGGTGCTAACAAACTATTCTTCGTCTACCCGCCTCATTGCCAAGATGGAGTTCTACCTTGAAAAGTGGATAGAACGTAAGTTCAAGGATGGGGGGAGCATCAATGGTCCACAAACAAGAAACCAAGCCCTTGTTCTCTACAATACCCTTATTATAAAGAACAACATAAAAGATTCAGCCCCATTTGTTGCTTCTGTTGTATGGTTTGCTAAGTTTAAGAAAAGGTTTGGGATAAAACACGCTCATTACCAAGGGGAGCTTTCATCTGCAGACACACTTGCAGCCAATTTGTTTCCTGCTGTTGCACAGGCAGAAATTGATGAGCTTAGACCAGGTCTACAATTGCGATGAAACTGGTCTCTATTGGAAAAGATTGCCAAAGTCCACATTCATCAGCAAAAAAGAAAAGCAGGCACCTGACGTGAAGATGGCCAAGGATAGGCTGAGTATGTTATTGACCTGCAATGCCACAGGTACTCACTGCATGAAGCCCCTAGTGATATATAAATTCAAGCGGCCCCGGGCTTATAAAGGGGCTGATATGAACAAGCTGGATGACATCTACTGGGCCTCTAACACCAAGGGATATATGAATATGGCGCTCTCTGCTAAGTGGTTTGATGAGCAGTTTGTACCAGACGCCCTCCGTAAATGCAGAGAACTGAACCTGGACGGGAAGGTTTTGCTGTTCATGGATAATGCACCTGGCCATGCACGTTATCTGGTTGGCCGTCACCCACATGTACAGGTGTGTTTCTTGCCCCTAAACACCACATCTAAAATACAGCCGCTTGATCAAGAAATAATTGCTAATGTAAAGTTGATCTACTACAAGCGGGTGTATGATGAGATGTGTCAGGCCACAGACACGCAAGATGAAGTAAGAGAAATACTAGAGGATTCTGATGACGACATGCTGCTGGGGGAAACAGGAGGAACAGAAGCGGAAAATAATGAAGAAACTGAAACCAAAATGACGTCTAACAGTGCAATAATATCAGTGAAACAGTTCTGGAAACAATTCAATGTCAAGAATGCCATTGATTACATGGTTGTGGCATGGAAACAGATTACAACTGACACAATAAGGCATGCCTGGCATCCCCTGCTACCCGACAAGATACCACAGTCTGCAAACAGGCAACGCAAGGAAAAACTCCTCCGTGCAACAGTGCAGTTGGTGATGGGCTGGTCTATCATGGTGATGGGCTGGTCTATCAGAGTGAGACCTGAGCGATCTCTGCCATACCCATAGCTTACTCTGACTGTTCCTTTTACTTATATATTTTCTAGATCTCGAGTGACGGCGTCTCTTCCGTGGATTGACCTCCCAATCTACCAAGATTGGAAGCTAAAGCGTCACATTATTCCTTTGCCCCTCAACTTTCTCTTTATAATTGCTGAGGGGCACAGGGCCCTGGGTGGGGCTTTGGTTTCCCGGGCGTTTACGCACCCTCTCAGCCCCCCGCCATGGAGTGGCTTCGGTCACCCAGGTTTTATTGTGGTCGGCAGGGAGGGTTCTGTGGGGTCGCTCGTTTATGGCCTTGGCCTTACTTGGGGCCTTGGGGCTGTTCGGCCAGGCAGCTTGGGGAACAACAACAACAACAGTGCAGGCAGCCAGGAATATCCGTGCACCAGGTTTTTCCGAGGTGACCGAAGTTCTTGTTTCTGAAATGTTGCACCCTGAAGAAGGTGGATCAGCAGAGCCTGCAGAGCAGATGGTCGATGATATAGACCTTGAGCTAAATCTTGAGGAGGAAAACAAACAGGAATGCGTAGACTCCGTAGAGCCTAACAAACTTTCAGCTGGGTATCTATCAAGAAAGATTACTGACTTAGCCGATATGGAAGTTTCTACGGGGTACTTCAGAATCAGAGTCAGAGCTAGTCAACCAGGTGCTGCCATTACTTCATAAATTGGGCCAACATCTGAGCGATTCATACGGCCAAAAAGTTAATGAAAAATGGCAGACGTTCATCACAGGCTTCTTCAACAAACGCCGTGCGTTAGAGGCTGCTATGGATGAGGAGGAAGACGACACCGTACTGATGTTGGAACTTGAAGAAGAGGCAGCCAATGTGATCGACGCCAACGACTTTATTGGATTCATAGAACTCGAAAGGAGAAGACAGGAGACAGAGAAGATCGCGAAACTACAAGAGAAGGCGGCGGAGGCAAGAGCAAGAGGGAGGAGAGAGAAGGAGAGAGAAGGAGGCGGTGGTGGAGGTGAGGAGGTGTGCGGCGCATCCCAGTAGCCTATCCTCCCTGCTCGGATATCTTCAACATCGTCTAACCTACACACTTCATTATTCACTCACAAGTTGGTTTATTATTAATTCTTCTTATAATTAATATATTACATGATTTGAATATATTTGATGTCACAAAATAGCACTCGGAAGGGCAAAAATAGGTAAAAATGGGGACTCTGTCTAAATTTTGGCACCAATTACCATTTTCCCCATTAGTTTATGTATTTATATCTAACAAATCTGGATCTAACACAATTTTTTTGGCACCTATTATTCGTTAGATATGAGATCTTACTGTATAGCACTAACAGTGTCTCAGCAAAACTCAATAAAGTCCCTCTGAAGCACTTGCACCTGGCGAAATCGCACCACACCAGCCTTAACCATGCTACAATAAGGCAGTAAAAAGAAATCACCGTAACTGCTACAGAGGCTGACTGCACCACCAAAGTGGTGGGCGGTGGGGTCGCTGCATCCTTATGCAATAGAGAAAGGACGACTTGTGCCAGTGGGCTGTGAGAGTAAGACACTAGGGAACCTTGGGGAACACTAATATGGCCCCACTGCCTTTACCACTCGGGAAGAAAGATAGAAATAAGAATGATGAAAAAGGTAAAGTCAGAACTAGCTATGGGAAGTACAAAGGAGTACAAAGGAAATCAAGCAACAACAGTTCTAGTGACCCTTCTAGGCTGCTTGTGCTCCAAAACACTAAGGATCAAGTGTCCAAACAGTGGTTTGGAGTGGGTAAGGGAACATTGGAAAGGGAACTACTGCCCTGGAACTAATGTCCGTGGCAGGATTAGGAAGTTAGTAGGGGACAGATGGGTTAGTAACTGAGGGGAGGAAAAAATAAAGTTATTTTACAAACGCAGTCAGTCGCGGGTTTGATGCGAGATATTTGTCTAGGCGAAGTTTAAATGAATCAACGGTGCTGCAGTCTATAACATCTCGGGGAAGCCCATTCCATAAGTTGACAACTCGATTGAAGAAGAAATTTTTAGCTTCGTGTGAGTTAAAAGATTTACCAATAATTTTGCACCCGTTTCCCCGCGTGTAATTAGATTGGTCGATAGTGAAGTACTTACTACAGTTCATATTGTCGATGCCTTTGATGATTTTGAACACTTTAATTAAGTCGCCTCTTAATCTGCGCTGGGTTAAAGGAAATACATTTAATTCTCTAAGACGCTCCTCGTATGGTTTGTTCTTTAGGCTAGGTATCATTTTGGTAACTCTACGTTCAACTCGTTCTAGCTTGTCTATATCTTTTTGGTAATAAGGGCACCAGGATTGAATGCAGTATTCCAGAAGAGGGTGGACTAAGGAATTGTAAAGGGTTAGGATAATGTCTTTGGATTTATGCTCAAATGACCTGCCTATAAAGCCAATTATTTTGTTTGCCTTCTTAACAACTTCTGAACATTGTTGACTCGGGTTAGGTTACTCGATATTGTTACTCCCAGATCGGTTTTTCTGTTTACATTCTTAAGCTGAGTGCCATTCATCAAATAGTTTGTTTTCTCATTTTGGTATCCGATATGTAGTACTTTACATTTATCCGCATTGAAACTCATTTGCCAAATTTGGGCCCAACATGACAACTTATCTACTGTAGATTGTGTTGCATATCGTCAACTTGTTCTTTTGAGAGTACGCTATTTGCAATTCTTGAGATTGTACAGGTGAGACCCTCATCTATGTCGTTGATGTAAATTAGAAAGAGAATTGGTCCTAGTACCGATCCCTGGGGTACCCCGCTACTTACATTGGTCCATTTAGATGCCTTACCGTTTATGACTACTCTTTGCTTTCTGTCGCTGAGCCAATTTTCTATCCATTTCAACACACCGTCTTGTATTCCATGAACTTTTAGTTTTAGCAGTAAACGTTTGTGGAGAACTTTGTCAAAGGCCTTTTGAAAATCAGGGAATATAATATTTACAGCTTTACTCTCATTGTAGAGGTTGAGGATATCATTCTAAGAGGTTTGTTAAACAGGAACGTTTTTTACGAAAGCCGTGTTAAGTATTTTTAAGTATGTTATTTTCCTCTAAGTTATTTATGAGTCTGTCTCTTATGAGTGTTTCTAGCATTTTACATACAACTGAGGTTAAGCTAATTGGACGATAGTTACTGGGTAGTGATTTGCTGCCTTTTTTGAATATCGGTGTTACGTTGGCTAGCTTCCACTGGTCAGGCATAGTTCCAGACTGCAAGGATTTATTGAATAGCAATGTCAGTGGTTTAGAGAGCTCGTCCTTAGCTTCCTTTAGGACTCTAGGTGAGCTTGTATCAGGTCCAGGCGTTTTATTTACCTTGAGTTTATCTAAGCAATTCAAAACTTCTCTCTCTGTAACGGTGATATTGCTTAGAACATCTGAATTATCAATCTGAATCGGCGATGGTGTAGGGATATTACTGAGGTCTTCCGTTGTAAGACTGATGCAAAGAAGGTATTGAGGGCATTACTCATTTGTACTTTGTCTTTGGTGTATTCTCCATTTTCATCGACTAACGGTCCAACAGTTGAAGTAACTACTTTTTTCTTTCTGATATAACTATAGAATTCTTTCGGGTTTGTTTTACTTTGATTCGCAACATGTAACTCCAGGGTCTTTTTACTTTGCTTAATTAACTTTTTGGCTTTGCGTCGTAGCTCTACAAATTTCACCCGTTCTTCGTCATTTTGTAAGGATTTTAATCTATCATTAGCAAACTTTTTAGCAAGCAGACAGTTTGAAATATCTTTATTCCACCATTTGGGCTTATTATTATGGCCTGTATGCCGTATTTTCGATGGTATGCAGTCCTGCACTGCTTTTAGGTAAGTGGTTTCGAATAATTCCCAAGATGTATTTATGTCATTATTGTTAATTAAAAAGCTCTAGTCAGTTTCTTTAACACATTATGAGCGGGTGGGTCGGTAACTTCTATTACCCGCCATGCGGGTGGTTTTACCCTAAATGGGGTTGTTTCCGTGCTCTTTTTCATGCATAAACAAGAACCAGAGCGTAATACAAGTATCTATCCCTGAAAGGGCGTAAACAGAGCTTTCCAATGACACCCGAACCATCCTTCTACGACCACTGGTTCTCTTGCAACGATCGTGCAACACGAGTGCAAAAACCCTAAAATAAGGTAATTTCCTTACATAATTCCCTGTGTAGCGAGTGAGAGAGGGTGGAGGAGGGTGTAATAAATTTCAGTCGACCCACGGCGGTGGTGGCGAGCGGTCAGGCGGGAATCTATGCTCCTCGCACCGCTCAGCTCTCTCTCAGAGCACATTACGTGCTCAAAATTGCACTCGACATCTGCCGAGGCCCGCATATAGGCACGTTTTCTTTAACTCGACATATGTTGCGCGCCGATGGTTAAGGGTTAAATATAGCTCTAAGTTTATGAAAGTTTGCTTTCTTGAAATTAGGGACTTTTTCGATGCTGCCATTTGGTTCGTTACAATTAAACTTTAAAGTGAAAGTTATTGTACGATGGTCGCTGTTACTGAATTCATCATCAACATTCAAATTCTCTATTAATTCTTCTTTTGTTGCAAGTACAAGGTCTAGAACGTTATTACCACGGGTCGGCGATCGAACAAATTGATAGAGTGAACTCTCTTGCAAGTTCGCATACAAGTCATGTCCGGAGTGTGAAGTAAGAGTATCGCCCCACTTGGTCACAGGTAAATTAAAGTCGCCAAAAAATACGGTATCTTGTGAGTTACGTACATCTGCAATTTGTTCATAAATTTCTCGGTCAGTTTGCACTGATTGAGCTGGAGGTCTGTACAGTATATTAAGTAAGTATTATTTTTGTACCTTTATTATTCTTTATTAGCACAAAAGATGTGTCGACGTTCACAATTTGAGGTTTTGACAAGAGGGTCGGGTTAAGACTTTCTTTGATATAAAATAAAACGCCACCTCCGTTTTTATTTATTCGGATGTTCTCAAACATTACATAACCGGGAAGTGAATACTCTGCTAAAAAGTCTCTATCTTCTGTATTGAGCCAAGATTCTGTTATGCCAATCACATCATAATTTTCTGTAAACACTAGTTCCTCTAAATCTGAAAATTTATTGCATATGCTACGAGCGTTTGCATAGAAAACCTTTAAAGTTGCGGTTTTAGAACTCTCAGAACGTTCTTAAATCAAATTTTTGGATCTGGTCGGATCTACATTTACATTCATGGCTGTCCTCGGTCCTCGGTCGTTATCCCTGGCGGTTTTGAATTTGGGTCGTGTTGGTGGAGTTGGTGGAGGACACCAACCCTCACTCTGATAGATCCAGCCCACCACATAGATAGGATTGGCACTCAAGCCTCCCAATTGGAAATATTTTTGTTATATGGAAAGTATATATCATTGTAGATATCACCTCGTCGAAAGCATGCTATCGATCACGCGTAATATCTATTAACGCAACAAGGATAGTGGGGAAGTACGAACAAGGGGACACTCTCAGAAGTTTCAGAAGAAATTCTGCAGGAGTCTTGCAAGAACAAAGGCATTTAGCCAGAGGGTGGTGGATGACTGGAATGGACTGCCAGAAGCAGTGGTGTCGAGTGGGATTGTTAACCAGTTTAAGAGTCAGTTAGAAAGATGGTGGAGAGATGAGCCGCTGCTCTACTTGGAGCCACAACATCCTCATATCACCAATCACTCATCCATTGCCAGCTTTAATGAAGGAGGGACACACCAGCCTCAGCGCTGAAAAACTCTAGGATGCAGCAGCCGGCGGATTGCTGGGGGCTGCTATGTAACTAATGTAACTATGTAACTAATTTGCTATAGTTTCTGTTAAAAGAAGATAAATAGTTATTGGGACTTGAGACCGAAGTCGAAGTAGGTCAAACTCTGAATAGCGATCGTACAGATAGGTTGTAATGGAAACTTAGAATTCTGAGGTACAATGTATACTGTACTGTATTGTCGTAAATATTCAACTCTTCAGTTTGAACGTATCTCGACTCAGATAAAGAAACATTAGCTATGAGGAATATTGAATGCATTTACGTTTGTTAAATAAAGTACAAACTTTTGAAAAACTGTTGAAACATTCCAACCCTAGTAGTATAAGTATTTCAAAATATATAAAACAGGAACAAAAGTTGAATGCTGCCTTTATGGATTAGAGAACACCTATGACAGAGTTGATAGAGAAGGTTTGTGGAAATTACTGAGAATATATGGAGAAGATGGCAAGTTGCTGAATGCAGTGAAGAGAATGTATGAGGGTACAAAGGCATCAGAACGTGTGGAGAATGAACAGAGCGATTTTTTGTTATCAGAATGTTGCATTAAAGCAAGGGTGTATGATGTCCCCATGTTTGTTCAATATATATACAGTGGTGCTGTCGTTACCGCAGACATTTCGTCCCAACCATTCATCGTGTTACCGAAGTCTGAGGTACCGAAACAACATACCTTATAAGGAAAATGAATTGTGTTCCTGCCAAAATCCCAAAGTCCCCCTTTTTTACCCTTTTCGGCCCAACAAAAATCCCGAAGTCACCTTTTTGACAAAAAGAACATACATCACACATCATAGAAATACAATAAGGTAACGGGGGGGGGGGGGGGGGAGGCAGTTAAGAAGTATACAGTGGAGCCCCCATTTTTGCTACACCGGTCTTCGCTGATTCAATTCTCGCGCCACACACCAAATACAGTAAACCCTCGCTCTTTCAGACTAATTGGGGGAGACCCCTGTCCGAAAGAGTCAAAAGTCCGAACTCACACTTCAGCCATTCGGACTTGTCCGAATGTCTGAAATAATGCATCTATCTCCCTTATACATATATATAACTATGTCTTATTTGATCTTTTTTTAATCTATGAATCAATTCTAATACGATGGAATTGAAAACAATATTACCCTTCTAACACACAAATAATAAAATGAAAAAGAGAGTAAATAAAAATGTCTCCTTTGTCTTTCAGAAACATAAGTCCGTCTCGTATATGTTAGTATTTTATCGCTCGCTCGCCCCTAGCCACTCTCTCTCTATCTATTTATCTCTAATGCATCTAACTAACTCCCGTATACATTAACATAACTGTCTTATTTGGACTTTTTGTAATCTATAAATAATTTCTAATGCGATGGAATTGAAAACAATATTATCCTTCTAGCACACAAATAATAACATGAAAAAGAGTCAATATAAAAGTCTCCTTTGTCTTTTCAGAACCAATTAAGTCCGTCTCATAATAGTTCGTGTTTATCGCTCACTTCCCCTTCTGCAACTCTCTTTCTATCTATCTTGTCGTTTCAAAACCAATTAAGTCCGTCTCATAATAGTTCGTGTTTATCGCTCACTTCCCCTTCTGCAACTCTCTTTCTATCTATCTTGTCTTTTCAGAACCAATAAGTCCGTCTCATAATAGTTCGTGTTTATCGCTCACTCCCCCTCTGTAACTCTCTCTTTCTATCTATCTATCTCTCTAATGCATCTACGTAACTCCCTTATACATTAACATAACTATGTCTTATTTGGACTTTTTGTAATCTTTGAATCATTTCTAATGCAATGGACTTGAAAACAATATTATCCTTCTAGCACACAAATAATAACATGAAAAAGAGTCAATATAAAAGTTTCCTTTGTCTTTTCAGGACCAATTAAGTCCGTCTCATAATAGTTCGTGTTTATCGCTCACTCCCCCTCTGTAACTCTCTCTTTCTATCTATCTATCTCTCTAATGCATCTACGTAACTCCCTTATACATTAACATAACTATGTCTTATTTGGATTTTTTGTAGTCTTTGAATCATTTCTAATGCAATGGAATTGAAAAATATAATATATAATAAATATAAGGCCGAAACTCGGCTCTTCGGTCCGAATGCGAAATAATTTTTCTCAGCTTTTCGGACAAATCCGAAAGGCTGAACCATGAGTTCGAATTGAAATGCTTGTCCGAAAGCCTTGGAATTCCGAAAGAGTGAAGTACGAAAGAGCGAGGGTTTACTGTATTCCCAATTTCAATTCTCGCACCAAAAGCCTCAATTCTCGCATCAAAATCCCAGCCGAAACCCGAAAAAATAGCAAAAATAACGAAAAACTCTACATAAAACTAGAAAACAAACAAAAACAATAATTTTGTTTTAACATAATGAAAGAATCTGCCAGGTGCTTGCCGTTTAGAGACGAAATCCGAGTGAATCCGAGATCCGATCGTCAAATGCACAAGATGCCGCCATCTTTGTATGACGTCATCACTAAGCAGACGCTTGCAGTTTAGCTAGTATCTGTGTTGACAAAACAACCGTTTGCAAGTTTTTTTGTGCCTTAACCCCTTATCTCTCGCGTTTATTATAACCTCTAGCACATCTAGTGATAGGGATGGTTGGTTTGGTGGTAGCAATGAAGGAATTTCATGCTCAAAACACAGAGCAAAGACCAGTCCATGTCGGACGAAAGCGATTGAAATGCCTAGCCTAGACGATGTTAGCCTAGGCTAGGCTAAATATGACAATGATTTATAATAAAATATGTGTGGTAAGTAATCTCATAATACGTCTTTTCCTCATAATATGTATTTATTGGATGTATTTGGGGCGAAATGGGTACTTGAGGGGTGGCTGGACGAATTTAGAACCTAGGCCTAGGCTAGGCCTAAAAAATTTCGCATGATAGAAACAATGCCCCAATCTACAGTATTTATGGTTAGGACTGTCATTTAGCCATGTCTACATTATTATTTACAATGCATAAGATTTAGGCCTAGGCTACTTGATGTAGCCTAGACAAAAAACATGTTTTCATAGCCTAACACTGGGAAAAAGTGCGGTAATTGTTTAGATATTGGGCCTTTTTTTTCTAGTTATTAAATACTTATTCTATGGTGTATTATATGATACAGTATAATGCATAAAATTTAATTTGTGTACAATAAAACATGTTTTCATAGGCAAAAAATAGAAAAAGACGCAAATTTTGGCATGAGCACGGAACCGATTGAATTTTCCCCATAACAACAGTGCCCCGATCTTGGCTGTTTCAATCCTAGCTCTATTTCTGCGGAACCGATTAGCAGCTAGGATGGGGGCTCCACTGTATGCTTGAAAGCGGTGCTTGATGGGAGGAGGGGTGTCAACTGACTGGGGACAGAGGTGCAGGTGGGCAATTTGCTCGTGGCCAACCCTTCGGGAATCACGGCGTCCGGCAATGGATAGATAGATAGATCATGGCCTAGCTAGGCCTAGCGATGTAAACAGTCAATGGAATTTTCTTAACCCGGGAGCTGCTGGAAGACTCTTAAGAGTTTTACTGGGCAGCTGCGGGAAGACTCTTAACCCTTGGGATCCGGGGGGGCTCATATGAATTTTGGTAAAATCAACATCATAATTCAGTACCGGTAGCTACTGATTGAGACCACCTAGAGCAGTCAATGTTTTTGCAAATTGTAGAACTTTTTGTTGTCTGTAGAATCCCGTAGAGATGACGTCGTTACAACGCGTGATTGCCGAGTTCTGATTATTATAGCGGCGATTTTTAGCAACGCATTTTGCCTCATATGAGGCCTCCCGGATTCCGAGGGTTAAGATCCAAGGCCTACTTAAACCTTTTAAAACACCCCAGTGGCAATAAAAAAAAAAATTGTGTTTAGGCGAGATCGTTTATCTCCCTTACTTTCTACCACTCCTACACATGTGTCACAACCCCCCCTTTTTCCCACCTCCTCAATTATCAGGTATTTTCTCTATTATTCCCGATATTTATAGAATATTTTCATACGAGAACGGGTGGGAGAGAGAGGGGTGGTGGAGGAGTGTATCTCCGACCCTCCAAGCCATTCTGAAAGCTGCCCCAGTCTCTCATTACCATCCGAGACAAGAGAGAGGGTGTTTGTCTCTCAAGGACAGATTACGACTGCGGGACTAAAATACACAATTTTCATCAGCCAATTGCTGTTACCACTTGTTTTATTGCTTTCCCATGTTCATATGTTCATATTAAAAGTAAAATAGGCGCATATGGATCAGTATTAATTTTATATATGGTAAATTAACGATTTTAGTGAGGAATGAATCAGAATACCTTCGCATGGCGGGCACTTTCAAATACCATAGCTGCGCAGTTAAGAGGTTAAGCATAGCCTTCTTGCTGCCACTGACAAAGTCTGTGGGAAAACAAAGGGTCACTCTAGGAATAAGATCTCCTGGTGGTGGAACGATGAGGTAGAACATGCTGTGAAAGAGAAAAGATGCTACAACACATGGAAAAAGGGAGGCAGCAAGGAGGAATACCAGGCATACATACATACATACATAACATTTTAAGATTGAGTGTTCCACACATACGTGCAGTTTCAGTCTCTTGTCCTAATGGCAGCGTTCCAGGCAACCCTGTTAAGGGCTGCTTCACTTGTCAAGTTCTTGGATTTGAGATCGGCGTGTATAGTCTGATCCCAGGTTCCTCGGTCCACCCCTTGGTGCAGCTCTCTCCACAATCACTGACCTGCATTTTTTCACCCAATTTTGTTCATCCATTCTCTCCACATGTCCATACCATCCCAGTCTACTTGTACGCATCACCTCGCTAATACTCATTATACCTAAACATCTCCTCAGCTCAAAATTTGTTATTCTATCCTGTAGCCTGGCCCTACACATCCATCTCACCATTCTCATCTCATTACGCTCCATTCTGTTGACATCCTCTACTTTAACGGCCCATGTTTCTGAGGTATACGTCATTGCACTTCTAACACATGAGGCATACACCTTTCCCTTCAGGGGGAGAGGCATTCTATTCATGTCAGGATTGGCATCAGTTCTCTGAACTTCCCCCAGCCACACCTAATTCTAGGAACAGTGGCAGCCTCGGCCCCACCACCGACAGAGATGGTATCTCCTAGGTAACAAAACTTGTTCACCAGCTCCAAAGACTCATTTCCAAAATTCACAGCCACAGGATCATCCCTTAGCACAAGCTCGCCTTTGCACTCTACGCACTCACATTTCTCTATTTCTGACTTATCCTTCGGCAGGGGTCCCTTTATTCTACTACAGCGCTTACTCCCATGGTGTACCCAACATCGACAAATGCTACATTGAATTGAGTTAACGCCCACTCCCTTTCCATACACTGCACATGGGTATGCACCGCTCTTTTCCACATTTCCTCGTCTCTATCTACAATGCATAACCTTGGTTTTGTTAATATTGACTCTTAAACCCTTGCTCGCCATGCCCTCTCTCCACTCTCTGAATTTGGCCGCAGCATCTTCCATACTGTCAGCTATTAGGACTAAATCGTCTGCATAAAACAGTTCCAACGGGAGTCCGCCTCTAAAAACTCTAGACAGTGCGTCCAATACCATAATAAAGAGGAGGGGGCTTAACACTGAACCCTGATGGACTCCAACACGGACTGCGAACTCATCACTCAGTACACCCTTAACCCTCACCGCACTTCCGACTCCTCATACATCTTCATTATCACACGCACCAGCCACTCTTCCACACCAAGTTTCCAAATAGCCCACTGCACAACATCTCTAGGCACCCTATCAAAGGCCTTCTCCAGGTCTACAAATACAAAGTAAAGGTCCCTGCCTTTTAGTAAGTATCTTTCCTGTATCTGCCTGACTATGAAGATAGCATCGGTTGTACCCTGTCCTGGCATAAAACCAAACTGCATATCATCAATAGAGATGCTTTGCCTGATCAAACCCTCAAGGACTCTCTCACAGACCTTCATGATTTGGTCAAGCATTTTCAGGCCCCTATAATTTCCTCTATTTATCGCATCCCCTTTTCCTTTGTATATATTTACTATTACACTTTTGAGCCAATCCTCTGAAATTTTCTCATCTTTAATACAGCTAAACGAACTGCCAAAAGAGTTATTTACAATGCTGAAAAAGCATTAAGGTTATTGAATGCGTCACTCATCATAAATATTAATATATATATATATATATATATACAGTACAGTCGGTCCTCCGGTAACGCGCGTTTTGGAAACGCGGATTTGGTGGCACGCGATACACCCCAAATATCCAAAATTTTGCTAACACGGTCAACACTTACACTGACGCGGGGTCTAGCCGGGCGCCGAACCTTTACTCCCGACTTTCGTCATTTACCGATGCTCATATCTCTGCAAATAAATGGCCTAACCAAGTTTTTATGCATACCAGAGCTAGTTATGGTCGTTGCCGTGCATTGGGTAAAGACTAGAAGACTCTACATTGTGTAGTTATTGTGTGAGGTGAGAATTACAAGTGGAGGGAAGTTACAAGTGGGGTACCTCTTGCATCGCCACTTGCTTCCACAGCTACCATTATCCATATATCATGAATCGATGGACAGAGCGAGCAATAAATGATACAATCAAGGTCGAACGGAAACTAGTAAGAGAGTAGAGTAACTTTATCACGAACGACAACTGCCGAGAGGTAGCCTATGCGCTCGGGTCGGCTTGCCGCTCAGGTCGGCTCGCCGCTCGCCTATTTTTGTCTCTTGGCCACCCGCCAATTACGAATTTTTGCCGCCAGACGAGAGCTTTGGTATCTTATAGATTATGGCGCCAAACACGATTTCGCCAAGCTTAAACACGCCAGACATGAGGGTTTACTGTATACACTATATATTGAAAAGCAAGTTCTATTAAAAAATTAATTCAGATAGTTATAATTGCATAATGAAAAACAACATAGGGGATCCAAGAATTATTATGAGTGGGCTACGTACTATGGTATCCCAGTGTACGGTCGCGCTAATAAGTCATGTCTCAGATGTCATTACATTTGGCTTGTTCTGTGCTGTATTAATGTCTGTCGGATGTTGAATAGGGTGGGTAAGTGTAGGAACATGTTTGTATATTTCACTCGATATGAAGAAATGAAGCTTAGATATTGGTGATACCAATTATTGATCAAAATATACTGGTGCCGGGACATAACTTATTAGCGCGATTGTATAGCACAGGTAGGGGATGTATGTATGTATTTACTCAGGCCCATTCCCCACTTTTCCTATTTTTTTTTGTGGGGGGGGGGGGGGGACTCAAGACAGAGCCCAAATAGGGGCAACACAAAATAAAACAATGAACACACAAAAACAAAATACAAATTCACACACATACAGTAGGTAGGGAACTTGACAATAATCTTGATCCCTTAACTTCTTAGAACTGGAAATGAATGAAAGCAATCAGGCTGTAGTTTCTATCATTTGGGAAGAGTCCACCAGGAAATAGTTCTAGATATTTAAAGCCAGTTTGCTCTAGGCCCTTTTGAGTTACATGGAGGTCAGGGATCAATATTATTGTCAAGTTTGTTGGCGCTACCTATAGTAGCCTATAGTCCGTTCATTCTATGTTGGACAGAAATCGTAATCTCTAACCTTTGTAACTCAAAAAGGGCAAGAGCAAATGAGCTGTCAATTTATACACATATTCTTCTAATTTGGTAGAAGTATTAGCTCGATTACTCTAATCCTTTTAGAGTTATGAGAGGTTAGGGGTTACCATTTCTGCCCAGCCTAGAATGAACGGACTATAGGCCTGTAACTCAAAAGGGCCTAGAGTAAACTGGCTTTAAATATCCACACATATTTACTGGTGGACTCTTCCCAAATGATCGAAACATCAGCACGATTGCTTATATTTATTTCAAGTTATAAGATGACTATGATGGTCACTGGTTCACACTGTTACCCTCCTTCCCTTACAAACCCCCTCCCTTCTTCCTCATGTTTAGCCCCATTAGTTTTCAGATTTTAAGAAGTTCGGCCCATTAGTATGGCGATTTTAAGAATTTTTGCCCCATATCTTTGTCAATAATAAGAATTTTCGTGCACATATTTCTATCGAAAAATGTACAAATTTAATTTTGAAGGAGGGTCTTGGGTGGATCTATATTTAAGCTTGATGGATGTCTAGGGAGGAAACAATTTTTTTTAAAAAAAGATACATAAATGAGCAAATAAATACGCCATCCCCTCATAATTTTATAGTCTATCTATCTATTGCCAGACGCCATGATTCCCGAAGGGGTGGTCATGAATGAATCGCCCCCATGCACCCCTGTCCCCAGTCAGTCGATGCCCCTCCTCCCATCCAACTCAAGTTTCACTCATATACTTTTTAACCCTTTCCCTGCGGGTGACGTCCTGGAACGCATAGGCAATTTACAGCAATTTCCAGGCTTTAACCCTTCCCGCCCGGTCTCACCCCCCTAAGGACGTTGTTGAGATCCGGGCGATATGGCCGAAAAACATATTTAATAGGCTACCCGTAGCTTTGTTATTTTAACTGTTAGAAAATTTCCACGCATCTCTAAACATACTGCTGTTGCCAATCTGTAGACTGGCGTTCAGTAGAGCTCTCTAAAACAACTGGTTCAGCTGTGATGCCGATTTCCGTGGAGAGAGTTTCGAGGCGATGTTAGCAATATGGGACACTTTACAACACTGAATTTGTTTTAGCAGACAACACAATAACAAACTCCGATCTTCTTCTTGTATTTGGAGGTATGCGCGTCGCCTCCGACCGGCTGTTTTTACATAAATCGGACGCGCGGCTTTCAAAACAAGCTTAATAGGCTTTCAAGCTTACGGATTTCAAGGGGACACCCGGGCTCCTGCCCAGCTGCCGCGGTGTCATTTTAAAATGCTGCCCGGGTGGGAAGGGTTAAAAGCCTGTAAAAGCCGTAGAAATTGAGTGTCAGTGGGCGGGAGCGTGAGGGACCTCCGTCCGACCCTCAGAGCAGCCAGCCCCTCACTGAGGGAGACTGTGGTCTCGCGCAGGTGTGTCGACAGTGTTGCCGAGCGAGCGAGTGCTAATAATTAGCGAAATTTCCCGAATGTCTATGGCAACGCTGCGGGTGAACCCCGCCACATACGAAGCTCGTTCTGGTGTCATTTTGAAGCTATTTTCGCCTAGTTTTCGGCAGAATACAGTTCATTTAATGCAGATACTTGATTTATCATTCAGGAGTGCCTGAATATGCCCTAAATAGCGCAAATAAGCCCGCAGAGAAAGGGTTAAGGGGGTAGTGTTTTTTTTTGGTTTATACATTTATTTTTTATATTATTTTTTAGTTTCCTCGCTAGACCCCCTTTCAAGACAAATTTGTACATTTTTCGGTAGAAAAATGTCACGGCCGAAGGCCGATTCCGTCTAAAATTACAGGCTCGCTATCGCTCGCCAGGAAAAGATCGACACCTAAGTGGCTCAATAATAATAAATAATAATAATAAGCATGTTACTTATTTCTCATAAGCGCCAATTTTTCCGAAGAATTCACTAGCGCTCGAAAAGAGAAAGAAAAAAGAACAAAAATCAATGCATCAAAAGAAGGCTCATATACAACACACATTTAACAATCACTAGCAGTGGCAAAATAGCCTAAACTCTATAGCCATCTGTCATGACACCTCTCTCAAGATCATAGCTTCTCTCAAAGAGAAAAGTCTTAAGTTGTCTCTTGAAGCATTCAACAGAACTCAGTTGTCTCATGGACAGCGGCAACCTGTTATACAACCTCGGAGCCATGTAGGAGAATGACCTCTCAAAGAAAGAAGACTGCTGGAAAGCCCTTGGTTCATCAAGACGAAAAGGGTCATTGTCATGACGCACAACTACACCATGGTGTGCCGGTGGGCGCCTGAGCAGCTCCGCAAGGTACCTAGGCTCACCAAATTTGAGAAACTTAAAAGTCACCAAACACAACTTAAATTCTATTCTTGCTCTTACTGGCAGCCAGTGCAGTTCTATGTGAAGAGATGTAGTAGGAGTTCTAGGTGGAACACCAAAAATTAGTCTTGCGGCCCTGTTAAGAACAGACTGAACTTTCTTCAAAATATAATTTGGAAGACCCACCAACAGGGCATTGCAATAATCAACACGAGAGAAGACCAATGAGTGAACCAACGTCAGGAGGCAACGTCTGGTTATAAACGGCTTCACCAAATAGAGATTTCTGATGTGCAAGTAACAACTTTTAACTATCTGGTTTACATGCTCTTTGAAATCTAATCGGGAGTTCACATATACACCCAGATTTCGAACAGAGTTGGCCGGTCGCAGCTGAGATCCACCCACATTGATGGAGAGGGCACCTACTATATCATCAGCTCTTCTATTTCCTCGGATGATGAGAATATCAGTTTTACCATCATTTAGTTTAAGTTTTCTCGCTCTCATCCACTTCTTGATATCAGACATCAACAATTCCATCTTACTCCGTATATCAACTATATTTGTGATTCTCACATAAATCTGGGTGTCATCTGCATAAAAGTGAAAGGTGACATTATGTGCACGAAGCAGAAGAGACAAACTGCTAATATAAATTATAAATAGGATAGGACCTAAAACTGATCCCTGCGGAACACCATACTGCAGGGGTGTCGAGTCCGAGACCACTTGATTTACCATCACACTCTGGGATCTACCTGACAAGTACGACCCAAGAAGCAAGAGAGCGGAGTCACGCACACCACAATCATAAAGATCACTCAATAACAACTCGTGATCCACTGTGTCAAAAGCCGCAGAGAGATCAAGCAAGACCAATAGTGAGGCCACACCATTGCAAATGTTCTCAACTAGATCATTATGTACTCTAATCAATGCTGTTTCAGTTGAATGATGCTGTCGGTAAGCAGACTGAAAAATTGGGATAGTTTCATTCTGCTGAAGTAGTGGTTGTAATTGGTCAAGTATTGCACGCTCTAATATCTTTGATATGAAGGACAGGTTGGAGACAGGACGATAGTTCAACATGTTCTCAACATCAAGTCCAGGTTTCTTTAGAGTAGGTCGGAGTAGTGCATGCTTTTCAGAATGTGGGAAGCTACCTTCAGAGAAGCACTTATTAATTATTTTGGAAATAAACTCAACTGTGTGATCATAGACTCTTGGTAGCTTGGAAACATTTATGGGATCCAATGGGCAAAATTTTTATTGAGGTTTCTTATGTAGGACGAGATCATGTCCACCTCTACTGAGTGAAAGGATGAGAGGACATTATTAGGAATGTGTCGGGGTTGGAGTACAACTGAAAGTTCTTCACCAACAGAAGCATCATCCAGTTCCTGTCTTATTCGAGTTATCTTGCCAGCAAAAAATGCCACAAAGTTGGCAGCCAACTCGGCATCAGGTACAGAAGGTCTTAAGCTGACTCTTGTTTTTCCAAGTAAACTGTTTACAATTGAAGCCAACCTCCTCTGGTCGTTACCACACGAGTCAACTTTTCCCTGATAATACACTTTCTTTTCATCTTTGATTTTGTAGACCACAGCTCTTCTGGCTGACAGATATTGCAACCATGTAGAGTCTGTTTTATTTTTCCGCCATTCACGTTCAGCTCTTCTACGCGCTCTTCTAAGAAATTTAACTCGAGTGCTATACCAGGGCGAATCATCTCGTACTATCATTTTCTTCTCTACTTCTGGACAGTGATGATCGAACACTAATTTAAGTGCATTTCCATGTACCTCCACCAGCTCATCTGAAGTAAGGTTGGAAGTATCAATACTTCCCAAGTACTGTTTTACTTCACTGCTAGCCAAATTTAGGTCTGCATTTTTATAATTTCTAAATCTGATTACTTTTTCATGTGTGAGTGGCTTAGGGAAATCAAAGCTGAAAGTAATCAAAGCATGATCAGAGGTATTAGGGTCAGCATTCTCAACATCAACATCCAGAACACCACCACAACCCACAGGAGAGAAAACCAAGTCAAGGGTGTGTCCTAAGATATGAGTTGGGTGGGACACATGGTTTACAAAATTGTTCTGATCAGTCAACTCAAGGAACTCAGGAGAGAATGGCTTCAGATGAGGGCTGTCAACCCAGTAATTAAAATCTCCACACATCAAAAGTCTTCCAGTTTTAGCAGAAAATTCCTTGAGAAACTGCCCAAACTCTTCCATAAAACCCCTATCTGTGCCACGATGGCCAGGCCTATAGACAACTGCCATTCTTAGAATTTGTTGATGGAGTTTTATTTCCACTTCCAACAGTTCATAATAAAGAGGGGCTGGGTTATGGCTTATTTGCAAGATATTCACCAGAGATGTGGAGTAGACAACTGCCACTCGACCACCCGGATGATCTCCCCTAGGCCTAGGAACATTTATTATGGAATGGGTTTTAGGCAATGCCGCCTGGATAATATTCAGATCTGACTCGAACAACCAGGTCTCAGTGAGACATAATACATCAAGGTTACGTTCATCCAAAATCTCGCAAATATGATCCATTTTGTTACGCAAGGAACGAACATTCAACAGACCCAGTTTCAACCGGCTCCCATGTGCATTTTTCAGTTTTTTGAACCTACAAAATCGGTGTTCTCAATAACTTTATTTCTCTGAGCTGTCATTAAAGGACAATTTCTACTTGAGGCGAAATGATTTGGCGGCTCCGTAACTGATGTGGAGCTCATACAATTTATACATTTGGGGGAAGTCTTGTTGGTGCAGTCTTTTGAGTTATGAGTACCGGCACAGAAGTTGCATTTTGGATCCTCATTTTTCCGATAACACCTGTCACTGGTATGGCCAAAGCCCTGGCAATGGTAACATTGTGTTACCCAGAAGCGATCGTATGCACGACATCTCACAAGTCCAACATACACAGAATTGCCATCATCCACAATGGAAGAGCGTATTTCAGGATACATTTTTACTACCGCAATCTTAGTGTGTGCATCACTCTTTTGCTTAGTGAATAGCAAATTCATAGCTAAGCCATCGTCGACCAGGGACTTTATTCTTGGGTTCTTGTTGAGGATGCTGGGAATGATCTCATTATCCTCAGCGTCATTAGCAATGCCTACCAGAGTCATTTTTGGCATCATCTTCTTTGGTTCGAAGACACTGAAGGCACTGTCCACCCCCAAACACTGATTAATGGCCCTTCCTGCATCTTCTTTGGCTTTCTTGGATGGAAGTCGTACCACCAGTACACCTGACTCAGTTCTAGTTAACTTGTTAACCGGAACCGAAGCCAAAGCAGTCTCGATTGCCTTTGTATCTGGTGGGCTTACTGGCTCAGAGGATCGGTCTTTTGGCTTCACTACCAGGACCTGATGGTCCCAGACAGTTTTTTTCTTTCCACCATCTACCACCTCAGTGGTGCGTTTGGTCGGCTCCTTTTTGGTCTCCGCTGTTTCCCTCACTACCTTTTCCTTGCTCTTCAAAACCTGCACTACATTCTTCTCAAACTCTCTTTTCTCTTTTTCTCTCTCTTCCACCTGCTCCTTCATGATTTCTTCCAATGCATCCACCTTAGCATTCCCCACCCTTGTCCACTCATCTTTCTCCTCACTTATTACTCCCTTTACTTTCTCACTTAAATGGCCCTCATACTCCTTTAGCTGCTCCCTGAGTGCCATGTTCTCTGCCTCCAGCTCATCTACTTTCCTTATCACTGCATCTAGGTTAGTAATTAATGGCCCATCTGCAGTTGCTACTGAACTGGCTCCACATATTTCCGTCAGTGACTCCACCTTCACACCTATATCTCTCCTCCAATTCTCCATAACTCCCTTCCATCTTAACAGACCCATCATCTGTCTCTTCACTACAGTCAATTGATCCTCCACTTCACTACCCTCTGCCAGAAATCCCTCAAATTCATAGCTCTCTTCATCTCCCAATAAACTCTGCCTCCGTTTGCCTTGGCCGGCCATTGTTTATATTTATGTAGCCTACAATTAAAAATATACAAAACACTTAATAAAATTTAGAGTAAAATTAAACTACTACCTGGGATAAACCCAGGTAGCGCCGCCCCCGTTTGTGTCACCCTATCTTGAAAAAAGAATAAATGGAAAAAATAAATAGAAATGGGTGTTTGCGAGGTCACCACGAGCAGGTGGGGTACGACTTGCTTACCTTCCAAAGAAGGTAACCCAACCGAGGTGTCGCAAGTACTAGGCAAAGATGAAATGTGAAAACTTTAACCGTGTTTTGGGCCTTCAGCAGTAGCAGATACGTCACTCGGAAAACTAAACCCCATTGGTTACGATACTGCCACTGCGCAAAGGTCTTGACCCTCCAGCCCCGGGCACTCTAGCTCGCGACTGTGCTGCGGTACCGGGGGTTTTGACGATCTTTGGGCTATGTTAACTCCTCTGTAATTCAATGAATATGGCATGTAATGTTATGAATAAAAAAAGTAAAATGTCCCACAAATCTTCCTCTGTAGAATGCCGTTGAGTAGAGGTTTCTAGCCCCACTGGTTGCATAATGGTGAGCGCGGGAAGACGAGTGCTTTTCGGCGGAAAATTCTTCCCGCGTTCGGATGCGTCGCCCCGGCCACGGCTACCACGCACCTAGCCGCTCGTCGCGCCAAAGTGTTTATCTCCCTTAGACGATTTTAGTGTTTGACATTGAGAATGTGATGTTTATTTGAAATTTTTATAGTTATTTTGAGGCCAATTATATAAAGTTTATTAGGGTATCACTGTCACTAATATTGCTCATTTTCACTCGATACCGTACATTTTATTAGTAATTGAGGTAGGTTATTGTTATATTAGGCACTGATTATTCGTTATCACAGGTGTTTATTATACTTTGGCCATCAAGTATTGTGTCTTGTGTCACTTTCACTTTGATAAATATGCTTTAGAGAGTGTCACTGTCACTGATAATGCTCATTTTCACTCGATACGGTACATTTTATTAGTAATTGAGGTAGGTTATTGTTATATTAGGCACTGATTATTCGTTATCACAGGTATTTATTATACTTTGGCCATCAAATATTAGGTCGTGTGTCACTTTCACTTAGTTATATGCTTTGTAAACGTTTTATATACAATTTACTGTCTTTTTTCACTGATTTATATATTTCTATAGGTTGTAATCATATGAATGTCACTTGGTATATACATATGTGTCACTTTCACATATTATTATGGTGTAATTGTATTTGTATAAATGTTCTCATAATACATGACTTTTGTATAACAATAAATTGGTTTATTTCCACTTTTTGCCTATATATATACTGTACATATTGTCATTATCTTTGGCACTTTCACTATATGATAATTAGAACTCCTGCTTGGAGTGGTAATCAAAGAAGCACCCTACAGCACAGAGTGCCACCTTGCACTCCACACACTCCACGGTGGACTTTTTACCTGACCTCGCCCTCAGCCTGCTGTTGTAGCAGACATGGCACCGCTTCTGCTGCGTTCTTCCTGATTCATTCTGAGGCAGGGAAACAAGCCTGTGCATATTCATGTAATATGCACAGTGCAAGCGGTCAGTAACGGCGGGCCTAGCATGTGCCACTGCCCTCTGTGGCGTACCATACTTCTCCAGGAGCTCCGTCAACATCTGCTTTTGGAACCTCCGCAGGCTATTGAACTTCATGGGTGTGTTCACATTCCGAAGCTTGTATATATTGTAGGCATTCAGAACTGACATGTCCACCATATGCAGAAAGAACTTTTTGTACCATCTGCACGAGGTACGCAGGCAGTCAATGAAGCCTATCTGCATGTCGGACTTGTCCACCAGCCTCATGTTGATGTTGTAGTCCAGGACAGCATCGGGCTTGGTCACCCTGGCCTGGGTGCAGCGATCCACCTTGCCAGTCTCCACCATTTCCATCTTGCGGATGGTGCTCAGGAGGTTGACCTTCCGCTGGTCGTGCCAGTGGATAGCCAGAATGGGCCCCGACTTCTTCCTGAACACATCACCTTTTTGGGTCTTTGGAGGGAAAAGTGGCATGCCCTTCCTTTTCCCTCGTACTGTGCCTACAGTCTTGCGCTCATGCAGGTACTTTGAGAGAGTGGGGGACGTGTAGTAATTGTCCGTGAAGAGGACGTGATTCTTGTGGAAATAGCGGTCCATCATGGCTTGCACCACTGCTCCGCCAAAGCCATTGAGGGGGTCCACAAGCACGTCCCCTTCCTTCCCGCTATAGGCCAGGAAGTCCAGGACATAGCCAGTTTGGCAGTCGCACAGCACAAAGAATTTTATGCCAAAGCGATGTCTTTTTGAGGGGATGTACTGCCGGAAGCTGAGTTTTCCCCGGAACAGCACAAGATACTCGTCAATGACGACCATGCGGAAGGGCTTGAAGTAGGAGGTGAAGCGTTCTCGGATCATCTCGTACAACGTCCTAATCTTCCATGATTTGATATCATCCCTATTCATTAATTTGTGATTATCTAAGACATTAACCCAATTTGGCCTTCTGAAACACAACAGCATGCTAGTTGCCCTTGCTTGAATTTTAATCTCTTGGGTTCAGCATTGTAGGGTCGTAACAAGAATTTGGCGCACATCGATGACTTACACGAACAATGGTACCAGGCCTCCAAGAATTAGACAGCATAATCCGAGAAGCAGTGACCAGCATCACCAACGTGGAATTTAAAGAACGGACCTGGACACAAGCCACCCTTCCTGTCCGCCTCGGGGGCTTGGGCTTACGGAGAGCCTCGGATATTGCCTCCCCAGCCTTTATCTCTTCCCTCATCGCGACCAACGACCTTGTAGTGTACATCCTTTCTTCTCAACCCGGAATGACACTTAATGGGGACGTAACAGAAGCGATTACACCTGGAAGGAAAGTACAGGAGTAGTGGAGGAGCCTCAGGGTACCTCCAGGAGCAAGCAGAAAGCGTGGGATACCATCTCGGCGAAGAAAACTCAAGAAAATCTCCTAACCAATGCAGACCAGGTTGCAAAAGCACGCCTCCAGGCAGCCGCCCGTTCGGAGAGTGGCTTGTGGTTACACGCCATCCCCATCCCACCTCTTGGAACTCACTTGGATGCTGAAGCGCTCCGGGTTGCCATCGCGCTCAGAGTTGGTGCGGCAGTTTGTCACCCACACACTTGCAAGTGTGGTGGGGGGATGGATGCTGAAGGTCACCATGCCTTGTCATGTAATTACAACACAGGCCGCCTGCCAAGACACTCTGCACTAAATGATGTCATAAAACGGGCCCTGCAGAGTGCTAACCGTGCATCAATCCTCGAACCACATGACTTCACAGAGAAGACGGCAAACGGCCAGATGGGATGACCACTTTCCCTTACAAGAATGGCCGGTGCCTCGTGTAGGATGCCACATGTGTTGACACTTTCTCCACAACCAACATCGCCAGAAACGCCGACGAAGCAGGTGAAGCCGCCCGGATAGCAGAAAATAAAAAGCGAGAAAAATATCAAGCCATCGCCAGAAATCATCAGTTCGAGCCTCTGGCATTCGAAACTTCAGGAGTCTTCGGCCCTACCACCCTTAAGATGGTGAATGAAATAGGCCGTAAAATCAGAGAAGTTTCAGGAGAACCCCGGGAAACCCTCTGGCTCAAGCAAAGACTAGGGATGGCTATCCTCCGGGGCAATGCCACCAGCGTCATGAGCTCAGTTCGACTGGAATGGGTCATGCCACTGTGTGAGGCCCGGGCAGGAGTGGTGTATCCGTAGTCTTTCCACAGTAGGGTAAAACAAAACATAAACTTTATTTGTATGTAACATGTGTGATGCACATAAATAAAAGGGGATGTGTCGGATGGTTGAAAGCCACAGTTGCTCGCGCGTTTGGGGCTAGCAACACGTATTATGAAAAACATGTATCCTCCTTCATTCACTGTCCCCCCCTTCACTCACTCAACCCCACAATTTGCCAGAGGATAACAGGTTTTTCACAATACGTAGACGAAGGTCTTTTTTAAATAAAAATCTTCCACAGCTTGTCTGGGAGGTGTACGTCAAGGTTGGTGACAAGATGGAGCGCTGCGAGGATATCAAGGTACCGGTCGCGAGACATGTATTTCCCGAAGGCAGGGGTGGATATGAGATCATTGGTGATTCAATAGTCAGGCAACCTATGCTTCTTGACATGAGGTATTAGCATGGTGAGTGCCAGGAACACCATGAACTCTTGATGAGTCACTGGGGTCCACTGCCTCATGTGGCCCTTGGTCACCTTGCCCAAAAAGTGGACCTGGAATTGGTGCTGCTTATTTGTCTCTTTGACAACATACCCTACCACCTCCTCATCAAAGAAGGCCTCAAAAAGTTTGTGTGGTGGAGCATTGGGGCCTGCGGGAAAATTGGGGGTAATGCCTGAACCCTCCTGTACCTCATCAAAAGCTGGCACATCAGGGTTGTACCCATCCCCCTCAACTACGTCTTGCCACTGAAAAACGTAGAATGGGTCTTGTCTACGCTGACGAGGAGCTCCAGCTGGTGGCCCAGCACGCCCACGGCCAACTCGGCAGGCGCGCGCCCTAGGGCGGCGAGGGTGGCGGCCAGCACGACGCCGGGCCAAGCGGATGGGTCGAGGGTCGTCGATGTCCATATAGTCATCGTCAGAGTGGTCATCTTGCCCTGATGGTGGACCTATGTAATCATGGCCAGTCTTCTGAGAGGTGCCCTTCATCATCAGTGGCCCCAACATAATCTGGCGGGGAACGAGTGAGGCGTGGGCGGCGTGCGGGTGGGCGAGGTGGGGAAGGAGTGACAGGTGAGGCTATGTCCCCCCGAGGTCCTGGGCTCCTTGGCCTGCGACGAGTGACAGAAAGCAATGCTTCACTGTCACTAGGCACAGGTATTGGTGATGCGAGCTCAAAGACTTCGTCAGGAACATATGTTGACGGCTGGAGAGGTGGGGAGGACCGTGGGGAAATTTGTGGGGGCGTATGGCTGGGGCGGGCAGGGGTGGACGCCGCGGGAGCCTCGAACAAAGCCCGCTTACTTTTCTTTCCTTTTTTTGTATATTTGCTGCCTTTCCCCTTTTCGGCAGCAGTATGTCTCCTGTCGGGGGACCTAGGAGGCAAATAGGCCGAAAGTGGGAGGTCCTCAACCCTTGGAAGTGGTGGGGGTGGTGGGGAAGAATGCGGGGCACCCGGGTCATCTTGGGTGGCTTGGGTAGATAAGGGAGACAATGGCGGGCGAGAAGAGTCACCACGCTCACCCTCACTCACAGCCTCATCCTCACCAAGTATTTTGGCTTGTTCCCTAGCTGCCGAGGCCACCTTTTCAAGTATTTGCTTCTTATATAAGTGTAGCTTGAAAGGCGATTTAGCTGGCGAAGGGCTTGGGGTCGTGTCACTCATGCGAAACTTGGTGAGTGACCTTGAACTCTCCCACTCACTCACTCTCTCAAGTTCACCGTCTTTAAGTAAAACAGCTTCCTCAAAAGCTGGTACATCACCTTCATCACTCTCATCACTCTCATGTTCTCTCGTAAATCCCAGGAATTGCTCTTCTTTGTCACTCTCATCGCCATATAATTACTGGAGTGATCACTGCCTTCATCATCAACATTATGTTTGGCATCAGCACGCTCATAAAGTCTCAATGTCGTCTCAATACCTCCGGGAGATAACACATTTAGGCGATGGCGTCGGGGTAAGGTGCGACGAACTAGGACGGGCATCGTAGGAAGCACGATATCGGACACAGCGGAATCACTATTTGGCGTACTATCCATGATGGCGTCGGGGTAGATATTGTTGCTGTGGCGTAGTTTACGCCTGGTGGCACCACCTACCCTCCCACGATACCAAAAATTTACGCGTGGCATTCGAAAGCACGCACGAAAGCAATGGGCGTTCAAGAGCCCTTCCGGGTTGCGCGGGCCGAGTTTGTTATGGGCGTTCAAGAGCCTTTCCGGGGTGTGAGGGTTAATATTGACAAAGAAATGGGGTGTAACGTCTCAAAATCGACAAACTAACGGAACGAACGTCTTTAAATCTCAAAACTAATGTCCCAAGCATGAGGGAAAAGGGGGTCCATTAAAAATGACTACCTCCCCCTGAACTCCATCCTTCCACCTCGCTCTCGGTCTGCTCTCCCTCTCTGTCCTTCCACCTCGCTCTTGTACAGGTCTCCCTCACATTCTGATGCCCTGAGCTACATTATTTTTATAAGATTTTAGGCGTTTGGGTTTGGGTTTTAGCTAGTCTGAGAACGCATCCCATTTACTCCATCAACCCTTCCCGTCCGGGCAGCATTTTAAATTGACGAGGCTTGCGAAGGCCAGGAGCCCGGGCGTCCTTTTAAAATCCGTAAGCTTGAAAGCCTATTAACCCGGGAACTGCGGGAAGACTCTTAAGAGTTCCCCCAGCGGACTGCGGGAAGACTCTTAAGAGTCAGAGAAAAAAAAAATCAACTTTTAAATTTTTTTTTTTTTTTTTGCCCCTGGGCCATGCAAAATATCACTCCTCTACCTCCCCTCCTTCCCCATTTTCCTCCCCTCCTTCAGTTATCACCTATTTTCCCTGTTATTCCCTTATTCTGAGGTATATTTTCGTGCAACATTAGCGAGTTGCAAGCAGGGCCTTGTCATCACTGTTAGCAAGCGAGTGCAAGAGAGAGAGAGAGAGTATCGATCGACTGTGTCTCAGTGGCCTTGGGGGAAATTGGCGGGAAAGCAGGTTGCCTCACCCATACATTATATAACTCGCGGCCTGTATCTCCGATTTTGACCATCCAAACGCTGTTTTCACTCGTTTTATTGTTGTTTCAGGTTAATACCTTTATAATCAACCCATAATAGGCGCGTTAGGATAAGTATTAATGCTATTTATGGTAAAATGAATATTTTAGTGATGGAAACAGCTCAAATACATCAGCACAGGGAGAGGTGTCTAATTACCCCCATGCGCACTTCTTAGGTTAAGCGTGTTGTGAAAGCCGCGCGGCGAAATGTTTGTTTACAAAGCCGATCTTTGCGACGACAAGCCTCAGCAAGACGAAGTCGACCTTATCCGTCATTGCTAGTTAGAGCAAAAATTAGTGTTTCTAAGTGTCCGATATTGCTAAATCCGCGGAAAAATACTCTCCACGGAAATCATCGCAACTGAACCAGTTGACCTAGAGAGCTCTACTCAATGCCAGTCTACAGATACAAGTAAGGGCTACATTTTGAAAATTTAAGTGAATTCTCTAGCAGTTAAAATACAAAAAATAGGCCTATGTTTACATACAACGTTTTTTGGCAAGATCGCCCGGATAGGCCTATCGACCTCTATAAATGCTGCCCGGGGAGGAAGGGTTAATTTTAGGGTTCGCTATACGATTCTTCAGGAACGTAATCTAATCGTATATCGAGGGAGACTTGTTCACTCTCGTCATTCTCTCGCTTCCCATGGACGAAACCATCTCAGACATCTACCAAGTACAGTGAACCCTCAAATTATGCGCAATTTATCTACGCGAAATAAAACTACGCTCTAACCACAATTGAGGAAACAAATACGTAAGTCTATTTTCTATTGCCTGATGCCGTGATCCCCGAAGGGGTGGCCACGAACGAACCGCCCCCATGCACCTCTGTCCCCAGTCAGTCGACGCCCCTCCCCCCAACCAGCACCGCCTTCGTTCATGTAGTTCCTCACTCCATCCTTCCACCTCATATTCGGTCTACCTCTCCCCCTCTGTCCCTCCACCTCGCTCTCGTACACCCTCTTAGTCATTCTCTCGCCTTCCATACGTTCCATATGGCCGAACCATCTCAAGTTGTTCCTTTTCACACTTTCCAGCACATCTACCTCCACACCACACCTCCTTCTTACTTCCTCATTAGTCTGTCTATCCCTCCATGTAACTCCGCACGCACTCCTTAAGTAATTCATTTCCACTGCTCTCACTCTTGGTCTGAGTCTCTCAACCAACGTCCATGCTTCGCTTCCGTAAGTCAGTGTCGGGACCACCACACTGTCATGCAAGGACTTCTTCACTTCCATACTGACCACCCTATTTCTTGTTACTGCTTTTAGCGTTCCTACAACCCTCTTCCCCTGTTGTACCCTCTCCCGCACCTCTTCATCCATAGTCCCATCTTTACTCATCACACTGCCCAGATACTTGAAAGAGTTGACGATCTCCATAGCCTGACCGTTCAGCTTCACCTCACACTCTGTGACTTCACCCCTTTCGAAGACCATAACCTTGATCTTCCCCGTATTTACCTTCAAATTCCGTTTTTCGCACACTGTTCCAAACTCATTTAACAGACCCTGCAACTCCCATTCATTATCACTCATCAGAACTGTATCATCCGCAAACAGCAGTATAGGTAGCTTCCACTCAATTCCCTCCCTTTTCAGCGATACACCAACATCCACTGCTCTTGATAGTATTTCTTTCATAACTCCATCCATATACAGTAAAAGTCCGTTAATCCGACGACCGATGATTCGAATCTCCCAATAGTCCGAATTTTTCAATTTGAGGCCAAATCCGAATTCACCCGATGGTCCGAATTTCAAGAAGTCCCAAAGTCCCCTTTTTGAGGCATTAGGCCACTCAAATGACACATAATGGAGCACACACATATCATATGTTCATGAATTCACTTTAAAAGTTTACCATTGTCATTGTAGCCTATTATCTACTTCAAAACATTCAGATTAATGGTCAAAGGAAGCTACTGATATAATCGTAAACACCTTCGTCATCTTCTTCTTCCACATCGTCTGCTAGAGAGTTTGTTTTGCTCTTGAACGCATCCTTGGGACGCTCCGATGCGCTACTGGCTTGCACCGCATTTTCTGCAAGCGCATTCAGTCTTGAGCTTGAAAACGCACCTTTCAAGAAGTCCCAAAGTCCCCTTTTTGAGGCATTAGGCCACTCAAATGACACATAATGGAGCACACACATATCATATGTTCATGAATTCACTTTAAAAGTTTACCATTGTCATTGTAGCCTATTATCTACTTCAAAACATTCAGATTAATGGTCAAAGGAAGCTACTGATATAATCGTAAACACCTTCGTCTTCTTCTTCTTCCACATCGTCTGCTAGAGAGTTTGTTTTGCTCTTGAACGCATCCTTGGGACGCTCCGATGCGCTACTGGCTTGCACCGCATTTTCTGCAAGCGCATTCAGTCTTGAGCTTGAAAACGCACCTTTGGACGTATTAGTCTTGAGCTTGAAAACGCACCTTTGGATGTTCCGATACGCTACTATTTATAGTTCAGTGATCGGAGCATCCCAAGGGTGCTTTCAAGACAACAATACAAGGGTGCTTTCAATACAATATAATATAACAGAGCACGTCACAAAAGGAAAATCACAAAAGGAAAATTACAAGAACCTCTCAGGGAAGTGCCGTTGTTAAGGCATTAAGGCAAAACTCGCTAGTAGACGGAAGAAGAAGAAGACGTTTATATCAGCAGATTCCTTTGACCATTAATCTGAATGTTTTGAAGTAGTTAATAGGCTACAATGACAATGGTAAACTTTTGAAGTGATTTCATGAACATATGATATGTGTGTGTGCACCATTGTGTCATTTGGGTGGCCTAATGTCTCAATGTTTTCGTCATACACAGGTTCATAGGGGTAAAGTCCGATAATCCGAAAAATCCACTAATACGAACGAGAGCCGGTCCGCTGCCCTTCGGATTAACGGAAGTTTACTGTATACAGTAAACAACCACGGGGACATCACACACCCCTGTTTCAAACCAACATTCAGGTCAAAGAACTCGCTCTGCTCACTCTCCACACGTACGTAAGTACGCTCATATTAAATGTACGCGGTGCTGAGCAAAAAAAATAACCCTCCAACGTCGTCACTGTTGACTGTGGAGAGAGAGACACATCTCCCGTACCAAACTATTATGTATCTATAAAGCACAACAGGATATTATTAATCTATTAAAAGACTGTTCTTCGTTTTACATTGCATGTATCATTTATTGAGCTAACAAAATCGGAAATGGAAAATCTGTTTCTGTTCGGTAGTTGGAGGCGAGATTGTTTACACTTCTTTCGAAAGTCGCTTCAAAGCCCACTGCTCTCCCCTGGCTAAATGATGTGAAGCCAATTCTTTAATATGTATATGAGCTATTGAACTATCTCACTTGACACTATGTAGGCTATATGAAACTATAGGCTATACAGGGTGTATTACTTTTTGACTCAAAACTTTACCAGTAAGCCTAGGCGGCTAGGCCTATTATTTCGGTCGATCCGTTTCGGGCGCAGTGCTATCGATCGATGGCGCAGATCCGGCATTGCTCAACCACTACCAATGTGAGTTAATTTACGTTTGTGTCTTATTTGTATATATTAAATGTATTTTGTGTGGTAGATTAGGTTATGAAAACATATTTGTACAGTAATATGTTATAGATTTGTGGATTTTAGTTGATGAAAGGTAGAAATAGTACAACTTTCGGTCGGACCCAGACCAATACCTATTTTCCCCATTTATATTTAACTCCCATGTACGCGCCGACAGCACAGTACGCATCCCACGCGTAGTTTGAGGGTTCACTGTACTACATCTACCCATTAACCCCTTCTGTACCAGCGACATGTTTTAAATTCTACTATAGCTATATTTAGGCAATTATGTGCCGCTTAAGAAGGATCTGTGGTAGTAAAAAAAGGTTAAGCGATATCATTCAAAGCCAGTTAATTGCTCGAGGCGCCTTAGAAACTGAATTAAATTTTCTAATAGTACTGTAGCTAGAATAGGTAAATATCCAGTTTTACATTGGGGACGATTTTTACAAGTATTTTTTGTCGTTGTTTTGGGGGGTTTAGTAATAAACAGGAATGAATGGAGAATGCTTGTGAATAGATGAGTGACCACTTGGTCATTTGAGGGAAGGGGTCGGGTGCAAGTCGGACTAGATAATAGTCCATCAGGCGCCTGGCCCGGGGAGACGGTTTATATGAAGGGTGCGCCTGGAAGTGTGGTGGGCGGGCTTGTGGTTTCGCTCTGCTGCATGTCTGCCTGCCGAGATCGGAGCCTCTCTCCGGGTGGTCGGGGGACGGGGGAGTGCTGGAGGGACCTTGGTGACCATGGTCTCTGGGTCTTCTCCTGGATGACCTAGATATGTGTGAATTTGTATTTTGTTTTTGTGTGTTCATTGTTTTCTGTTGTGTTGTCCCTATTCTGGCTCTGTCTTGAGTCGGCCATATATACTGTATGATGATGATAAGTCAAGGGAAGTGAGGGGGGGGGGGGGTTTGCATTATTGTATCCCACGGCCAGGTGTTGAGTAAATTTTTTTGTTACCGGCCGGTGACTATGTAAACAAAGCAGACGGTACGCCCGCTAACACAACTCTTACTATTTTATTTTATCAACCACCGGAAATTGCAAAAAAAAAACATTATCCATTAATCTTATGATAAGGACCCCCAGGGTAAGACAAGTTTTTTTTTCCCCTCCCTCACCTCCCAAGGACTTATTGAAATCAGCATCTATGTTGCCAGTAGGGGGCCTAATTGGGTTTTGGCATAAATCAAAGAAGAAGGTGGGGTGAGGTGTGGAAACCGCACCAACGCAACAAAAAATGGTGATCAACTGAGAGGTACGACATCTATAAATTGTTTGCAGCGATTTAGGGATTAAATTAAAATTTAATGCCCACGGTGTGGACATATATGCCAATGAAGTACATAATATTATAATGTAAAACTTGCAAAATAAACAAACCAAAACTGGGACGATACAAGATAAATGCAAAAGAACTAATCAAAATTGCTATGTGGAAATAATGCTTAATAAAATAACATTTTGAAATAAAAGAACACAGTCCACCACATAGGGTGTACACAACTACATGAGCAAGTCAATCTGGTTCCCATGCAAACTGATCACACATATAACAATGCACCTCGTCATGTTCAAGGAATTAGTCAATTAGGGAAGTAAATAATATATATGCCTAAATAATATATTGGTTTCGACCTGGTGTAAAACTAGATACCATATAAATTATTTTACTTGAAGTGCTTCTGCCACAAGGGAGTGTTGCTCCCCCGACGATCCCTGAGACAAGGCCACGGAGTCGTCGCCTCCCTTCGCTGCGTTGTAGGCACTCCAGCTGGGATGTGATGGAGTTGGAGGTTGCTAGCCGTGATGAGGTGTAGCCGGGAATTCCTGGTGATAAGATCCTGTGTTAGGCTGTGTAGCGGGGAGAACTGTTTTTCAGATGCCTATTTACTAAGAAACATTGAACAATACCTTTAGCCTAACCTAATCTAGTATATTAGTGGACTATAGCCTATATGAATGTAAAATGTAAAAATATATTATAAAATTACCAAATTATTGAGATATAAGTACAGGTCTCCCCGCTACACAGGATTATATCTTCCTGGTTGGTCTACTTGTCCAGCTCCCTCTTGAATACTTCTGGGCAAATTCCATAGTAGCGGGACCGATCTTTTTCCCACTCCCCTTCAATATTATAATTGGTTTCCTGTTTTCATTGTGTCCCTAATAATAATTACCTTCACTTGCCACAAAAATATTAAAATATTTACTCCGATAGGTGGGAAGAGCGTGAAGTATATCAGGGAAAGAGAGGGGTTGAAATATGGGGTTGAGGTAGAACAGCTGATACGATCAAAACATACTAGAAGCTTAGCTGTGATTGGCTGGCCAAACCCGTTTGTGATTGGCAGGCTGGAAGTGACGTCATCGCCATGGATGACGTCATGAATCCACCAACTCGATCGATAAATGATCGCTCCCGGTCCCGTGCCTTAATTTTAAGAAATTGTTCCCATAATTAATAATAAATGCTGCAGCCTGATTATGTCCTCCCATTGTAACCAACGCTCTTACCCATTTGTTCACAGTTCATATCGTTCCCAACCGTTGGAGTTCAATACTGTTGAAGGTGGTGAAAGTAAACATCACTAAACACAGGAAACCAATTATAATATTGAAGGAGAGTGTGAAAAACATCGGTCTCACTAACATGATCATGCTATCAAGGCAGTGATAACGTAATTACGGGTGCTGACCTATCAGATATAGTACGTGTACCTAGTACCCAGTACATGGGTTACAAGACTAACCTATACCTACCAGCTAGTGCGGGTTCCTAGTATCCAGTGCGTAGATACAAGACGAACATTTACCTACCAGCTAGTGCATGTTCCCAGTAACACAAAATTGTCATTAACCTAACCACACAACATAGCCTAACTTAACCTAGTGTCTTTAGTGGGGGCTGCCCCCCCCCGCTGTTAGCACGTAAAAATCAGACTAACTTTGGAGGCTTCATGATCAGCAAATATAATTCAGACTAACCTCGGAGGCTTCATGGTCAGCAAATAATTATAATTCAGACTAACCTCTGACTATCGACAGTGGAAGTTCTGTTAATACGGTTTTGACAACCCGTCAGGGAAGGAAGGAAAAACTAATATTTATTGGTGGCTCCTGAAGTCAATGACGTAAGAGCCTATGTTAATATGGCCTCGTTCCGGGCTCTTCAGAGCCCGGGTTAACCTAGATCACGACGGTCGAGAACCAAGATCATCTTAGGGGGTACCCCTTAATCATTCCTAAGGTACGTCATTGAGACGGAGCCACTGAAAAGTAGAAAATAAAAAAGAAAAGAGTTAACACAGTTTGAACACCGCGCCTACGCGCATTCCGATCTTCCTCTGTTTCCCATACCTTGCCTGGTATCCCCACCCCCCAGGTGTGTTCTCTAATGTCTATATCAAGTTGAGCATGTGTATGGGAAGGGGATGGTGGGAGGGCAATTGTCATCATTGACTTCAGGAGCCACCAATAAATATTAGTTTTTCCTTCCTTCCCTTACGGGTTGTCAAAACCGTAATTTATTGGTGGCTCCTTACATCAATGACGTAAGAGCCTAGAATATCACGACCGGTGGAGGGATCTTCATATGCTCATCAAGGTAAAAAGCGAGAATCTATTAGGATGACCAAAAACAAAAACGAAAACTGTGACATGTGTTTAAATATAAGAGTATAGCAGTAAGAAAAAGATGTATAAGGCGGGTATCATTAAAGAAGCCTTATCTCAGACAAATAGAACTAGTGAGGTGTGAATACTGGTAATCGTATATCACAAAATTAAAATTAAAAATAGAGTTACACATTGCAATAATGTATAGGTATTGCTATGTAACAGATCTAGTGCAGTAATAGCACTCCTGCTATCCATTCCGGATTGTGTGTCCTGCCAACTTGTCATGGAACTTAACACGCCCCCTCCTTTTTAATTTAAGGTGGATGGCAAGACACACCTTCTATTACCTTACAACACTGATAATAAAAGCATTGAACAAATATATCCATCTACTTATTGGCCTCAGTGGGCATGTTCTAGCCCCAACGCTATGTTTGGTAATTTGGGTCTTCTCCAGATGTACCGACAAGCATATGGCTAGGAACGCCTTGCTAGAGGACCAAAGAACAGTCTGAGTTATATCCTCCACTGAAAAACCAATGGGGAAAACTCATGGTAGTGGCCCATATGTGCATATCATGGGTTTATGCAATCAACTGAGGCTCAGCTTCCTTAATTATATCTGCAATAAAGGATGCTAACACTTTCTTTCCTGACCTTATTGAACCTTCTGGAGGAAACCACAATTGTGCCTTATTCCTAGGAATAGCAGACTTAGAGTAGGTATATAGTGCCTTAACAGAGCATAGAGCATGGAGTATCTTTGCTCTTTTCGAGGCAGGAATAAAGAAAGGTATAAGGATATGTTCCTGGTGCTAATTTTTTTACGATGAATCTGGTGCAATAACCATACGTATGGAATCGTTATTTGGGGCAAAAACATGGACAGTTAGAAGACCTTGCCATGGCTGTCAATTCTGAGACCCTATGGCCAGTAGCCAGAGTCATCAGAGACACACACTTTTTAAGTTTCTTGTCTCTATTTGGTCTCACAGAATAAGACCTACAGTGCATTCATTCGACATATATCGACAGGCCCCGCCCACTTCCCCAACCGTTATCATACGGCTGGCATGACTGTGCGAGGTACGGGTGTCCAACAGGGTTACCAAATCAGCACAAAAATATTATTTAATCTGTTTGCAGAAGTAACTAGAAGAATACAAACTAGTAAATGCCTACCTAATATTGCTAGAATATTACTCCAATATTGATAACATGTGCTAAAAGATTCGGAGTATAGCCAGCATTCTTATTGCTAGGTGTAAAATTTTGCCACTAGATCAAGTCAATATCTATTTATCATTTTAAATTATTAAATATGGCCTACAAAGCCTTTCTACCTCTTTCTACCTTTCTACATCAACGAGTGAGAAAGAAATTTTAAGACTGGAGCCTGTCTTTAACAGCTCCATTCCCTTGTTCAAGTAAATACTTTTTGATCTAGCGGTAAGGAAGCTACATTGGCAACGCTTCTCTCTCAAGGTTTCAACTGTCACTGCGCTGCCATTCAAACGTCAGTTCAGTACCCTCCTGTCTTCTGAAGGGGGAAGATGGCATCTCCTGCCCATACCCCTGGCAGACCTGCTGGTTCTCCCCGACTTGTCAGTCAAGCCAGGAATATTGTCTTGAATGTATTCATGTATTTTGATAAGGAGAAAACTGAGCCAGTTGATGTGGTGGTGAAGAAAACCTCTGAGGCAACGAAAGTTTCACAGCCATTAATTAATAAGATCAGAACTCAAGGCAGGAAGATTGAAGGAGTCTTTCATTTACCAGTTTACCAGCAACGGCTTTCACCCATACTTGGACCATTGACAACTTTGATCACTTCACAATATGAGAGAGAGAGAGGGAGGGAGGGAGAGGCATTACGGTTACGGTACCGTACCCTATACACCCAAACGCAGTCGCTCGCTAAGCCTAGCTTAATAATTTTCTACCTCTGCTCTGCCCAAGTAGACGAGGTAACAATGGTAATGGAGTTTACTTATCTGTACTATGGTATATGGTAATATTGTATAGTAAAGAATAACTGCAAATATGCATGTATTAAAGCGCTCTTACATCGTATAATTAATTTTACTTGGAGCTCTTATCAGCTCCGTGGTAAGGTGACAAGTGACTTGTCCGAGATTGCGGTATGATAAGCTCTACTTCGTCTACGGCGCTGGTGGAAGCGGGCGGGGCCTGTCGATATATGTCGAATGAATGCACTTTAGACTGTGACAAAGTAGAACCTTCGAGATTGACCAATGAGGAAGCAAATGACGATTTGGGGCTCTGAGCTTAAAACAAGCCTTCATAAAACCCTGTTCGTACTTTCTGGTGTAAAGATAAACCAGTGAGCGTAAAGAAGGGTATCTTTATGCCGATACGTGGTTTATAAGTGTGTTCACTGTTAGTTTTTAAAGTCAATTAAGTAATTTAGGTGCTTCAACAACAAAGCAACCGATGGAGACTGCTGGTCTGACTCTACGCTCTAAGTTGTAAAATGTTCCCAGTGTGAACTATACTGTCTTAAAGTGGACGCTGTGTATTGACTTGTGAGCATATCCGTGACTTCCTTGTCGTAGGACGGTAGCCACTTGGATTTGAGAATGTCCACATAGCAAAATTGAGCGAGGTCTGCAGGTTTCCAATTTCTATCAAGTGGAAATAGGACAGGGGGAGTTAAGAGGATTGTTATACCACTGAGCAAGTTGAGTGTGCCACACCTGAGTAGGCCACATTGGCACAACCAGGACTACTTGGTCCTGGAAACGACCTGAGGTGATGAATGATTCACACATCATAAATCTATGTCCACCTGTTCCAATTCACTGTGAGGGCATCTGGGCCCCCTTCTCGTGTTATGTGATTCCGAGATATGTAAGACTGGAGCTTCGTTGAATTACGAGATGCAAAAACAGATCGGTCTGAGGTAAAAATGGCAGACTAAAGTGGTTGAATGTCTTTTGTTTGAGAGCCCATTCCGCTGAGGTAATCTTTCCCTTGGACATAGCATCCGCCCACAGATTGGAGACCCATGGTAGATCTGTTGCATGGATTATTATCTGACCAGTGTGTCACTGATTCCCTTTGCCTGAGTTTTTACCTACAACGATGTAGGAGTGAGATTTTATTTCTCTAAATTTACTCTGAGAACTCAACTTTGTCACATTTGCATGACTCTCAAGGTTTGTGCTTGGCAATGGAATGGAGAAGACCACGGAATCATCCAATTTTTAGGTAAAAATAGTATTTTCACACCGTCCTTGAGTAGAGGGAGAAGCTTGGGAAATAGTTAACATCTTGAACCTCATATTTTGAATTGATTTGTTGAGGAGGGACATGTCTATCGCATGCCTTAGTTGTAGCCTGTCCCTTTTTGGGGGACGAGAAACATGCGGAATAGAAAAACTGGTATGCCTTCTGGTACATAAATCACAACATTGTCTGTCAACATTTGGTTTATTACTGTTTCTAACTCTAAGAGATAGTTGAACATTGTTGGACTGAGCTCTGGGGAGGGGTTTTACCAACCCGAGCCATGTAAGGACCTTCTTTACTACCCTCTTGTGCCCAAGATCTCTGAGGCCAATGAAAGAAATTTTTCCTGAACTGGCCTGTCTGATGTAGGACCAGTTCTCTGTTGATGGCCTCCAGAAACTTTAGTCTCTTGTATTTTGGGCAGGTTGGTGAGGGATGGAGGGTTAATGGTGACCAAGTGGTCTCTGGTGTTTGGGAGCATGTTGGTGCACCCCGGCCTCTGGACTGGTTGTGTCCTCTGTTTGACGAGTTACCCCTATGAGCCTGAGATGTTTGTGGAGTAAGCTTAGGAGAGGGGAATTGGACTCCAACTTTTTCACTCTGTGATTGAGAATGAGAGTGGAACTGTCTAGGGTGTTTCAGCTTGTTTGCAGAGACTGCCTAAAACGCAGCAATCTCAGGTCTTAGCAACAGAGCATGAACCTCATTCCAGGTCATTTTTGGGAAATAATCTACCTGTGAACAGAGGTGAAAGGAGAACTCGAGTAGCAATATCTTTGGGCATATTCTTGGGCAATTGGATGCGCGGATCCTGTCTAGCTCTAGCTGCCTCAAAAATAGCAATATTGACATCCCTAGTGGTCATCAGAGAATTAACATGTGAAGTTCTTCTGATAAAATGAAGTGCAGACCTGGAGTCTTGTTCAGGGATAGAATCTGCTACTTGCCTCATGGCTTGTGCATGTTGTTGCTGTGTGATAAAATTTGACAGCGACCTATGGGCTCTTTTGATGCAGTCTAAAGTCTTTGTCAATTAGTGCAGGGGTAGGTGTATTAACCCTCTGGGACCGGCTACGCATTACATAAATATTCCCCGAAACCCGGGGGTTTTGGCCGAAAAACGTCTATGCCTAGGCTACCGTATCTTTGTTATTTTGACTGCTTCCGCATTCCCGCGCATCCCCAAGCGTAGATGTGTTTCGTACCTGTAGAATGGCATTGAGTAGAGCTCTCTAAGTCAACTGGTTCAGTTGTGATGACGATTTCCGTGGAGAGAACATTGTGGCGATGTCAGCCATATCAGCCACTTTTCAATACTAAACAATAACACAATTAAACACACAGCCACACAAGAACAAACGACGCCTCTCCTTCTTGTGGTCGGAGATGCGCGGCGTCGGTCCAACCGGCTGATGTTTACATGCGTCGGACGGACGGCTTTCAAAACAAAGCTTACAGGCTTTCAAGCTGCCGGAGCCTCAGATCCCTACCGGGTTCCGCGGGCCGCGTTTGTTATGGGTGCCTCAGAGCCCTACCGGGTCTGAGGGGTTAATCAGGGGGTCACTAGCTGGTTTACAAACTATTTTTTGGAGCTCTGAGATATTCCCAGAACTCCTGGGGAATAGAGTCAGACTTGTATACATACATAGTGGCAAATTGGTGATCCTCCAATGGGAGGTTATGGGAGGGGGGGGGGGGGTGGGGGGGGGCATCACCCCAAGACAAGGCCAATTTCTCTGCCTGTTACCCATTAAGCCCATGGACCATAATTTAGAGTGGGCACCTCCGAAAATAGGAGTTTTGTTCTCAAACATTTTTTGTGGAGCCACCTACGGACTTTGAGAGATTAGAGATTTAATGGCGTTATGTCCATCCGCCTTATTCACATCAGACCATGGTTTGTAGCGCTTACGCCTACCTACCTATGTGCCTACCTATGTGGAGTTCGCCACTCTTGCTAGTGGCACCGAAGAGCGCAACGCCCTTCATTGTTGTTTGAGAAGGCACCCGAAGGCACTGTGGGTGTCTGTGTGTAAGTAAAGGACTTAGCATCCAACAGAGATGGGAAGGGTTTTATGATTACGTCCAGCAATCGGTCTTGTGCATCTTTGTAAGTAAGTGGATTATTAAAACGGACGAGCTTAGGCATCCTAAGCTCGTCCGTTTTAATAATCCACTCATTTGGTATTGGCACCACCAAGTCTGAATGACCTGTGTCAGCATTAGTAGGTGCTACCCTGGTAATTGTTTCCAGTATCGAGATTCACCAATTAGTAGAGGGGGAGGCTTCTTGAACATTTCATGAGCAGGTTGTTTAGGCTGGACAGGTAAATGAGACAGTGGAACTGTGTCTGGTATGGCATGTTGTAACATGGGCAATAAATGGTTGTAACATGGGCAATACATGGTTGTAACATGAGCAAGAGACCTACTTTGGAGATCTCGGATAGCCTTATCTAAAGACGTAAATTTCTGTTCAATTTTGTCTGTCAACTCATGCATAGATTTAAGAAAATACCTGAAGTTCACCAACCAAGTCACCAGGAGGGCTCTGAGTAAGGACTATATCAGGAAACTCTTCTTCACTTTGTTCTAATGGAGAACCATGGTACTAATTCTCACTCCAACCCTCCTCAGTATGGTTACTGGTTTCCAAATCATACCACCCTACCATAGCATTGCTTATGACCAAAGGTTCTGGGGTATCCTTAGGAAGTACTTTTTTCCGTATTGCCCCAACCGTAATGTAACCAAAAAGTCTGGAGCTGCCAGAGAAGGATCTAAACCAGGGATTCCCAAACTCTTCAGCTCATTGACCCCTTAATAAAGGTTCAAATTATTCATCGACCCCCAAACATTTAAAAATATGAATAATATAATATGTTGTGAAAAAAAGAAACGTATTACATGCATATTATGATACAATCAATATGTGGAATTATAGTAGTACCTTAATATTAGTATTAGTAGAGTTAATGTCTTCATTTTGTATTTCCAAGTCAAATGGTGTAAGAATTCATTCAGGCACTTGCATTTTCTCCAGGTCTTAAAAGCGCACTTTAAAGTCTTCAATCAATTTGTCCAGGTGAGCGTATGTTTCTATGTCACCATCTGAAATGCTTTCACTTTCTGCCGACTGTTGTAACTTCGAAAAATACTGAAAATCTCTGTGCCATTGACGCTTTAAACCAGCCTAGTTTGCCTTGGAAGCCCAGTAGAATTGTCCTGTCCTGAATAATGGTAACATCTTTACCCTGCAGACGTTTCTGTACCTCATTAAACTTTGAATATAGGTCTGCCAAATAGAACAGAGCATTCTTACACCTTTTCAGCTTTCCACATAGAGATGGGTCTACATCTTTTGAAACGTTCCTCACCTAGCCATTCATAGACCCCCTAGCCATTTATCGACCCCCTTTCAACCCCTGACGATTCATTGACCCCTTGGATGGTCGATATCGACCACTTTGGGAACCCCTGATCTAAACGAACAGGTAAGTCCGTAGAAGGCTGAACAGGTGATTAGTGTATGGGATTATGTACTTCAGCTTCAATATTCACCTGAATCAGTTTAGGGTGAATTAATGTGGGTGGAGCAAGCAACTGGGTTTATTCAGATTGCTGTTCAATAGAATCAGCTAACTGTACTAGGGAAAGTGGAGGGTGACTGATATCCTTAGAACTTGGATCAGTCAAGGAAGTAGATTAGACAGGTAATTTATGTTTTTTGATGTAATAGGGTTAGCAGGGTGACTGACCACATTAGACAATGTCAAAAGTCTGGGGGTATGTGGTGTAGAATGCAGGATTTTGAAATCATGACTGCGAGTCGAGTCGGGGAAGTTTGGTACTTAGCAGGTCGCCTTTTAGTTTGAGATTTGCTCACTTTCTTCTGTTTATTTACTGGAAGACTTTGAGCTGGCCGACCTATGTCTTTTCCTGCTAGATCCAGACATTTTCTTGTCAGGAGATGGGGAGGAGCTAGAGGTTCTAGAAAAGGATATTTCTAAAAAGCTTACATACTTTACCTCCATAATACCTGGAGATTTTGTTTAAAGTACCTGAAATGTCAGACTTTACCGAACCCCACACAGATAATAACACTTGTTTGCATATGACCGAGGGTATAAATGGTTTTAGGGTCATGGTTATTAACAAAAATATGATTAGTGACTTAGTCACTTAGTCGGTGAACCGGAAACGTTTAGTGTTTTGTAAAAATGAACTCACCTAAAATTAAAAACTCCATACAGATAATATGACCGAGGTTATAAATGTTTTTTGGGTCATGGTTAATAACAAAAAATATACGATTTGTGCGAGTACACTTCGCCGGTGAACCGGAAATGTCTAGTGATTTGTAAAAATGCACTCACCTTAAAATATAAGGTGTTAGGCTCCTCCAGTGGTTATCACTTGGCCGGAAGAGATCGTTCTAATTTTTGAAGAGATTCTTCTCCGGTAATGCAGCCGCTCGCCTGAGCCTGTGAATAATGCCAAGGAGTCAATGTTGCATGGTGCAAATAATACCGAAATTATTAGGTCTACTTAGATTTGGCAAAATAGGATCTAGTCATGTATCGTTTATTTTATATAAACTGCAGTTGCCTTTTATGTAAGAAATAGCCTAGTGAATTATTACCCGGTATCACTGGATATACTTATTCTGTATTTTTTTTGTTTTTTTTGTCAGGTATAGCCTTTTAGAAAGAGAAAGAAAACTTTTACTTGTTCCCTGGAAATTAATTAAAATTATGCAATTAGTGAGAATACACTTAGTAGGTGAACCGGAGACTTCTAGAGTATTTTGCCCAGTGAACTCACCTTGAAGATTACGTTTTTTTAGCCGAGTGAAGGGAGCAACAGGTGAGATGGTTAGGTCTACTATGGCCTTGAAATCTGGAATACTGTTCATCTCCTGCTGTGGTTAACACTTGGCCGGGAGGGAACGTTCTGATTGATGTCCAGATTCTTCTCTGGTAACGCAGCGCATTACCTGAGCCTGTGAATCATACCAAGGAGTCAATGTTGCATAGTGAGATGGAAATAGTACTTATTAGGCCTACTTAACTTGGGCAAAATTAGGATCTAGCCTTGTATTGTTTACTTTAAATCAACTAATTAGATAGAAGTACTTATTGAAGCTCTCGTTTCTATCGTAAATCCGATGGTTATGTTAATTACTAGTACCCGGGCCTGTCTCTAATATGGTATGACATCCTTATTATAATGTGACCAAGCCTAGAGTACCCGGCAATCATTTCCATTTGACCCCATTATTGGAACCCTGGTTTGTCATTATTAAAGTATGATGAAAGCTTAGGGTATCCGGTAAAATAATATCTGTTTCTCTTACTTGTAGCCAGACTTGTTCTTGTCATAGTATGACACGGCTTTGAGTAACCCAGCACCCATATGGTGGTCTCAATTTTTTCGGTACCGGGGCCTGTCATTGTGAAACTATGAACCATGTCATGGTACCCGGCATTGTAATATCACCCGGGCCTGACTGTATAATTGTTTAGACAAGGTCTAGAGTACCCGGGGCTTTCAAAAGAAAATATTGTAGAGTAAGCCATCGTCTTAACCGTCGCCAGAGTACCCGGTAAACTGGCTTACTGGTGCCCGGGTCTTGTTATGGTATTATGCTATTACCCGGAAGCATTGGTACCCGGGTCTGTCATTGTTTTAACAGTCGCCAGGGTAACCGCCAATAGTTTATTTGTACCCGGGGCTGTCTTTATATTTGTTTTGGTATTATGATACCGCCCGGGAATATTGTTACCCGGGTCTGACATCGTCTAGAGTGACCGGCAATGGTCTACTTATATCCGGGATGTTTTGGCATTATGATACCACCCTGGGATATCGTTTTAGCAGCCTCCAGAGTAACCTGCTATAGCCTTTATAGTATCACCCGGGAATACTGGTACCCGGGTCTGTCATAGTCTTGACAGTTTGTCAGAGTACCCGGCAAAAGTCTGCTGGTACCCGGCCAGGCTTGTGTTTATATTTGTATTGGGTTATATTACTACCCGGGAATATTAGTGCTCCTCATAAATCTTAACCTAAACAGAGCAAAATAACAAGAGAACCCTTACATGACATGGTTACTGTTGGTCCAGCTGATCTGTGTAAACATTCAAGGTTGAGTATGAAAACGCATACTAGTAAACGTATGAAACGCACTTAAACATCACAAGTCTTAACAGTTTCCCGGGTAACTGGCCACAGCCTACATGTACCCGGGCCTGACTTTATATTTGTTATGGTATTACTGGTAATAGCCTGTTGGTACCCAGCCGGGTTTGACTTTATATTTGTTATGTTATTGTAATACCGCCCGGGAATATTGGTGCCCGGGTTTGTCATAGATTTAACAGTCGGCCGGGAAAACTGGCGATAGCCTACATGTACCCGGGCCTGATTTTATACTTGCATGGTATTATAATATCCCCGCCCATCTGGGTACCCGGGACTGTCTCCATACCCGGCAGTCCTGGTACCCGGGCCTAATTGAGATAAGGTCTAGGGTACCCAGGGACTTGAGAATTCGAACTGAGAATTCTCAAATACTTGTATGGTATTATAATATCCCCGCCCATCTGGGTACCCGGGACTGTCTCCATACCCGGCAGTCCTGGTACCCGGGCCTTATTGAGATAAGGTCTAGGGTACCCGGGGACTTGAGAATTCGACTTGAGAATTCTCAACACGCCATATTTTGCACTCGTAAGGGTAGGCCTACTCGGGCATGAGTTATAATGGCGCTTATTATGTAACTTTGTACATGTTTCTTACATCGTTCCGTGATTGTAAGTCAGTGAGATATATTCAATCAAGATATTATTTGGGTACTCATTGGCTGTAGGTCTACTTGATACCCTTGAAAATAATAACATACGAGTGCCTAAATAAGCCGTCCAATATAGGCTATTATTAGAATGTTGTAATTTAATTTAGCATCACAATATAAAACCATCAGCTGATGGTTCTCACTGAAAATAATGCCCTACAAAATGTCTTGAAGGCAAATATATGTGATGAGGCACTCTTGATTGATTAATGTAAAAGCAATATGTATTCATCTTCACATAGAAAACTTGGGAGTTATTACTGAAGGTATTGTGGTTGATATGGTGTGAAGCATTGAATGAAAATTGGTCAAAAACATTTTCGAAATTAGGGTCTAGGAATTATTTTTTTAGTAAAAATTTAACAATGGTAAGACAAGTAACCCCTGGCCAGAGCACAACCTTGGGGGGTACATGTAAAGAATTAAAGATCTATGAATTTGACACTAACAAAGAATTCAACACTTAAGGGAATTAATATCAAGCTACAATGTTAAAACACACTTTCACAGAAAAAAAACACACTGCAGCTAATGAGCCGAGGTTCGTATGATAGATAAAACAAGAAACAAAAAACACTAAGTAAAAAAAAAAAGCGAAAGTGGCGTCCTTGAAAAGCACGGTCGTAGACCAGTCCAGAACTGAGTCCTTACTTATGCATGTTTACAAGTGAAATAGTTAAAATAAATACATTCCTAAATGCATATGCAACTCAATTTGCAATTAGACTCACTAGGGACTAAAAACTGATGCGTTTAAGAGGGGCTATGTAAAACTGACAGGGAGGTAAGGAAAAAAACGTCCTATCTGGCTGGGCGACGATCGAGAGAGAACACACCTGGGGGGTGGGGGTACCAGGGAAGGTATGGGAAACAGAGGAAGATCGGAATGCACGTAGGCGCGGTGTTCAAACTGTGTTAATTCTTTTATTTTTTATTTTCTACTTTTCAGTGGCTCCGTCTCAATGGCGTACCTTAGGAATGATTAAGGGGTACCCCCTAAGATGATCTTGGTTCTCGGCCGTCGTGATCTAGGTTAACCCGGGCTCTGAGGAGCCCGGAACGAGGCCATATTAACATAGGCTCTTACGTCATTAACGTAAGGAGCTACCAATAAATTAATCCTGTGTAAATATGTTATAATGCCCTCACACATCAAAAGAACTTCACTGATCAGAGGGCAACCCTTCCTCAATTCCATCTGATAACATATGAATCAGGTGGCTCCAGTAGCCGGATAAGACTAGGTACTTCCTTATCAGCAAATCTGACAGAAAATGGGTTAGAGACACTAAGATCATGACATGTGAAGAATGCATCCCCTAACACAAGCTCCTACTGTGTGACATGTGCCTAATCAGTCTTTTCCTTTTGCTATGACTTAAATTGCTTCAAACTCCGTGTGTCCAGGCATTTTAGCTCGAACGTCCCTTGATTTCGGTCCTGTCACTCTTTGAAATCTGGGGGAGGCACTCGCTGCAGGCAGTTATGCCTTTTGTCTCCCTCCTTCACATAGACAAAAAAAAAAAAAAAATAGAGTTCCTTCTAGAAAGAAAGTTCATTTGCCAAAAAGGAAAGTATGGTTGTTGGAAAAAGAGGAGTACAGAGACAGATTCCACAACAAAATGATGAAAATCAAAAGGAGAATGGGTGTTAGGCCAGATGAATTTGATAGCAAATGGAACTTTATAGAGCGCAGCCTCCTCGATACCACAAAGTCTGTGGCAAAACAAAGGGGCCAACCAGACATAAGTTCTCCTGGTGGTGGAACAACAATGTCGAAGCTGCAGTCAGAGAGAAGAAGAGATGTTTCAAAGTATGGAGGGAAGGTGGCAACAAGGAAGAATACCTGTCCGCCAAACGTAATGCTAGAAGAGAGGTCTACAGGATAAAGAAAACCATACAGGATAGCATAATAGAACAAGTTTGCAGCACTAATAATACCAATGGGTTTTATAAATTAGCTAAGAATGTGAGGGACTGTAGCCAGGATGTTGTGGGTGTAAGATGCATAAATAATGACAGTGGCATGACTTTACACAGAAAACGAAATCAGAGAGGCGTGGAAGGAGCATAATGAAAGACTGCTTTATGTGGAGTTTGAATGGAACAGGGAACAGCTCAGCACTGTAGTCCCAGTACAAGGCCCTCCACCTTTGATAGGGTACGACACTGTTACAAGAGCTATAGATAAAATTAAGTCAGGAAGATCTGCTGGGAGCTATGGCATTGTCGCTGAGATGCTAAAAGCAGCTGGAGATAATGGGATAAAATTGGTCACAGAGCTGATTAATGCCATCAAAAAGGAGGAAAAAATTCCCGATGCATGGCAGAAAAGTTATAGAAAATATATACAAAGGCAAGGGTGACTCCTTATACAGGGGAAATTATCGGGGTTTGAAAATGCTCGATCAAGTCATGAAAGTCAACGAAAGGGTCTTTGAATGCATGATCAGGGAAAGTGTTGCTATCAGCGACATGCAGTATAGATTTATGCCGGGACGTGGCACAACTGATGCTATCTTCACTCTTAGGCAAATGCAAGAGAGGTACTTAGAGAAAAACAGGGAGTTATACCTAGTTTTTGTAGGTTAGGAGAAGGCCTTTGATCGGGTGCTCAGGGAGGTAGTGCAGTGGGCTATGAGAAAAGTCGAAGTAGAAGAGTGGCTGGTGCATGTGATAATGAGAATGTATGAGGGGTCACGGGCAGCAGTTAGAATCAACGGGGGCCTGAGCGAAGAGTTCCCAGTGAAGGTTGGAGTTCACCTATGTTCAGTTCTGAGTCCATTACTTTGTGCTTTAGTCCTGGAGGCTCTGTCAAGGGAATTTAGGACAGGACTCCCATGGGAGATGTTATATGCAGATGATCTAGTTCTTATTGCAGATAGTGCACAGGATGCAAGAGGCGAAGTTCAAACGATGGAGGGAAGGTATGGCAAATAAGGGTCTAAGAGTTAACATAGATAAAACAAAGGTCATGATTAGTGGAGTTGGGCGTGGAACTATGGAAAGAAGCGGCGACTATCCATGCGCAGTATGTGGAAGGGGGTGGTAAGTAATTCAATTCAATGTTGTATCTGTAGTGACTGGATACACAAGAGGTGTAGTGGAGCTAGAGGACCTTTGACAAGAATCATAGACTTTGAATGTACAGTGTACAAGGGAGATCTTGTATTAAATGACCCGCCTGTCAGTGTTGATTTGATTTTGACAGTGTAATGCTGGATTGTGTGAATAAGTTCTGCTACCTGGGCGATACAGTTTCCGCCGGAGGTGGCGCGGAAGCTAGCTCCATTGCTAGAGTCAGAAGTGGCTGGGGAAAGTTTAGAGAGCTGTTGCCACTCCTGACCATGAGAGGGCTCCCACCCCACCTTAACCCTTAAAGAGCGGCGCTCGACTTAAGTCGTGCACCAATTTGCAGCAAGTTAGGAGCATTATTAAGTCTTTTAAAGGGTTAAAATCGAGTGCAAATGGTCGGGAGCGCAGCGGGCCAGACAGCCGACTCCCAGGGCTTACCGCCGCCCATTAACTCATGTTCCCTGTGTTCTCAAGAGGCCGGCAGTGTAGCCAGTAGTGAGCATAGCTGGGATAAATATGCCGAAATACGCTAAACTCCCATGTTACTGGTATCACTGTATGAGAACCACGAGTGCTACGTAGCTCGTTCTGGTCTCATTTTGAAGCTTTTAGCGCCTAGTTTTTTGCTAAATATTTGTTTTTTCATGCAGATACTTGATTGATCATTCAGGAGGGCCTGAATATGCCCAAAATAGCCCAAAACACCCCGCTAGACAAGGGTTAAAGGGAAGGTGTATACCTCGTGTGTTAGGAGCGCGATGACCTATGCCTTGGAGATGTGGGCGGTTAAAGCGGCGAATGCCAAAAGAATGGAACGGAATGAGAAGAGAATGGTGAGATGGATGTGTGGGGTTAATCTTAGGGACAGGGTATCGAGGAATTGAGAAGGCGTCTGAGCATTAGGAGTGTCAGTGAAGTGATGCGCACGAGCCAACTTGGTTGGTATGGACATGTGGAGAGAATGGATGATCAGAACTGGGTGAAGAAATGCCGGACTGTGAACGTGGTGGGAGCTGCGCGTAGGGGTAGACCTAGAATGACGTGGGCTCGAATACTCCAGTCCGATCTCAAAATAAAGAACTTAACAGAGGCAGCCCTTGACAGGGCCACCTGGAAAGCTGCCATTTAGGACGTGAGACTGTAACCACATTATCTGAGGATAAAACGTTCCTTAAATTTGTATGTATGTATGTAGGCCTATGTATGTATTATGGCCGAAACTGAGATTTCATCAGGCAACAGAGACGAAAATCTAAGTGATGTCACTGTCGTCACACGCAGTTTCTTAACCTCTCAGCTGCGCATGGGGGGTATGAGACACCACACTCCTGTGCTGACGTATTTGAGCTGTTTCCATCACTAACATCGTTATTTTACCATAAATAGCATTAATACTTATCCATATGTGCCTATTTTAGGTTAATTATAAAGGTATTAACCTGTTACAACAATAAAACAAGTGGAAACAGTGTTTGGATGGTCAAAATCGGTGATACAGGCCGGGAGTTACATAATGTATGGCTGAGACAACCTCCCTGCCCTCCACCCCTCCCCATGTCTGGAGAGACACTGTTCCGCAATAGTCTCTCTCTCGCTCTTTCCCACGCTTGGTAACAGTGATGACAACGCCCTGCTACCAACTCGCTAATGTTAGCACGAAAATAGGTGATAACTGAAGGAGGGGAGGAAAGTGGGGAAGGAGGGGAGGTGGAGAAGTGATATTTGGCATGGCCCAGGGGCAATAAAAAAAAAAATAAATAAAAAAAATAATGTTTTGGGGTGTTTTAAATGGATTTTTTAATAGCCTTACTCTTAAGAGTCTTCCTGCAGTCCGCCGGGGGAACTCTTAAGAGTCTTCCGGCAGTTCCCGGGTTAACAACCAATAAAATGCCAAACATTGGTGTGACGTCACCGTTGCCACACGCAGTGCATTGACCAATAGAATATCAGCTTATAACACAACATTCGGCTCAGCTTGGTCTTGCGTTGTGTTTCTGGTAGCCTACGGACTATTTACGCGGTGATTGTGCTTTATTTACACTGAGAGCAATCCAGCTAGCTCTCACAAACACCTCCTCCTCCTATCCACTTCACTACACTAAACATGCACACCACACTTCATTCCTCCACACCAAAATTAAAAAAACAAAATTATGAATTTTAGCCCAGCCTCGGAGTCCCCAGGGGGGGGACCATAAATGCCCCCTCACCCGACCGACCATCTCCTGACGACCCCACACAATTACCTGGACCTCGGCCTGTTACTCTTTCTATTAATTTCTGCAACATTCGCGGACTTTCCTCTAACTTTCACTCTGTTGAGCACCATCTCTCCTCCTACAAACCTGATCTTCTCTTCCTCACCGAAACCCAGGTGTCTGTAGCAACATCCAGCAACCCCTTCTCTGTATCCTCCTACTTTCTCTATCCTAGTTTCAAAGCCAAAGGCGGATGTTGTGCATATGTGCACAACAAACTCACTTGCTCTCGTGTTCCCGATTTCGACTCCTCTGAATTCTCAACTTTATGGCTCAAACTTTCCTGTCATTCTCTTACTAAATATTTCTGTGCTGTCTATCTTTCCCCTAACTCTACCAACTTTCCTAAATTCTTTGACTATCTAAACTCTACAGTGGAACACATTCTATCCATTTCTCCTTTCTCAGAAATCTCCATCTTAGGAGATTTCAACGTTCACCACCGCCAATGGCTCTCCTCTCACACTACTGACCCACCTGGTGAACAAGCCTACGTCTTTTCTATCCTAAATGACCTAGAGCAGTTAGTTCAGCAACCCACCCGTATCCCGGATCGCATCGGAGATCGGCCCAACATTCTTGACCTGTTTCTAACTTCTAACCCTTCTTCTTATACTGTCGATCTTTTCTCTCCTTTGGGCTCCTCCGACCATAAACTTATCTCTGTCACCTGTCCTATCTCTCCAGTACAGCCACCCGATCCTCCTAGCCGGCGGCGCTTGTGGCACTTTGGCGCTGCCGACTGGGAGGCTCTTCGGCAGTACTACTTTGATTTCCCATGGAATGATTTCTGCTTCCATGGCCGGGGACCCTCGGAGAGTGCTGTACGCATTACCGAGATAATCCTATCGGGCATGGAAGCATACATTCCATTCTCTTTCTCTCAGACTAATGCTAAAAAATCTTGGTTTACTCACGCCTGTTCTACTGCAGTCCGCAATAAGGAGGAAGCATTCAAACGGTACCGACGCCTTAAAACTCAAGATTCTCATTCTTCATATGTTTCTGCCCGGAATCAAGCCAAATCTGTTCTTCGACTTGCCAAACACTCTTTCATCAATAATAAATGCACTGAACTATCCAACTCTAGCTCTTCCCAAGCTTTCTGGCATCTAGCCAAAAACCTCTCCAACAATTTCTCTTCCTCGTCTTTCCCTCCACTTTCCCACTCTGATGGCACAACCATCACTTCTTCCTCTGACAAAGCTAAACTCTTCGCTCAAACTTTTGCTAGAAACTCCACCTTGGATGATTCCGGTGCTATTCCTCCCTCTCCGCCCTCCTCTCTCTTACTTATGCCTAATATCCTAATCTCTTCTAAAGATGTACTTTCTACCCTCTCTGGGCTTAACACTAATAAGGCGTACGGTCCGGACGATGTTCCTCCTGTTGTTCTCAAAAACTGTGCTTCCGTGCTGACTCCCTGCCTAGGCAAACTCTTTCGTCTCTGTCTATCCTCTAACGTCTTCCCTTCATGCTGGAAGTTTGCTCACATTCAACCTGTCCCAAAGAAGGGTGACCGCTCTCAACCCTCCAACTATCGTCCAATTGCTCTTATCTCTTGTCTTTCTAAAGTTTTTGAAACTATTCTTGCTTCCAAATTTCTTAAGCATTTCTCTTCTCATAATCTGCTCTCAGATCGCCAGTATGGCTTCCGGGTCGCTCTACTGGTGATCTTCTTTCATATCTTACTAACTCTTGGTCATCCTCCTTTCGGGACTTCGGTGAGACTTTTTCTATTGCACTAGACATATCGAAAGCCTTCGATAGAGTCTGGCATAAATCTTTAATTTCTAAACTACCCTCCTTCGGTTTCTATCCCTCCATCTGTGCCTTTGTCTCTAATTTCCTTTCCGGCCGTTCCATAGCTGCGGTTGTGGACGGCCATTGTTCACTTCCTCACCCTATAAACTCCGGTGTTCCTCAGGGCTCTGTCCTATCTCCTATTCTCTTTCTAATTTTTATAAATGATCTCCTTAACTGTACCTTAATTCCCATCCATTCATACGCAGACGATTCAACCTTACACTACTCCATTAGTTTTTCAGAACGCCCCAGCCAGCAATCCCTCAACGACAAACGTAATGAAGCCATAGAACTCTTAAATTCTGATCTAAATACTATTTCCAATTGGGGCAGAGAAAACCTTGTTAACTTTAATGCTTCCAAAACCCAATTTCTCCATCTATCTACCCGTCAGGATCTCCCAGCGGACTATCCCTTATTCTTCAACAATACAAAAATCAACCCTTCATCTTCTCTCAATATTCTTGGTGTCTCTTTTTCTTCTGCTCTCATTTGGAAGGACCATATTACCAGTCTTGCTAAGGCAGCCTCCCAGAAGCTGGGTGTGCTCAACCGCCTTAGGGGGTTCTTTTCCCCTGCACAGCTTCTTGCTCTGTACAGGGGCATAGTGCGCCCTTGTATTGAGTATTGTTCACATGTGTGGGGAGGTTCCTCTCACACCGCTCTCCTAGACAAAGTTGAAAGGAAGGCCTTTCGTATCATTAACTCCCATCCACTCACCAACTCTCTGCAATCTCTCTCTCTCCGCCGCAATGTTGCATCTCTCTCGCTATTCTATCGCTACTATAATAATCAGTGTTCCTCAGAGCTATCCCAGTGCATACCACCTCCTTTACGTAGGGCACGTGGTACCCGTCTTGCAACTCAATCCCACCCCTACTCTGTGCAACTCTCCAACCCAAGAGTGAAACATTACTCTCAAACTTTCTTCTACTCAACATCTGAGCTCTGGAACTCTCTCCCAGAATCAGTCTTTCCCTCTTCCTATGACTTAAATTGCTTCAAACTCCGTGTGTCCAGGCATTTTGGCTCGAACGTCCCTTGATTTTGGCCCTGTCACTCTTTCAACTATGGGGGAGGCATTCGTTATAGGCAGTTATGCCTTTTGCCTCCCTCAATCACATAGAAAAAAAAAAAACAAAAAAAAAACTCAATTTACTAAGTTATTGTAGGATTATATTAATTACGTACAGTACCTGAACTCAAAAATTCTTTAACTCAATAGAAGCTATAACTAAAATTGTATTTGAGAAATTATTGCCGATATTTTTTATATCATGTAAAAACATCGCTCCCGCTACCATCGGGTATACCTACTTCTGTAGTCACACCCGAGATATTCCTGATGTGCTTAGGGAGGCAGTTGAAGAGTCTTGACCCCCTTTTTGATAGGTTGTTGTGCTGGAGAGTTTGAATCCTGGCTGGACCCTAGAATATAATGAAAAGGTTAGCAAAAGGGGTTAACATACCAAAAAAAAAAAAGTATAATCCTGTGTAGTGGGGAGACCTGTACTTATATCTTAATAATTTGGTATGTTAGGTGTACAATATATTTTAACACTTTACATTCATAAATAGGCTAGTCCACTAATATACTAGATTAGGTTATGTTATGTTTTGGTTATGTTAGGTTATAGATATTGTTCAATGTTTCTTAGTAAATAGGCATCTGAAAAACAGTTCTCCCCACTACACAGGATCTTACCGAAACAACCTATATAGACTTTGAATTACACTGGCATGTCAAGATCTGGACTGGCGGCGTCTACGCCGTGGATCCACCTCCCGGGACTGCCGAGTCACGACTCTCGACTGAGGACAAGATCGCAGGCGGCAGACTGACCCCCAATGCAGGGTGTCAAACGACGTTGTTTTTTTGAGTGATAACGCAAATTAATTTTTTGTATAATGATAACAGAAACTCCCCCAACCCTTTTTTATTTTTATATATATATATATTTTGTATTAATGTTACAGAAAACAACTTCACAAGAATTTGGAGTGCCTAATTGCCAGAGTGATTGGGGTTGGCCCCCCCCCCCCCCACCGGATTTTGTTTTGGACTTGTCACTTTTGGAATTAAGGGTGTCCACAGTCCACTGTCCAAGACAGTCTGACAGCATTTCCTGCCTTCTAAAACTCTAAAAGTAATCAAATAGAAAAATATAAATACAGTCTATAGTGTAGTAACAACTAACAAGTTAACAACTAACAACTTAACAAGTGACAAAATATATTAGGCCTAAGGCCTATGATAATATATGAATTATAATTATAATTAAAAACTTATAATTAATTATAATTAAAAACTATTCTATAGTGTATGATATATATATTATATAGAAGCAATAGAACTGTTAACTTTTTCAGACTCATATGACGCTACCGCGTCATATGGAACTTATGCCAAATAACTTGTATGACGCTAGAGCGTCATATGAACTTACAGTATCTTCATAGCTCTCTAATAAGTTATATGACGCTCTAGCGTCATATTGAGCTCAGTAAGTTCGGTAAGTTAGATGATAATCTGTCGGTTGGTGGCAACCCCAAGTCTCTCCGACAATTTTAACGGTCCCGCAGTGTGGTTTTGACAGTTGTGAGGTACAGTGGCAATGATACCGGGCTCCCGCCTCCTCGGACTTACTGGAACATAATATGTCTGAAGGAGTTAAAATGACCTGGGAACTTGGATGCCCAGCAGCCCAGGTTAGCTATTGCTTGGGTTAGGTTAATGATTGACCAGCAATGTAAATACAGTAGTGTATTTTTGGTTTAGTCTGTGCTCAAAAATCCATTCTCTTTAGGATTCTCTCCCCTCAAGGCTCCACCCTCCCACTGAGCATCTTAGTTTTGTATTTGGTTTAATATACACTTCCCAGGTAATTTTAACAGTTCTATTGCTTCTATATATTATATAATACACCATAGAATACGTTTTTAATAACTAGAAAAAAAGGTCATCTTATAAATAATTACCTTAATTGAGGACCTTCGCCGTTCCCTCTCAGTAACACACAGTAACACTAAACCACAGATCTGAATCATCTGATACGGTGACATTCAGACATTACAATTTGCACAGTCCATTAGGGCCTTAGGGCCGGCTATGGGGACAACAACAACAACAACAATGGGGTCTTCTGGAATCTGGTCACCGTGCCCGCCTGGGCCTGATTTAACACTATATTTTCAGCATACACACGAATATCACTAGTCAGGCAATAGTCTCTAATATCTAGGTCACTTTCAATAGTTTCACTCAATATCACAATAATCACGATTTTGTTAGTATATCGTATGAAAATGTGTGAAAATGTGAGAGATTTCCACAACGTTCCAATCAAGGTGTAGGTCAGAGTCGAGACTGAATTAAACAGAGTTTATATTACGGAACTTTTATATTCTTTTCAGACTTTAACCCTCCAGCCCCGGCTATGTATTCCATATATATTCCCAAAAACCCGGGGGTTTTGGCCGAAAAACGTCTACGCCTAGGCTACCGTATCTTTGTTATTTTAACTGCTTCCGCATTCCCGCGCATCCTCAAGCGTAAATGTGTTTCGTACCTGTAGAATGGCGTTAAGTAGAGCTCTCTAAGTAAACTGGTTCAGTTGTGATGCCGATTTCCGTGGAGTTTACTTTGTGGTAAAATCAGCCACTTTACACTACTTTTCGCTACTTAACAATAACATACAGGCACACACGAACAAGTGACGCACTCCTTCTTGTGGTCGGAGATGCGCGGCGTCGGTCCAGCCGGCTGTTGTTTACATGCGTCGGACGGACGCCTCGCACACCAAGCTTACAGGCGTTCAAGCTGCTGGAGCCTCAGCACCCTTCCGGGTTGCGCGGGGGGTATTTTTTATGGATGCCTCAGAGCCCTTCTGGGTCTGAGGGGTTAATAGAAGCTCATGAAAAAATATTATATTGGCATATCAATTTACGGTTATATTGTTCAATGTTCATATAATTTAATATTAGAGTTCAATAATATCATCAAAAATAAGATAAAAAATCATTTATACAACCCATATATGCCAGACATGGATACAATTTTTACTCCGAAATATAGCTCTTTAAAACAAATATATATAATACCTATGATAGACTATCGATTGTAGAAATGCATGTAAAGTTACTCTATGTAGGTTCTATTAATTTATAATTATTTTATAATTAAATTTTCTAACCGACAGAATCTCACTGACTCCCATATATTTTTTAATGATGTAAATATTCCCACTTCCCCTAGTATTGACATTCTCGGTGTAACATTAACTACTAACTTGAGCTGGACACATTATGTTAGAAGCATTGCTAAGAATGCCTCTAAAAAACTGGGACTCCTGTACAGAGTTCGAGAATTCTTCACTGACGAGCAGTTGGCCGTAATATATAAAAGTCATGTGCGTTCTCAGATGGATTACTGTTCACCTCTGTGGGGTGGAAGTGGAGTGGTTGCATTGAGGCAGTTGGACAAAATTCAAAATAAAGCTATTAGATTAATCAATAACCCTGCAATCACACAGGACCTTCCTACATTATCCATACGAAGAAACGTTGCATCCCTTGCATTATTCTACAGATATTTTCACAGCAATTGTTCCGAGGAACTTGCTTCAATTGTGCCGCCTCTCCACATCTTTCCCCGTAGAACTAGGGCAGCTGAGAGCGCCCATGAATTTACACTTTCTCCTCCACAATGCAGAACTTCTGCTTATCAGAATTCATTTATCCCCAGAGCTACTACTCTTTGGAATTCACTTCCCTCGAATTGCTTTCCACAAACTTACAATCTACAAATGTTTAAATCCAGTTGTTACAAAAATTTTATGAATGGAGGATGCCTTTAGGCACATGGACCTTTTTGTTTTATCTGTGTTTTTCCTTCCTCCGTGCATTGTCTCTTAAAAAAAAAAAAAAAAAAAAAAAAAAAAAAAAATGTAATAATTAAAAAAATACAATAAATTTCGACTCGAACATAGTTCCAATTATTTTGTAAACTAATAACAATGGCGTCTCGAAGTAGACCCCCTCAAAACATATCGCTAAAGTTTGAAGGCTTATATATTCTTTGATACGGTAGTTGGCTCAATAATTCTACTATGAATGGAATTAATAAGGCCCATAGCCTTCATTCGTGTATACCAATGTGAATGTCATATGCAACCAGAGGATTTATAGCCTCAAAATTGAAGGCATCATGAACATTTTTGGTAAAAATTGAAGAGACCCTGGACAGCCCTTTTACTAGTTAATTTTATTTTTTTGTTTATTTTTCTTTGATATACAGTGTTATTTGATATACAGTGTTATTTAATACCGAGGACCATCGGATTTTAGTATTTTCAACATTAGCCTAACCTAACCTAACCGAAAACTAAACAGGGAACGTGAGCTGGGTTTAGACCGTCGCGTACCCATAAACAGGGAACGTGAGCTGGGTTTAGACCGTCGCGCACCCATAAACAGGGAACGTGAGCTGGGTTTAGACCGTCGGTTAGTTTTCGGTTAGGTTAAGTTAGGTTAGGTTAGGCTAATGTTGAAAATACTAAAATGCGATGGTCCTCGGTATTAAACAACTGTATATCAAATAAAAAAAAATAAAAAATTAACTAGTAAAAAGGCTGTCCGGGGTCTCTTAAATTTTTACCAAAATTTGCGAGGGATGCGAGGGTGATTCGTAATGATAATTATAATTTATCATTTGAGAGTTATCATTTCATTTGGTTCCAATATTTGGTGACAAATGCATATTGTTTTAGGATTGTGTTAGCAACACATGATGTGGAACAGTGGAGCACTTTATAGCATATTCGTGTGATATAAGGCCATATTATATAATTACTGTGTTGATAAAACAAGGCCACGATTATCTAGATAATGGTGTTTAATCAGGCACTAGTGAAATTTGTGTATAATATGGAAAAACATGCATTTTAGTATAGGCCTAGTGTCAACTAATTTGAACTAGGCTAAAGATGTGGCCCATGATGGAAAGTTTGGGAAATTGGGCCCCAGTCCCTGGGAATTGGTACAATGTTAACTTTGGCTTTGGCCTTTCGCTTTGGATTCGGAAATTGGAAGAAAATAACCAAAAATATTGCTAATTTGTGCCATTGTGGTGAAATTAAGCCTAGTGGCTAGCCAGGTAAGTGTTATTTATTTATTTGTTTTAGCCTAGGCCTGGCCTAGCCTATATATATTTTTTTCAAATAGGCCTAGGCTATGTTACTGTACATGTAGCCTAGCCTTGGAGTTTCTATTACAATTTACAGATATGATGATGCCTAGCTAGGTAGCCTAGGACTAGGCCTACTTGTCACTTGTGGGAATAGGCCTAGGCTAACTGACAAGTGACCCCCTTCAACCCATTATTTTATTCCACGGCAGTCAAACAAAGTAGACTGGAACATGATCGTGAGCGTCCACATAGTGTAAGCAAGGCGGACGGTACACCAGAATACTACATCCTTGCCAAAACCATTTGTTAACTCTAAATCTGTATTGGTTGAAAGTGCAAATTTACTCGAAACCTGCACATGGCCTAAGTAGTGTATATCAGGAGACTAAAGCAGATTTCTAAGACATTTTTGGAAAATTTGCATTTTCACCCATCAGTATGGATTAACAATTCATGGTTAGTTTTTCCAATGGCTATTGGTGGGAATCTATGAAATTGATTAGTCATGCAAGAAGAATATTTTAAAGGTTAAGAAAACTACTTTGGTTTACTGTTTATGTATACAGTACCGTATATTTTTTTCTTAATATACTTACCGCTAACTGTTTCACCCCAATGTCACCGAAATTCCTACCCAGCTAATAATATATACATATACATACAGTATAGGCCTAATTAAAAAAAAAAAAAAATTTAAATTTTTTTTTTTTTGGTCTCCATATTTTCCATCTTGAATTGCTTTTAGATTGCAGGAAATGCTGTTTTAGACACCTAAATTCTCAAAACAATTCTGGGGGGGCATGCCCCCTGACCCCCTTAGAGCTCGCCGCTCCGTTGCGCTATATATACAGTTGGTCCTCCGGTAACGCGAGTTTTAGAAATGCGGATTTGGTGGCAAGACCCCACCCAATTTGGTGGTTCACCCCAAATATCCAAAATGTTACTAACGCGGTCAATACTTACAATGACGCGGGGTCCAGCTGGGCAGTCTTCTCTCTCCTGGGCCGGGCGAGGCTGTTCCGTCTCCCTCCCTGGTCCAGTGACGTCACTTGCGGCTCGTCCGGGTATGTTATTCCCTCCCCAGTTCCACCATTGTTCGCCTCACGTACCGACCTCCCCCCCCACCGCGTGTGTTGTAACACAGGCCGTGGTTCTCAAAGTGCCTTTTTTCTGTGACCTAACCTCACCACCATGCCGCCCAAGAAGCGCCGTATCTTTACGTACGCACAGACATATGACATCGTGAAGGAGTTAGAGAAGGGGAAGAAACAAGCTGAGTTGGCAAGACGACATGAAGTTAACGAGAGTACAATTCGCATCATTTGGAAGGACAGGGAAAAGATTGCCAACATAAGGAAGAGAAACCCTGCAGAGGGTACTCAGGCGTCGATAAAAGTGGGAAATGTCATCCTAAAGAAGACAGAGAAGCTAATGGTGCGGTATTTGGCGAGGCAAAACAAGAATCATGTGCCGACAGACGGACAGATGATCAGAGAAAAAGCCAAGAAATATTATGCAGCAGTGGCTCGAATGAACAATGTGCAGAACTCCAAACCCTTTAAGGCATCTGCTGGGTGGTTGATGTCCTTCAATAAACGAAACAAAATTAAAAGTGTTCGGATAACAGGAGAGACAGCAAGCGCCGACAATGCTGCAGCCAACGAATACCCTGCTTTCTTACATCTTATTGTGGCCGATGGCTACAACTTGGATCAGATTTTTAACTGCGATGAGTCGAGAGTCAACTGGAAGAAAATGCCTAAAAGGTCTTACATTTCTCGCAAGGAGAAGGCAGCAAGGGGCTACAAAATGGCCAAAGAATGTGTAACCATCTTGTTGACTTGCAATGATTCCGGCACCTGCAAGATGAAGCCTCTAATCATCCATAAGGCAAAGCGGCCAAGGTCTTATCGCAATATGGACATGGCCAAGTTGAATGTGCATTGGATGAGCAACAAGAAGGCCTGGATGTCGTCAGCGTTGAGCCTCGAATGGTTCGATAATCATTTTGTGAAGGACTTGGAAACATTTTGTGCCCGCCAAAACATTGCTTTTAAAGCACTGTTATTGCTTGACAACGCACCCGGACATTCCCGATTGTTGGTTGATCGGCACCCTAACGTAAAAGTGATGTTCATGCCCCCGAATACTACGTCTCTCCTACAGCCCCTGGACCAGGAGGTGATAGCGTGCTTTAAGGGTGCGTATGCCACTAAGACTTTCCTGATGCTCGACACTGCCCCTGACACCCAAGAAGAACTGCTACAGATGTCAGACGATGAATCAGTCCCTGACTCTCTCCCACCACTCGAAGAACTGTCTGCCCCAGACTCTCCCCCACCACTGAATGAGCAGGCACCAAACGTGCCTCCACCACAACAACAACAACGACCACAACACCAACAGGAACCCGCCGACGGAGCAGCTATGACAGTGCATGCCTTTTGGAAAAGGTTTCATATTAAGAATGCAGTGGATACGATGGTGGAAGCGTGGGCTGATGTGACAAGAGCTACAATCCACCATGCCTGGAGGAATGTTCTAGAGGGGTTACCTGGGCACAAGCTGGATTTACCTGATCAGCCAGTCAGGCTTGAGGCAGTGGTGGAGAGAGCAGTCGAGGTTGCCAGACGTGTGCCTGGGATGGGTGAAGTGGGGCCAGAAGATATTCAAGGTTTGATTCAGCCACCACAGGAGCCTGATGCCGAGGACCTAATGCAGGATTTGGAAGAGGAAGAGCAGGCAGAGGAAGAACATCGAGAAGAAGACGAACCCCAGGAAGAGCCGAACACTCCTGGTCTACGGGAATTTGTAGAATTGTCACAACGCCTCAGCCATCACATGAACAACTTTGATCCCAAACATGATCATTCAGCACAGATAATAGCAAGCTTCACTGCTTCCATCCAGCCGTACTTCGACATGTTTCACGACAGGATAAATGCACGCCAGCAGACATGAATAACAGATTTCTTTCGACAATGAGCACAGCAACAGGAACAAGTGGCGTCGAGTGACTCCGACTCCGACTCCGACCCTCAGCCACCAGATGATTTACTGTCGGGTGTATCAGATGACGACTACAGTAGCTTCGAGAACTCTGATGCTGAAGCTGGGGAGCGACCATGCCTTATCAACGAATGGCTGGCGGCGAGAGCTACCAGACCATCAACTTCATCGCAGTGACGGCGATGGATCCGGGGGGGGAGGGGACGCTCCGTCGCGCTATAATGATAACAAAATAATAAACCATAATGTTAACGCAATTCACATTTTGTGGATTGACACCCTGCATTGGGGAACAGTCCTGGGAACCAAACCGCCACATTTTACCCCAGACGGGGCTGTTCAGCCAGGCAGCCGCTGCCTAGGGAACGACAACCGGCACATCAAGAAAAAAAGCCGACTGAAAACAGTTACTTGTTACTTGTTACTTATTACCTATTGAATAAGTAACAGAACATTGAAAACAGTTACTTGTTACTTATTACCTATTGAATAAGTAACAGAACATTGAAAACAGTTACTTGTTACTTATTACCTATTGAATAAGTAACAGAACATTGAAAACAGTTACTTGTTACTTATTCCAATACGTAAGAGTCCTGAAAACAGTTACTTGTTACTTATTCCAATAGGTAACAGTTGCTTATTCGAATAAGTAACAGTCCTGAAAACAGTTACTTGTTACTTATTTCAATAAGAAAGTTACTTATTTGAATAAGTAACAGAGTCCTGAAAACAGTTACTTGTTACTTGTTACTTATTCCAATATGTAACAGTTACTTATTTGAATAAGTAACTGTGATGCCCTGATTTTCTCCAGGTTTAACTGAGTGTAAGTGGGTTCGGCAGGACTGGGCTATGGGACTTCATGCACAGGACACAAATGAAAACAAGAGAGGGCATAATTAATAGCTGAGTAAATGGTTTATAATGCAGCTTTATTCTCCGAAAAATCACTGGTAGAATATTGGTTATATGTGCATTCGAAACAATGGCAAATTGGATAAGTCCGGTGCGTACTTCTGGACTTTTATAATCTCTTAGCACTGTTCGCGGATTTGGATAGAGTTCTTTCGCTTCCCACTTCCAACGTTCAGGAATAATTCTTCTGATCACCTGACTTCAAATGATACGTAGGTTATGCAAATCACTAGTTATCTTGAGCTGGTGTGTCGGGGGTTAACAGCGACTCCGTGGCCGTCCAAATGATCCGGTAGTGTAGAGAAGGTTACGGTTGGGCTAATTTGTCTAGCCGTTGGTGACACGTCGTTATGGGACTCCTACTGAAAGCCTTAAATGCCTCTGTCATCGGCGTAGCCAGAGAAAACAGGGGATCGAATTAACGTAAGGTAGTTAGTACGACTTTCCTTACTATTCTAGCCTTATGGGAGGTTCAGACGTGCAAGCAGTTTTTCGCCTTTCGGTCAAACAGACAATTGTTTGCCCAGGAATCTTTCTCGTCGAGTCTTCTCCTAAACTCGCGTAATCCCTTCTAACATAACCAGATCTTTCTACTTTAGACCGGTTATGAGTTATGATTGCTCTTAAGCCCAAAGTAGTGGCGAGCCGGCTGACAATACGTTTATGAGACAATCAAAAGAATTTATAAATTGGTTGTTGAAAGATATAATCTTGCCCCTGGTTTCTCAGTTGCAACAATATATTTGTCAAGGATTAATTCACTCCCTCACGGATGCACTTGGATCGCGAACACTGAAAATCACTGTATATCCTGAGGGTGGAGTTGGGGTAATATATCCACGAATGCGGCACTTCCGTTGCGTGGACTTCTACCTCCGGAACTAGCTTGTTTTTGGCGCGGGACTATATATATGGAGGGGGGGCAGAGGGGGCTCCTTTGTCTCATTTTTGGATGTCGGAGGGGAACACAAGTTAATTTAATCCCTTGGTTGAAGAGGGTAGCATTAACCCTTTTTTAGCGGGTGGGGCGGTATATTTGACCGTGCCGCCCAGCGGGGGTTTTTACCATAAATGGGGTTGTTTCCGTGCTCTTTTTCATGCATAAACAAGACCCAGAGCGTAATACAAGTATGTATCCCTGAAAGCGCGTAAATTGAGTTTTCCAATGACACCCGAACCATCCTTCTACGATCACTGGTTGTCTTGCAACGATCGTGCAACCGAAGGGCAAAAACGGTAAAATACGGCAATTTCTTTATACAATTACGTATGTAGTGAGGGAGGGAGGGTGGATGTAAGTGGAGTAAAGCTCAGTAGGTCCACGGCGGCCGTAGAGAGCGGTCAGGAGGTAATCTATGCTCCTCCCACCGCTCCGCTCTCTCTCAGAGCACATTACGTCCTCAAAATTGCATTCGACAATAGCCGGGCCCCGCCACATAGTCCATATTTATTTCACTCGACATATGCCGGGTGCCGCCAAAGAAGGGTTAAAGGTCTATTATAAAGTTAGCATGTAGGCCGCAATATGATTTACCTTTTTCTGACATTTACTCTAAGACAAATCATTAATAGGGGTGGAGAGGAGGATGTTGGGAGGGTGAAGAAAAACTAGTTTGTCAAGCGCCTTTGGGCTCAAACGGTAAGGCAGTCTACGTTAATATTATCTCTAGGATCCTCCTCTGAGCTAGCTGAAATGTTATTAGAAATCTAAGATGGCTTAAGGGGGACTTGGGGGTTAGATAGGAACAGGATATGAATAGGATTTAGGCTGGAATTGAAACTTGGAGGTTGGTAAGGTTGTGGGCACCCAGAGTTTCTAGCAAGAATTTGGCGGGCATGCAGGATGTCTGTAGGCTTGCGCGAGGGGGAGAAGCGGGCCTCTTCGAGGGGAGGAAGGGGGGGGGGGGGGACTAACCTCGCACACATTAATTCGCTGCCCCAGGTTGTAGGGGTGGTTAGTTATGTTAGGGGATAGTTAAAGGAGGTACCAGAATAGGTTTGTACTCTCTGCTTACGGAAGCTCGAGAAAATGACTTGCTCGGCACAAATTAAAACCTCCTGATGGCGTCTTTTTAGAGGGGGTTTTTAAGCTCGGGTTGGTATGGGAAGAAGGACAGGTTGGATGAAAGGTTACAACTGGGCACGCTGTTGTTACACAAAGCATTGGTGGATAGAAACAAAAGTTAACTTAGGAATGTTGACAAGCAGGGATGATGGTATTTTAGCCGTCGTTAATATAAACATATAGAACCTGGTTGAATAACTCAAGTTCAATTATATAACTACAGTCAGTCCCCCCAATCCGCACCTACAGTATATGGGCGGCATTACACGACGGGTATTGGGAATTCGCGCATTGGGGATAACATAACATGGAGAAAAATACATATGGGTGGCAGCCCGCATTTCCACCCACATTTGACGGAAATTTTTGATAAAAATCAATACTAATTGGACAACCAAGCATACACAATAATAGAAACATAAACAAGTTATTCCTTACATTAAAAATAAATGCTATAAGTAGGTGAGAATAATGGGAGCTCCGAGGCAGACCCCCGCGACAGGCGAGTTCATATAGCCTAGGCGTACGTTTCCCCGGCCCCGCCACTGTCACTGGCCCCGTCCCCGTCTCCGGGTATACCCATAGATTTCCCGATCGCAATAGTGCCTTCACCAGTTTATTCTTCCTAGGCATTCTTAAGTTGTTGAAGGGTGTAGGAAGGCAGTTGTTACACAATAAATGGGTCAAGTCTCAGCGCACGGACACTTAAGGATATTCGGACTGAGAAGGAAGCGTACGTGTGGTTATGTGTGTGTGTGTGTGTATGTGTGTGTGTGTGCTTCCTCCTCAGTCCCAATATCCTTAAGTGTCCGTGCGCTGAGACTTGACCCATTTATTGTGTCACAACTGCCTTCCTACACCCTTCATCAACTTAAAAATGCCTAGGAAGAATAAACTGGTGAAGGCACTACTGCGATCGGGAAATCTATGGGTATATCCGGAGACGGGGACGGGGCCAGTGACAGTGACGGGTCAGGGAAGCCTAGGCCTCCGAGGGGCCCCCAGGGGTGTGTGCGCGGAGTAGGGAGGGGGGGTGGCGCGGAATACAAAACACAGCATTTTTACACCACTCTTCAACTGTGATTCGTGTTTTGTGGGGTCAATACCTGTTTTACCCCTCGGCGCGGAATAGGGTAAACGCGGACTGAGGATACGTGTATTAGGGGGGAAAAAACGCTAGAAACGAATCCCGGAGCATGAGGCTACATACGTTTATCTTCTTAAATGGAGAGAGAAACTAGGTGGCTTCCCTAGAGCTCTCTGGATAGGATCGTATGCAGATTTGTCATAATTTATCTTATTATAAAAACAACAGAGATACGAAACAGAGTAGTGTGGACTGTGGACTAGAAGGGGGTGATTGATTAGACGTATAATAGGTGTGGACAAAAACGGAAAGGGAGGACACAATGGTGGATGGAAAATACTTAACTTACTGAAACGAAGACATGCAGGAATGACGGTATTAGTTGTCGTCAAAATAAAGTAATGGAACCTGGTTATATGCACGGAATACGATTCGACATGGGCAGTGCCTCTGTGTCGTAACAATATCGATCGGGAAAATTCTGGTTCATATTGTATTTAGTTGCTAAAACAGAACAGCTGAGCCTGGGGCTTGAGGGGACATTTTTGGCCTACCTTCCTTCAAGGGAAGGGGGAGGGGGACATAGCCTCGCGCGGTTCCCCCCTACGGTTCAGGTGTGGGGTGTGGTTTACTTAGGTTAGAGGATAGTAAACAAAAAAATACAAGAATACGTTTGCACTCCCTGTATACTGGGGTTCGAGTCGGAACTGACTCTGCACGGAATATAAAACATCCTGATGGGGGTCATGCGAGGGGAAGGGTTGTTAAGTTGGGTTGGTAGGCCTACGGGGAGAGGAAAAGGGCAGGGTGGCTCAAAAGGTTACCACTGGGCACGCGGTCACTAAGCAGAGTATTGTGGGTAAAACTTTTTCTTTAACTTAGGAATGGTTACATGCATGAGTGACATCGATCTATCTCATAATGGAGAGAGAGAGACTAGGTAGTTTTCCTGCACTTCTCTGGAGATGATCGTATGCAAATTGGACATTATTACTTATATAAATCAACTGATATGGATTAGTACAAGCACAGGGTATAGAGTTAGTTTTCTGTGGATCGATGGCATACATAGAAAAACGGGTTTTCATGGGGTAACAATTTTGAGGCGGTTGTACCGAGTTTGACCCGTAGCCAAACTCACGCGAAATTAATACGACGATATTGTCCGGCACGACAATTACCTAAGTACAGGCCCGCATACGAAATTGGGGATGGTCTGGGGCTTTCCTAATCAACACAGTCACCGTGTGGACGCACACACGACGCGGGTATTATAGTTTACGTCGTCTAAAATTAGGGGGCAGGGTTGCTACATAATTAAATACATGACTGACCTAATTACGATCTGATTTGTTTTGAATGGAGACACAATGAAAGTAACATAGTCTGCATGCATGGTTGGTACCTTAATTAAATACATACTTAGTCGGTACATAAAGAATGTTCATTGTTAAAGTAATGTGGTTTGTATACTAGAAGGCTGTGATTGAGGAGATGCATACATATGTGGAGTTTTGTGGAAGGAAGAAAAACGAAGTTGGTATGATGTGTGAGTGTCTTGGATGTTAAAAAGGCTGGGAACATACTACTTGTGGTCGACGTGCCTTTGGGGCCTTTTGTTTTCCGGCCGTGTTGGGGTCGTTCCTTTGGTCCCGTCGTTTGAACCTAACATATTCGAAAGGTTGGGAGTATAACACCTTTGGTCAAAGTGTCTTTGGGATATCTTGTTTTCCGGCCGTGTCGGCTTCCTTTGATCCTGTGGGTGCGTACTTCTCTTTCCGGCTGCTGGGTCCTTTCGTCCCAGCCGGCTTTCGTTCCGGTTCTTGCGGAATTGTTACTGGGTTGTTGGTCGGGAGGCTGGTGGGGGGCATTCCTTTTGGTGGTATTTTACTTCCCTCACCTTCGTCGTAGGTTCGTCCCCGAGCCTCAAGGGTGAAGAAGAAAGAGACTCCTTGGTGGTGTATCATAGGTAGTGTATGTAGGAGTTTCCACCAATGGATGGAGCGGGCATCCGGGGTTTTGAGGGGATCGATGATTACCTAAAGGAAGGACGTAGTGGTGTTTATTATGGAGGCTGTGATTACTTCATGGGGGGCTGGAATACGTGTCCAGAGTCCGTAGATATTTTGACTCTCTTAATGAATGGTGTCATGTTCATTGGGGTGGCTGAGTGATGAGTTGGGGAGAGTGGTGGGAGGTGGGGCTTTAATTTTATGGGTTTGTTTACAGTCTGGTTGGGAGAGGCGGGCGGACCACTAGGTTTGCGGTTAGTGTAGGGTGTCCCTTTACTTCTGGAGGCTGTCTGGGGTACTGGGAGGGGGTTTGTTGTTGGGTTTTTTTTTACCTTGGGTTTTTGGTGTCATGGTGGGAAGGCAAATAGTGTTTACCGTTATGTTTTCTGTGGGTATAGGGAGGCTGGGTAGACAGAGTGCGGTTTGCTGTTGAGGGTTGAATAGGGGCAAGTCTTAGTATAGGTGTGTGGATTGTTTGAGAGGTCGTGGTTTTGCTTGTATTAGTTTCGTGGATAGGAGAAAATCGGATAGGTCGGGTGACTAAGCGTCCTGATGTAGTTCGTATGGGGGGTCGATTTATGATTTCGGGGCTTGATTCACTGGATGAGGTTCTGTATTGGGGTAGGGTTTGGTTGGGGTTTCGAGGAGGTGAGTTGGGGGGAGTGTTAGTGGGCGTATTTGTGGTTGATGAGGTAGGTGTTTTGTGGTGTTTATTTATGGAGGAAGGGATGGTGGAAGGAAACGGTGCAGTGGAGGGGGATGCGAGTCTAATTGGTAGGGAAAAGGGGTGTAAGTTGGTGGTCATTTTGGAGCAGCTGGGTTGGTTGTCGTTTATGCCGGTTGTTGGATCCTTGAGGGCATAATCGTGATTTAAGACGTTGGGTGTTTTGGGGGGTTGGCGGTGGGAGAACTGGGAGATGTGGATTTGGAGGAGTCAGGTTGTGGACTGGGGGTGGATCGAGGGGGAGATGGGGTTGGTGAGGAAGTTAGAGGTGATTCTATGGAAGTGGTTGGGCTTTCTTTCTTTTGAGATGAGCGGGTCGGTGGGGGTTTGTGGGTGGAAGTAGAAGTTTTGGGTGCGTGGAAGCGTGGTAATGGGGTTCTTTATCGCAAGTGTTTGGTAGGCCGTGGTTTTGTAGGGTAGGTTTTGGATAAGACACGTGGACGTAGTTGGTAATGGTTGGTGGCTTGAGAGCATTGGTGAGGTACGTTTTTTTGGTTGTTGAGATTTGCTGTGTGAGGCTGAAGGAATAGGTACCGAAGGGGGGGAGGGGGGGGGGGGGGGGGTGTTACCGCGGGTGACAATGTGAGGGGGGCAGGGGTTCAGGGGTGTGCTGGTGAAAAGTAGGGATAGGTGGTGTAGGAGGCTTTGGTGTTGTTATGATGTTGGTTGGAGTGGTGGGTTTGCACAAGAGGTGCCGTTGGGTACAGTGGGTTGTAAACTCGTCGTCAGGGTTGGTAGGGGAAATACTATCCTCGTTAGTAAGGGGTTTGAATATTCTAACGAATCTATTTCGGTAGGTGCGAGTCTCGCCGTGATAATTGATGGTGGTTTGGAAGGCATTTGGAATTTGGGTGACAATATAAGGTCCGACATATCTTGGGTCTAATTTATTGATGACCGGAAGCTTTGCCTTTATGGACTTGGAGAAGGCCTATGACAGAGTGGATAGAGATGGTTTGTGGAAAGTACTTAGAATATACGGAGTAGAGGGCAAGTTGCTGAAAGCAGTGAAGAGCATGTATGAGGGTGCAAAGGCGGCAGTACGTGTGGAGAGTGAGCAGAGCGAGTTCTTTGACCTGAATGTTGGTTTGAAACAGGGGTGTGTGATGTCCCCGTGGTTGTTTACTGTATATATGGATGGAGTTATGAAAGAAATACTATCAAGAGCAGTGGATGTTGGTGTATCGCTGAAAAGGGAGGAATTGAGTGGAAGCTACCTATACTGCTGTTTGCGGATGATACAGTTCTGATGAGTGATAATGAATGGGAGTTGCAGGGTCTGGTAAAGGAGTTTGGAACAGTGTGCGAAAAACGGAATTTGAAGGTAAATACGGGGAAGAGCAAGGTTATGGTCTTCGAAAGGGGTGAAGTCACAGAGTGTGAGGTGAAGCTGAACGGTCAGGCTATGGAGATCGTCAACTCTTTTAAGTATCTGGGCAGTGTGTTGAGTAAAGATGGGACTATGGATGAAGAGGTGCGGGAGAGGGTACAACAGGGGAAGAGGGTTGTAGGAACGCTAAAAGCAGTAACAAGAAATAGGGTGGTCAGTATGGAAGTGAAGAAGTCCTTGCATGACAGTGTGGTAATCCCGACACTGACTTACGGAAGCGAAGCATGGACGTTGGTTGAGAGACTCAGACCAAGAGTGAGAGCAGTGGAAATGAATTACTTAAGGAGTGCGTGCGGAGTTACATGGAGGGATAGACAGACTAATGAGGAAGTAAGAAGGAGGTGTGGTGTGGAGGTAGATGTGCTGGAAAGTGTGAAAAGGAACAACTTGAGATGGTTCGGCCATATGGAACGTATGGAAAGCGAGAGAATGACTAAGAGGGTGTATGAGAGCGAGGTGGAGGGACAGAGGGGGAGAGGTAGACCGAATATGAGGTGGAAGGATGGAGTGAGGAAGTACATGAACGAAGGTGGTGCTGGTTGGGGGGAGGGGCGTCGACTGACTGGGGACAGAGGTGCATGGGGCGGTTCGTTCGTGGTCACCCCTTCGGGGATCACGGCGTCAGGCAATAGATAGATAGATAGAAGCTTGGCCACCATCACGGTATCGTGAATGGCGAAGGGGTTCTGGTCAAGGGAATTGTCATTCTTCGTGTCTTGGCAGTTTTGGGCGGTGCATAGGGTGTTTTGGAGTTGCTGCAAAGGGTCGATATGGAGGGATGTAGTGGAGGGTTGTGCTTGGTGATGAAAGGCTAGTAGGAGGGGTTCTACGCCATACACACGTTCATGGGGGGAAATTCCGTCTTCTTTGGGGCAGGTGTTCATACCCCACTGGATCATTTTTAACTGAGTTGGCCAGTCGGTGGTGTTTAGAGCAATCATCCGGGTACGTAATTGGTTGTTAATCGTACGGTGACTGCGCTCGCAGACGGCGTTGCCTTGCGGCCAGTAAGGGGAGGAGTGTTTGACCTTTAGTCCGCATTGCTTTGAGAATTCTTCCCAAACCTGACCACTGAATTCAGGAGCGTTTTCTGATAATATCGCAATAGGTAAGCCAAAAATGGGAAAAACTTCGGTGGCGAGGAGGGTGGCAACTGTAGTGGCAGTGTGATCTTTGGCGGGGCAAGCTCTGAGAAATTTGGAGTAAATGTCAACAAAGGTGACGACATAACGGTTGCCGGCGCGAGCAGGGAAAGGGCCCATTACATCCAGGGAAAGTATCTGGAAGGGTTTCCGAGCTGAAATGGTGCCAGCGGGTCCTGCTGTGCGGCATCTGTCTTTACCCAGTGCACAGGGTTTGCATGCTTCGGTCACCCGTTTGGCAATTCCGGATGGGTTGGGTGTCCAATACTGGTCCTGGAAGATTTTGAGCATTTTCTTTTGACCGAGATGAATTCCGTTCCCTTCATGAATGGCAATCATGTATTCTTGTGCGATTGTTGGGTCGAGGGCTATGTGTCCAGATTCCGTGGCGAGTTGATCTCCCCAACGTGTCAAAGTTGAGAATACATGCTTGGGCATCCAAATCGGTTTGATTCTCCTTTCCCAGGATTGGAGCAGTGACACCGCGGGTTTGTGTAGGTCCTGCACTACGGACGTATTGACAAACTGAGTGCTGTAAGGCGGCTAGGTTGGTGGGGGGATCTTCGGGTACCGGAAGACGTGAGAGGGCGTCAGCATTTGTGTGGAATTTTCCCGGTCGGTAGTGTATCACGAAGTCATCTTCGAGCGTTTCTCTCCATCGTACTAGTAAGCCAGAATTGGTCTCGCATTTCTGTAACCATTGCAAAGATTGGTGGTCGGTAATAATGTCCAGTTTTGCTCCTAGGACAAATGACCGGAAATGGTTTAGGGCCCAAATGACCCCGAGATACTCGCGTTTGGTGGCAGCATAATTTTGTTGGGCTAGATTTAAAGTGGAGCTAGCATAGGCAATGACGTGCTCTTTTCCTTCCTGGACTTGGGCAAGAACTGCTCCAATGGTGTATAAGGATACGTCCGTGTAGAGACGAAAAGGTTGCTGGTGGTCGGGAAATGACACAGTAGGTGCTTGTACTAGTTTATCTTTCAACTCTTCGAAGGCTGCGTTTCTGTCAGGTGTCCAAGAAAAAACTGTGTCCTTATGGGTGAGTTGATGCAGTGGGCGGGCTATTTCGGCGAAGTGTGGGACGAAACGTCTGTAGTAGGTGGCTAATCCCAGAAACGAGCGAACTCCTTTCACAGTAGTGGGGGGTTGTTGGTTATGGATGGCAGATAGTTTCTTGGGGTCAGGGGCTATTCCTTGGTCAGATATTACATGACCTAAGAAATCGACCTTGTTCTTTGCCATTTCGCACTTGGAGGGTTTGAGTTTGAGTCCGGCTTCTCTTATTCTCTGTAGTACTTGTTCTAACTGACGCAGGTGTTCCTTCCAGGTATCAGAATAGACTATTACATCATCCAAGTAGGCGAGACAGGTTTCCCAAGTCAACCCTTTGAGGACTGACTCCATCAGTCGGGAGAAGGTGGCAGGGCCGTTGCAGAGGCCAAATGGTAGGACATTAAATTCGTACAAGTGGCCGCCGCTGGTGGAGAATGCCGTTTTCTGTTGATCTTCTGATTTTATTTGCACTTGCCAATGCCCGGCTTGAAGATCCAACGTGGTGAACCATTTGGAGCCGTGGAGAGAGTTGAGGGAGTCGTCGATCCGGGGAAGAGGGGTGGCGTCTTTGATGGTTGCATCGTTCAATCGGCGATAGTCCACGCAGAAGCGAGTGGACCCATCTTTCTTTTTTACTAGCACGACGGCAGAGGACCAGGGGCTAATGGATGGTGTAGCAATGCCTGCATCCAACATGTCTTGTACTTGTTGTTCTTCTTCTTGTCGCTGAAGGGGGTTCTTCCGGCAGGAGGGTTGACGCAAGGGCGGTCCTGTGGTGTTTATGGCGTGTTGTTCGAGGTTGGTCTTCCCTATTTCGGTGGCAGTTTGGGCAAAGACGTCGCTAAATTCTACTAAGAGGGAATGCATTTGTTGTTTTTGTTGGTCTGAAAGGGATTCCGGAACGGAGGGTAATTTCAAACTACTGGGGGCCGGGATGGGGGGTATGGCTAGGTCATCAAAAGTCTCTAGGTCCCCGATAATGAGACCTCTTGGCAAAGTGAGTACCTCCTCTGAGATATTGGCGATTAGTATGGTATTTCTTTGAGAGGAGATGATTGATGGTTGGATTAGGCAGCGGCCTTGATTGATTGACAGGTTAATGGGTGTCAATATCATGGAGTCCTGAGGAATGGGGCGGAGGTTAACCCATTTCTGATGGTTAGGGGGAATGTTGCAATTATCCTGGATGAAGGCGGGGCTGACCACAATGGAAGTGTATGGGAGGGAAGATTCTGGCCTGTAGTTAGTGTTAGTGTGTGTGGGTATGTTTGGTTAGTCATAGAAAACGCGGAGGGGAGGGGGATCTGTGTGACATTTCGGCTTGAGCCGGAAGAGTGGGAAACAGAAAACGGGACTTCCGATGGGGACTTGAGGGTTTTGGATGGTACCTGCACATTCATTTGATCATTAGATAGGGTATGTATAGGACATGACATTGTATCAGGGGTGATCTGGAAAGATGGAGGCATGGAACATTGTACAGGATGGTCATTGTTATGGGAAGTATTCAGCAAAACATGTGAAGAAGGGTGGTTGACGTTTTCTAGAATAATGGTGGCAGAATATGGGTTAGGGGAATGGGCATTAGTGTGGGTTTATCTCTAATTGTTGGGAGGGGGATAGGGACTGAGTGGGTAGGGTTGTTGGGGATGGCACCATTTCGTTTACGTCTCGTATTCTTAGGGGGTATTGTGTGAATTTGGTGTGAAGGATTTTCCTTATTTCCAGACGAGGTTTGAGAGAGTTGAGGTTTAGAGGTTACTTTGTTCTTACTTTGGGGGTGATTGGCTGATCCACAGTCTTGTGATTCAGGGGGCAACAGGACTCTCGAATGAACTCGGGGAGGGGGGGGGGGGTTGTTTTGTATTTGGATTTTTTTTTTTTCTTGAATGAGATGAGTCATTGGCTGCAATCTACTTGGGCCTGGAGCTTGTGGAGGAGGTCAAGTCCTAAATATCCGTCGTAATGTTGACAATCGGAAACAAAAACTATGAAGGAATGGTAGCAATTGGCATGGGGAGCAGGGGTAGTCATGCTGAGAGGTTGTGTTTCGCCGTGGAGTTGCAAGGGAGTGTCTCCGACACTGATTAACTTGGATTTAGTGGGCAACAGCGCCCCAAACCTGCGGTGATGTTGGTCAAAGAAAGAATTGAACAGGCATGATCTAGCGGCGCCAGTGTCGATCAACAAACGGATAGGTACGTCCTTAATTCTGACAAGATGATAAACAGGGGCAGTCTTTTCACGCGTCCCCCGCCGAGGCCATTGTGGGCGAGGGAGAATTAAAAAAACCTGGTGGTCTATTTCTGACTCTTCCAGTATGTCGTCCGTAGCTGCAGGGCTCAGGAGGTAAACAGCATCCTCCTGTTCAAAATTATCGACCTCTTCTTCCTCAACAAACTCCTCCTCATTTACAGAAATGCGAGGTTGGTTTGGTCGGGATTTTGCGGAGTCGCGAATTTCATGCAGGGCACACCTTGGGCTACACGCAGGGAAATCATAGGGGTTTATAATGACAAGAGTGGGGTTCTTACTTTGGCTGCCGGTGTAGGCCTTGTTGCGGTTATAAATCCGCCGTAAGGAGTTGGGCTGGAATCGTGGTCTGCTAGGCTGAGGTTTTCCGGAGGTGTAGGCTGGTTTGGAGGTGGCATTTTGCGGGTTGCGATAGAGGTTGGCGTCTCTAGGGTTCGTAGTGCTTTGTGGGTGGGTGGTATACCTTTTTATGGCGGCAATTTTTGGCGTCTTCGCGGGTTGTACTGCCAAAATTCGCCGGATGGTGACTAGATCTTTCTGGAACCCAACGGGGTCGTGCACTGCGAAATATTCTGTAACTGCTGAGGGTAACACTGAGACTAAGTTAACTAAGGTCTGCTGATCCTGTTGAACTTTAGGTAGGGTTGGGAATGAAGATTTGATATGTTGTAAAATGGTGTTCAACGTTGCATCCAAATCACCTTCGTACTTTGTATCCTGAATACGGGTGTGGGCGACGAAGATGCCCAATGAGGGTTTGATGGCTTCAATAACTATGGGCCTGAAGTCGTCCCACGAGAGGTCAGGGGTTACCTGTGATGCGACTAGGGAAACGGCTTTTCCCAAGTGCGTAAGTAATACGGCAATTTTCTCTCGATCCATAGTATATGCCAAATCTAGCACAGGCTTCACAATGTCCATGTATGTTTCTATTTCGTAGGTCTCCCCATCGTATTTCGAGATGGGAATGTGAGAACGGGCTGCCATTTTTCTATGTTATTATGCCTCTATTGCTTCCAACAAATTAACAGCAATGAAATCCATTTAGCCGAATCGAGAACCACCGCTAGCCGCCAATGTTATGCCCCTGATTTTCTCCAGGTTTAACTGAGTGTAGGTGGGTTCGGCAGGACTGGGCTATGGGACTTCATGCACAGGACACAAATGAAAACAAGAGAGGGCATCAATAATAGCTGAATAAATGGTTTATAATGCAGCTTTATTCCCTGAAAAATCACTGGTAGAATATTGGTTATATGTGCATTCGAAACAATGGCAAATTAGATAAGTCCGGTGCGTACTTCTGGACTTTTATAATCTCTCAGCACTGTTCGCGGATTTGGATAGAGTTCTTTCGATTCCCACTTCCAACGTTCAGGAATAATTCTTCTGATCACCTGACTTCAAACGATACGTAGGTTATGCAAATCACTAGTTATCTTGAGCTGGTATGTCGGGGGTTCACAGTGACTCCGTGGCCATCCAAATGGTCCGGTAGTATATGAAGGTTACAGTTGGGCTAATTTGTCTAGCCGTTGGTGACAAGTCGTTATGGGACTCCTACTGAAAGCTTTAAATGCCTCTGTCATCGGCGTAGCCAGAGAAAACAGTGGTTCGAATTAATATAAGACAGTCGGGAGAACGACTTTCCTTACTATTCTAGCCTTATGGGAGGTTCAGACGTGCATGCAGTTTTTCGCCTTTCGGTCAAACAGACAATTGTTTGTCCAGGAATCTTTCTCGTCGAGTCTTCTCCTAAACTCACGCAATCCCTTCTAACATAACCAGATCTTTCTACTTTAGACCGGTTATGAGTTATGATTGCTCTTAAGCCCAAAGTAGTGGCGAGCCGGCTGACAATACATTTATGAGACAATCAAAAGAATTTATAAATTGGTTGTTGAAAGATATAATCTTGCCCCTGGTTTCTCAGTTGCAACAATATATTTGTCAAGGATTAATTAACTCCCTCACGGATGCACTTGGATCGCGAACACTGAAAATCACTGTATATCCTGAGGGTGGAGTTGGGGTAATATATCCACGAATGCGGCACTTCCGTTGCGTGGGCTTCTACCTCCGGAACTAGCTTGTTTTTGGCGGGGGACTATATATATGGAGGGGGGGCAGAGGGGCTCCTTTGTCTAATTTTTGGATGTCGGAGGGGAACACAAGTTAATTTAATCCCTTGGTTGAAGAGGGTAGCATTAAAGGTCTATTATAAAGTTAGCATGCAGGCCGCAATATGATTTACCTTTTTCTGACATTTACTCTAAGACAAATCATTAATAGGGGTGGAGAGGAGGATGTTGGGAGGGTGAAGAAAAACTAGTTTGTCCAGCGCCTTTGTGCTCAAACGGTAAGGCAGTCTACGTTAATATTATCTCTAGGATCCTCCTCTGAGCTAGCTGAAATGCTATTAGAAATCTAAGACGGGTTAAGGGGGACTTGGGGTTAGATAGGAACGGGATAGGAATAGGATTTAGGCTGGAATTGAAACTTGGAGGTTGGTAAGGTTGTGGGCACCCGGAGTTTCTAGCAAGAATTTGGCGGGCATGCAGGATGTCTGTAGGCTTGCGCGAGGGGGAGAAGCGGGCCTCTTCGAGGGGAGGAAGGGGGGAACAAACCTTGCACACATTAATTCACTGCCCCAGGTTGTAGGGGTGGTTAGTTATGTTAGGGAATAGTTAAAGGAGGTACCAGAATAGGTTTGTACTCTCTGCTTACGGAAACTTGAGAAAATTACTTGCTCGGCACAAATTAAAACCTCCTGATGGCGTCTTTTTAGAGGGGGTTTTTAAACTCGGGTTGGTATGGGAAGGACAGGTTGGATAAAAGGTTACAACTGGGCACGCTGTTCGTACGCAAAGAATTAGTGGCTAGAAACAAAAGTTAACTTAGGAATGTTGACAAGCAGGGATGATGGTATTTTAGCCGTCGTTAATATAAACGTATAGAACCTGGTTGAATAACTCAAGTTCAATTATATAACTGCTTAGGTGCTAGAAACGAATCCCGGAGCATGGGGCTACATACGTTTATCTTCTTAAATGGAGAAAGAAACTAGGTGGCTTCCCTAGAGCTCTCTCTGGATAGGATCGTATGCAGATTTGTCATAATTTATCTTTCTATAAAAACAACAGAGATACGAAACAGAGTAGTGTAGACTGTGGACTAGAAGAGGATGATTGATTAGACGTATAATAGGTGTGGACAAAAACGGAAAGGGAGGACACAATGGTGGATGGAAAATACTTAACTTACTGAAACGAAGGCATGCAGGAATGACGGTATTAGTCGCCGTCAAAATAAAGTAATGGAACCTGGTTATATGCACAGAATACGATTCGACACGGGCAGTGCCTCTGTGTCGTAACAATATCGATCGGGCAAATTCTGGTTCATATTGTATTTAGTTACTAAAACAGAACAGCTGAGCCTGGGGCTTGAGGGGACATTTTTGGCCTACCTTCCTTCAAGGAAAGGGGGAGGGGGACATAGCCTCGCGTGGTTCCCCCCTACGGTTCAGGTGTGGGGTGTGGTTTACTTAGGTTAGAGGATAGTAAAAAAAAAATACAAGAATAGGTTTGCACTCCCTGTATATTGGGGTTCGAGTCGGAACTGACTCGGCACGGAATATAAAACATCCTGATGGGCGTCATGCGAGGGGAAGGGTTGTGAAGTTGGGTTGGTAGGCCTACGTGGAGAGGAAAACGACAGGGTGGCTCAAAAGGTTACCACTGGGCACGCGGTCACTAAGCAGAGTATTGTGGGTAAAACTTTTTCTTTACCTTAGGAATGGTTACATGCATGAGAGACATCGATCTATCTCATAATGGAGAGAGAGAGACTAGGTAGTTTTCCTGCACTTCTCTGGAGATGATTGTATGCAAATTGGACATTATTAATTATATAAATCAACAGATATGGATTAGTACAAGCACAGGGTATAGAGTTAGTTTTCTGTGGATCGATGGCATACATAGGAAAACGGGTTTTCATTGGGTAACAATTTTGAGGCGGTTGTACCGAGTTTGACCCGTAGCCAAACTCATGCGAAATTAATACGACGATATTGTCCGGCACGACAATTACCTAAGCACAGGCCCGCATACAAAATTGGGGATGGCCTGGGGCTTTCCTAATCAACACAGTCACTGTGGACACACACACGACGCGGGTATTATAGTTTACGTCGTCTAAAATTAGGGGGCAGGGTTGCTACATAATTAAATACATGACTGACCTAATCACGATCTGATTTGTTTTGAATGGAGACAATGGTGTCTTTAGATCGCCGTCGTACCTACACAATGAAAGTAATATAGTCTGCATGCATGGTTGGTACCTTAACCCTTAACTGGCGGCACCCGACATATGTCGATTTAAAGAAAACGTGCCCATATGCGGGTCACGACATATGTCGAGTGCAATTTTGAGCACGTAATGTGCTCTGAGAGAGAGCGGAGCGGTGGGAGGAGCATAGATTACCTCCTGACCGCTCGCCACGGCCGCCGTGGACCTACTGAAATTTATTGCACCCTCCTCCACCCTCTCTCACTCGCTAAACACGTAATAATGTAAGAAAATTACCGTATTTTAGCGATTTTGCCCTTCGGTTGCACGATCGTTGCAAGACAACTAGTGATCGTAGAAGGATGGTTCGGGTGTCATTGGAAAGCTCAATTTACGCCCTTTCAGGGATACATACTTGTATTACGCTCTGGGTCTTGTTTATGCATGAAAAAGAGCACAGAAACAGCACCATTTATGGTAAAAAAAAATCCGCTGGGCGGTACATAGAAATTACCGCCTAGGCCGGTCGTTGAGTGTTAATTAAATACATACTTAGTCGGTACATCAAGAATGTTCATTGTTAAAGTAATGTGGTTTGTATACTAGAAGGCTGTGATTGAGGAGACGTATACATATGTGGAGTTATGTGGAAGGAAGAGAAACGAAGTTGGTATGATGTGTGAGTGTCTTGGATGTTAAAAAGGCTGGGAACATACTACTTGTTGTCGACGTGCCTTTGGGGCCTTTTGTTTTCCGGCCGTGTTGAGGTCGGTCCTTTGGTCCCGTCGTTTGAACCTAACATATTCGAAAGGTTGGGAGTATACCACCTTTGGTCGAAGTGTCTTTGGGATCTCTTGTTTTCCGGCCGTGTCGGCTTCCTTTGATCCTGTGGGTGCATACTTCTCTTTCCGGCTGCTGGGTCCTTTCATCCCGGCCGGCTTTCGTTCCGGTTCTTGCGGAATTGTTACTGGGCTGTTGGTCGGGAGGTTGGTGGGGGGCATTCCTTTTGGTGGTATTTTAATAACAGAGTCCTGAAAACAGTTACTTGTTACTTGTTACTTATTCCAATAAGAAACAGTTACTTATTTGAATAAGTAACAGAGTCCTGAAAACAGTTACTTGTTACTTGTTACTTATTCCAATAAGAAACAGTTACTTATTCGAATAAGTAACAGAGTCCTGAAAACAGTTACTTGTTACTTATTCCAATAAGAAACAGTTACTTATTCGAATAAGTAACAGAGTCCAGAAAACAGTTACTTGTTACTTATTCGAATAAGTAACAGAGTCCTGAAAACAGTTACATGTTACTTGTTACTTATTCCAATAGGTAACAGTTACTTATTCGAATAAGTAACATAATCCAAACAGTTACTTGTTACTTATTTGAATAAGTAACAGTCCTGAAAACAGTTACTTGTTACTTATTCCAATAGGTAACAGTTACTTATTCGAATAAGTAACAGTCCTGAAAACAGTTACTTGTTACTTATTCCAATAGGTAACAATTACTTATTCGAATAAGTAACAGTCCTGAAAACAGTTACTTGTTGAAATAACAGAAAAGCATTCTCACCACCACAGCCAACATAACGAGATCCCCACCCCTACCTCCACCATCTCCACCAACATAACCAACACCACCACCACAGCCACCATACCGAGACCTCCACCTTTACCTTCACCACCACCACCACCTCCACCAACAATGTTGCCACACCACCACCACAGCCAACATACCAAGTGAAATAACAGAGAAACAGTTACCCAAGCATTCACCACCACCAAGCCATTTTCTCTCTCATATCCTACATCAAAGAAAACGACCAAGGGTAGATAATTATATATACCTCCACAGACAAAGGAAAACATGTGATCAGTTCTCGCCAATATTATACTTCTCCTACAACATCCCAAACCTACAAACTTGCAGTCACTGTTCACTCCATCTACCTCCAGCCTGTAAAACACATAAGCAGCCCCAGATCAAACCAGAAGACAAATGTAACTATATCACCCAACCCCAGAGTTAAAAAGGACACAACTGCCCCCAGCCAAAACGAGTTACTACCATCGAGATGACACGCCCTCCAACACCAGGGAAAAATTTATTCATCAACATAACCAATTCCAAAGTCCAACAGAAGAAGAAAAGCGAAGAAGAGAAATCAATCAAGAAAATGGCACTATAAAGTAAGTAAGTATATCACCCCTCTCCAACCCAGCAAACATTTTAACCCTTAAAGAGCGGCACTCGACTTAAGTCGTGCACCAATTTGCAGCAAGTTAGGAGCATTATTAAGGCTTTTAAAGGGTTAAAATCGAGGGCAAATGGCCGGGAGAGCAGCAGGCCAGACAGCCGACTCCCAGGGCTTACCGCCGCCCATTAACTCATGTTCCCTGTGTTCTCGAGAGGCCGGCAGTGTAGCCAGTAGTGAGAATAGCTGGGAAAAATATACCGATATATGCTAAACTTCCATGTTCGTGGCACCACTGCAAGAGAACCACGAGTGCTACGTAGCTCGTTCTGGTCTCATTTTGAAGCTTTTAGTGCCTAGTTCTTTGCTAAATAATTTTTGTTCATGCAGATGCTTGATTTATCATGCAGGAGGGCCTGAATATGCCCAAATGAGCCCAAAACACCCCGCTAGACAAGGGTTAAGTACGGGCCAATTCCGGCAAGTAGCGGCAAGTCCGGAATGTTGGTGTTTTTGTATCGGGCCAAAATATGTTGGCCATAATATTCTAAAACGGTATTGGTTCAATATATTATTAATAAATGTTTTCCTTTGTCCGTTTTGGAGCAGGATACATGATGCTGGTCCAGCATTAGCAAATGATGGCATTAAGTATAACTTATTTTGTTTACTGGGCCAATACTTATCGGCCTGATTAAGGCATAAAGATATCGGTCCATTGTAGAAATAATAATGGGTTTCCATAGTTGATTCAGAAGAGGATGCACAATGTTGGGCCGATACAGTATATACATTCAAGAAATGGATAACTGTCTTTACTTAAAAGGGCCAATATATTGTGGCCGTAAATTGGTACAACATTGTTGGTCCTACATTATATTTTAAATGGCTTGCCAATCTCCGCCATTATTATGGAATATTTATGTTGGGCCAGTACTGGCATATCGCCTTTACCAAATAATGTCATCTACCTGCATTGGGCCTATATGTATCGGCCATAATGTGGCCAAAATATATTGGCCCCCTGTTGATCTTAATAATGATTTCCATAATAGAGGTTGTTGGATGATAGATATTGGGCCAATAATGGCTACTATATGAAGGTAAAATATGTTGTTTTTTAATATCGGGCCAAAATATGTTGGCCATAATATTCTAAAACGGTGTTGGTTCAATATATTATTCATAAATATTTTCCTTTGTCCGTTTTGGGGCAGGATACATGATGCTGGTCCAGCATTAGCAAATGATGTTATTAAGTATAACTTATTTTGTTTACTGGGCCAATATTTATCGGCCTGATTAAGGCATAATGATATCGGTCCAATTTAAAAATAATAATGGGTTTCCATAGTTGATTCAGAAGAGGATGCACAATGTTGGGCCGATACAGTACTGTATATACATTCAAGAAATGGATAACTGTCTTTACTTAAAAGGGCCAATATATTGTGGCCGTAAATTGGTCGAACATTGTTGGTCCTACATTATATTTTAAATGGCTTGCCAATCTCTGCCATTATTATGGAATATTTATTTTGGGCCAGTACTGGCATATCGCCTTTACCAAATAATGTCATCTACCTGCATTGGGCCTATTTGTATCGGCCATAATGTGGCCAAAATATATTGGCCCCCTGTTGATCTTATTAATGATTTCCATAATAGATAGGTTGTTGGATGTTATCTTAAAACTTTACTTATCATTAGTGAGACTTCATATGGATTATATCCAATTTTGGTGTCCTTATTACAGAATGGCCATAGATTCGTTGGAGAGAGTATCGTTGGAGAGAGTACAGCGAAGAATGACACAAATTATTAATAGAAATCTACCATATGAAGAAAAGTTGAAAAAAATTAGGCTTACATTCGTTAGAAAGACGCAGAGTTAGAGGGGATATGATAGAAGTGTTCAAGTGGGTTAGTGGGATTAATAAAGGGGACATGACAAATGTACTGAAGCTCAGTGATAGCAAAAGAATTCAAACAAATGGTTTCAAATTAGACAAATTTCGTTTCAGAAAAGATATAGGCAAATATTGGTTTGGTAACAGATTTGTAGACATGTGGAATAGGCTACCGAGTGATATGGTATGATCAAAAACGATAGGGAGCTTTAAGATAAAATTAGATAGGCATATGGACGAGAAAGGGTGGGTATGAGGGGGGATCTGCCGAGTGTGGGCCAATCTGCGCTCTGCAGACCCCTGTAATCCTGTGTTGATCTCTGACCGTTTTGGTGAGGTCAGTCCTCAAGGTATTAATGAGATGGGTCTGTAATAATAGGCCTTGTATTTAGGGTTGGGTGTGACAGGGACCTGCCTTGTGTGAGCCGATCAGCTTCCTGCAGACTCCCATTTTCTTATGTTCTTATATTGGGCCAATAATGGCAACTACACTGCAACCTCCATTCAACGGACAAATGCGTGCAAGCACCTGTCCGTTCCTGCTAAATGTCAGTTGCTGCTAAATACTGTCCAGTCCGGATGTAATCCGGAAATTCCTTGAGAAAAATCCGGTGTTGAGTACAGGTGTCCGGATCGTGACATTTAACTGTTATGCATCCTTTTGTTTACTGTACCTGAAATAAATCCTGGTAATCCCTTGTGCTACACCCTATTGATAATGCAAAACTATTGAACACACTTAAAAGTGTATATTATTTGGTCTCTATATAATCTGTGAATCATTTCCGATATGATAGAATTATAGATTTGTTTTTCCACCAACTCATAATCAGCAAAAACGACACAAATGTCAATTAAAAACATGTTATAATATTTCCCCATCATTTTGTGTATACCGTGGGAAAAAAAAAAAAAATCTATCAAACGTAAATCTCCCGTCTGGGAAGCTCGGCGCCTAGACGGAGGGGAGGGTTGAACTATTTTTTTTTTACTATCTTATTTATTGTTTATCTATGTGCTAGAAGGATATTATATTTTTCAATTCCATCACATTAGAAATGATTCAAAGATTACAAAAAGTCCAAATAAGACATAGTTATGTTAATGTATAAGGGATTTAGGTAGATGAATTAGAGAGATAGATAAATAGAAAGTGTGTATATTGAGGGAAAAAACAAAACAAAAAATCTATCAAACGTAAATCTTCCGTCTCTGCTGGCACGGAGGGGAGAGTTGAAATATTTTGTTGACTATCTTATTTATTATTTATCTATGTGCTGGAAGGATATTATATTTTTCAATTCCATCATATTAGAAATGATTCAAAGATTACAAAAAGTCCAAATAAAACATAGTTATGTTAATGTATAAGGGATTTAGGTAGATGAATTAGAGAGATAAATAGATAGAGCAACGGACTTTGCTCCAACTTTTTTTCGAGCAACAGACTTTGTCCGTTGCTGGGTCCATTGTCCGACTACGTTTTTTGACCGTAATTGCCGATATCCGGAGAATCGGAGTCCGTTGAATGGAGGTTCGAGTGTACATGAATGTAAAATATGTTCCACTTTTTTGTATCGGGTCAAAACATGTTGGCCATAATATTCTAAAACGGTATTGGTTCAATATATTATTTATAAATGTTTTCCTTTGTCCGTTTTGTGGCAGGATACATGATGTTATTAAGTATAACTTATTTTGTTTACTGGGCCAATAGTTATCGGCCTGATTAAGGCATAATGATATCGGTCCATTGTAGAAATAATAATGGGTTTCCATAGTTGATTCAGAAGATGGCGTAGGGATGCGGCGACCCCACCGCCCGCCACTTTGGTGGTGCAATCAGCCTCTGGAGCAGTGGACCACTGGTTCCTATTCCAGAAAATTCCTGTGCTTGGTATGCTTCCAGCAGGGCCCCACTGGGGTAAATAAAATAGCAAAACAGTGGTGGAACTGCCATCCGGGTGAGGGACTGCTCTGGGTCTGCTCCTTCAGTGTTCATGGTTATAATCCACTTAGTGGAAATGGCACTGTGGAGTGGGTCAGTCGGGGCATGTCTGGGACCCTGGAGGCAGTTTCTGCCATGGCCATCCCTTTTGGGGCGCTTCCTCTGGAAGCGAGGCGTCAGATTTGATGATGATGATTGATGATGATTCAGAAGAGGATGTACAATGTTGGGCTGATACAGTATAAACATTCAAGAAATGGATAACTATTTTTAACAAAAGGGCCAATATATTCCCAGCAAACATTGGAAGTAAGGGCCAATATATTATGGCCGAAAATTGGTAGAACACTGTTGGTCCTACATTATATTTTAAATGGCTTGCCAATCACCGTCATTATTATGGAATATTTATTTTGGGCCAGTAGCCTACTGGCATATCGCCTTTGCCAAATAATGTCATCTACCTGCATTGGGCTATGTATCGGCCATAATGTGGCCAAAATATATTGGCCCCCTGTTGATCTTATGATCTAATGATTTCCATAATAGAAAGGTTGTTGGATGTTATCTTAAAACTTTACTTATCATTAGTGAGACTTCATATGGATTATGTTGTCCAATTTTGGTGTCCTTATTACAGAATGGACATAGATTCGTTGGAGAAAGTACAGCGAAGAATGACAAAAATTATTAATATTTCAAATCTACCATATGAAGAAAAGATGAAAAAAATTAGGCTTACATTCGTTAGAAAGACGCAGAGTTAGAGGGGATATGATAGAAGTGTTCAAGTGGGCTAGTGGGATTAATAAAGGGGACATGACAAATATACTGAAGCTCAGTGATAGCGAAAGAACTCGAACAAATGGCTTCAAATTAGACAGATTTCGTTTCAGAAAAGATATAGGCAAATACAGTAGGGTCCCGCATAAAACGAGTCTCGATTAAAACGACCGACCTAAAATATTAATATTTAATTTTCGATCAGAACGAATGTGATCAGATAAAACGAGTCCGCCGCCAAAGTGGGGCAAATCCGAGGAGTTTTCATATAGAGCGCCGAAATATCGTACAAAACGTACGAAATATCGTACGCTTTCATATAGAACGCCGAAATATCGTACAAAACGTACAAAATATCGTACGCTCCTGACGGAAATTTACGCTTCCAGTGAACATTGACGATATTGGGCCACCAAAATGCTGTGTTCACATAAAACGAAATCGCATAAAACGACCTCGTTTATCGACCATATACTCGTTTTATGCGGGACCCTACTGTATTGGTTTGGTAACAGATTTGTAGACATGTGGAATAGGCTACCAAGTGATATGGTATGATCAACAACGATAGGGAGCTTTAAGATAAAATTAGATAGGCATATGGACAAGAAGGGTTGAGTATGAGGGGAGGATCTGCCGGGTGTGGGCCAATCGGCGCTCTGCAGACCCCTGTAATCCTGTGTTGATCTCTAACCGTTTTGGTGAGGTCAGTCCTCAAGGTATTAATGAGTTGGGTCTGTAATTAGGCCTTGTAATTGGGGCTGGGTGTGACAGGGACCTGCCTTGTGTGAGCCGATCGGCTTCCTGCAGACTCCCATTTTCTTATGTTCTTATATTGGGCCAATAATGGCAACTACATGAATGTAAAATATGTTCACTTTCTTGTATCGGGTCAAAATATGTTGGCCATAGTATTCTAAAGCGGTATTGGTTCAATATATTATTTATAAATATTTTCCTTTGTCCGTTTTGTGGCAGGATACATGATGTTATTAAGTATAACTTATTTTGTTTACTGGGCCAATATTTATCGGCCTGATTAAGGCATAATGATATCGGTCCATTGTAGAAATAATAATGGGTTTCCATAGTTGATTCAGAAGAGGATGCACAATGTTGGGTCGATACAGTAAATACATCCAAGAAATGGATATCTATTTTTAATAAAAGGGCCAATATATTCCCAGCAAACATTGGAAGTATGGGCGAATGCCGGCAAGTCTGGAATGTAGGCTTTCTCATATTGGGCCAATGTAAGTTGGCCAGAATATTCTGAAACTATGTCTGTCCAATAATAAATTTATAAAGGTTTTCCTTTGTCCGTCTTTGGGTTGGCTTTACAGTGTTGAGCCAGCACCGGCACTTAACAGGATTCAGAATAACTTATTTTCTGTATTGGGCCAATGTTTATCGGCCAAATAATTGCGTAATTATATCAGCCCAATATAGAAATATTTGTTTTTGTCCATCATTGGATATGGATAAAATGCCCAATGTCAGGCCGATACTGTTATATAGCAAAATGTATAGGGTATTGTTTTTCTTATATTGGGTAGATGTACTTTGGCCATAAGAAGGCAACATTTTGTTTTTCCATTATCATATTCAAAATGGATTTCCGTTCACCGGCATTATATTGGATTCCAGGTGTTGGGTCATTACTAGCATATAGCATTATTAAAAGGTATTGTTTGCCTGTGTTGGGCATACGTATAGCGGCCAAAATTCGGCCTAGATACATCGGCCCAATACTAAACAATTAAATGTTTTCCATCATGGGATAGTAGATGGATGGCAGAAGTTGGGACAATACTGGCAAATATAGTGGATGATAACAGATGATGGCTTTCCTATACCTGGCTATTGTGTTTCGGCTAGAAGATGGCAAACTTGTATTGGTCCAATAATCTTGTTCAGTATGATTTTCCATTAACCGGTAATTGGTTGTCTTCAATATTTGGGGCCAATATTGGCATTAGCTAGTCATGATGGATAATGAACTTTTTGTGTTGGGCCAATGAGTAACGGCCTTGAAGTGGCAAAGTTATATCGGCCCAGCTTTAATGTAATCAATAGTGTCAATCATCGAGAATTATGTGGTTGTCAGACCTTGGGCCAATACTGGCATATAACGGAAAGTAAGAGATGATGACTTGCCTACATCAGGCCATTGTATGTAGCCCAGAAAAAGGCCCAAAGATGGTGGTCTAATATTATGTTCATTACTATTTAACATTAAGCGGCCTAAGGTAGTCTTCCATATGTAGGACCAATACTGGCATATTGCAGTACTAAAGGATAACAGTTGTCCTGTATTGGGCATATGCATAGCAGCAAATAAATGGCCAAATTATATCGACCCAATATTGAATTCATAAATGAATATCCCTATGTGAAGAGATAATGGCTTCCTTACATCGGGCCACTGTACTTCGGCCAGAAGGCAAAACTTTATTGGTCCTTTATCATATTTATAGTGGCTTTCCGTTAATCGGCATTGTGTTTGGTACCAGATGTTCGGCTGGTACTGGCATATAACCATACTAAAGGATATTATATTTCCTATATGAGACCAATGTATAACAGTTTAGAAATGGCAAAAGGATATCGGTCTGATATGAAATAGATAGATGTTTTCTATAATGGGATATTGGGTGGCTGTCAGATGTTAGGGTGATACTGTTATGTTACTAAGCAAAAAATATAATGTTTTTCTTATATTTGGTAGATGTACTTTGGCCATAAAAAGGCAATACTTTGTTGGGGAAAGGTGCTGGGAACGGCCTCTGGGGCAGTCTGGAACCGGTGTCCTCGGGACGGTAAATTTTCCTGGCCAGCTTCCATTCAGCTGAGTATGACAATTACAACATTACAGAAAACACCCAAGTCTGATGAACACATAATCTCACCGGGAACGGCATGCAGCATCCCGAGCGTTCAGGCTTACTAATGTGAATGTAGGAAGTTTGAGTGGCAGATCAAATGAAGTTGTTGAAGCACTTGAGAGAAAAAGAGTGGATGTGTGCTGCACCCAGGAAAGCCGATGGAAGTGGTGCGGTGCACAGTTGATAGTTGGCAAATAACAAGAGATACAGGATCTACTGGAAGGGAGATGAGTCTGGAAAAAAAAAAGGAGGAGTGAGTGTTCTGGTGGCCGAGGAGTGAGAGAAGAGTGTTCTTCAGATCAAGAGAGTAAATGGAAGATTGATTGTACTGAAGCTGAAAGTTGGTGAAAGAATACTGAATGTAATATCAGCATATGCCCCACAGGTTGGTTTGAGTAGAGAACGGAAAGATCTCTGGAACGACCATAATTTGTGTTGTTTCGGGCCTCTTTGAGAATGACACCACAGTAATAGACCGTGACCTGTCCATACTTAGTGTACTCAAACTAGTATGAACAGTCTCGATGTTACGTAATCTGGGTTGATGTAGCGTTACGTATCATTCCGTAGTCTTAAGTTGAACGCTTCCATAACCTTGGTCGAACGTTCCATGATTGGGTAGAATATATTATTCTATAGTTGTATATGGGAAAGTATTGTAGGATTATAATTCCCATATACTGTATATATACAGTAAAAGTCCGTTAATCCGACGACCGATGATTCGAATCTCCCAATAGTCAGAATTTTTCAATTTGAGGCCAAATCCGAATTCACCCGATGGTCCGAATTTCAAGAAGTCCCAAAGTCCCCTTTTTGAGGCATTAGGTTACTCAAATGACACATAATGGAGCACACACATATCATATGTTCATGAATTCACTTTAAAAGTTTACCATCGTCATTGTAGCCTATTACCTACTTCAAAACATTCAGATTAATGGTCAAAGGAAGCTACTGATATAAACTTAAACCCCTTCTTCTTCTTCTTCTTCCACATCGTCTGCTAGAGAGTTTGTTTTGCTCTTGAACGCATCCTTGGGACGCTCCGATGCGCTACTGGCTTGCACCGCATTTTCTGCAAGCGCATTCAGTCTTGAGCTTGAAAACGCACCTTTGGACGTATTAGTCTTGAGCTTGAAAACGCACCTTTGGACGTTCCGATACGCTACTATTTATAGTTCAGTGATCGGAGCGTCCCAAGGGTGCTTTCAAGACAACAAGACAAGGGTGCTTTCAATACAATATAATATAACAGAGCACGTCACAAAAGGAAAATCACAAAATTAAAATTACAAGAACCTCTCAGGGAAGTGCCGTTGTTAAGGCATTACTTCCCGAACCACATCTGATCTGATCTTCAAGAGCAAGACAAACTCGCTAGTAGACGGAAGAAGAAGACGTTTATAGCAGCAGATTCCTTTGACCATTAATCTGAATGTTTTGAAGTAGGTAATAGGCTACAATGACAATGGTAAACTTTTGAAGTGATTTCATGAACATATGGTATGTGTGTGTGCACCATTGTGTCATTTGGGTGGCCTAATGCCTCAATGTTTTCGTCATACACAGGTTCATAGGGGTAAAGTCCGATAATCCGAAAAATCCACTAATCCGAACGAGGGCCGGTCCGCTGCCCTTCGGATTAACGGAAGTTTACTGAGTAAACTTCCGTTAATCCGAAGGGCAGCGGACCGGCCTTCGTTCGGATTAGGGCCGGTCCGCTGCCCTTCGGATTAACGGAAGTTTACTGAGTAAACTTCCGTTAATCCGAAGGGCAGCGGACCGGCCTTCGTTCGGATTAGTGGATTTTTCGGATTATCGGACTTTACCCCTATGAACCTGTGTATGACGAAAACATTGAGGCATTAGGCCACCCAAATGACACAATGGTGCACACACACATATCATATGTTCATGAAATCACTTCAAAAGTTTACCATTGTCATTGTAGCCTATTACCTACTTCAAAACATTCAGATTAATGGTCAAAGGAATCTGCTGATATAAACGTACACCATATGTCCGCATCGTCTTCTTCTTCTTCTTCCGTCTACTAGCGAGTTTGTCTTGCTCTTGAAGATCAGATCAGATGTGGTTCGGGAAGTAATGCCTTAACAACGGCACTTCCCTGAGAGGTTCTTGTAATTTTCCTTTTGTGATTTTCCTTTTGTGACGTGCTCTGTTATATTATATTGTATTGAAAGCACCCTTGTCTTGTTGTCTTGAAAGCACCCTTGGGATGCTCCGATCACTGAACTATAAATAGTAGCGTATCGGAACGTCCAAAGGTGCGTTTTCAAGCTCAAGAAAGGTGCGTTTTCAAGCTCAAGACTGAATGCGCTTGCAGAAAATGCGGTGCAAGCCAGTAGCGCATCGGAGCGTCCCAAGGATGCGTTCAAGAGCAAAACAAACTCTCTAGCAGATGATGTGGTGTTTACGTTTATATCAGTAGCTTCCTTTGACCATTAATCTGAATGTTTTGAAGTAGGTAATAGGCTACAATGACAATGGTAAACTTTTAAAGTGAATTCACAAACATATGATATGTGTGTGCTCCATTATGTGTCATTTGAGTGGACTAATGCCTCAAAAAGGGGACTTTGGGACTTCTTGAAATTCGGACCATCGGGTGAATTCGGATTTGGCCTCAAATTGAAAAATTCGGACTATTGGGAGATTCGAATCATCGGTCGTCGGATTAAAGGACTTTTACTGTATTTGTATTATTTAAGATTGTTCATAAGTATCTCATTGTAAAGAAGATGGGATACATTTTCCATATGTTATGCACGTGCACGGTATGTCATGACAGAGACAAACATAACGCGCTCGCTCACTCTCCAACCAACCTCCGTCCAAGCTACACACGCTAAGCCTTCTTCCTATAGTTACGTCACCAGGTGTTTTCACTTCACTTTTCATCTCATACTCCCTATAGTCACTACATCATCATCTTTGTTAATTAGCCACAATTTAACGTAAATATCTAGCCTATCCTAGCCTATTGTAGCCTCTTTTCATACGCTGTTTACTTTACTAACCACTTCCAGTCATCTAGCCTATTTTCCGCCATCCTCCAATCACCAGCTGAGTTCATCAAATGGTAAAATATATTCTATATGGTTAATGTTCCTTTAATATCAATAATATACAGTCCACTTATCTAAATTAACCATATAATTGGTCCTTCGAACCAGATCTAGTTTGACCCCCCCCCCTTTTTTTTTGGGGGGGGGGGGGGGGGGGGAGTTATTCGGCAGTCGGTAGTTGCCTTGCTTGGAGTGGGGCTGGCCTATCCCTGTTTTTGTCACGAGTCCTACTACGTCCTCCAGGCCCCGGTCTTTTGGCCCCATGGGGCTGTCGGTTTTTTTTCGTCCGCTCTTTGCTCTGGCCGCCCCAGGTGCCTGACCACCAGTGGGACAGGATGTGGAAACTAGTGGATAGGTCAGGGCTGCGACGGGAGTTTTACCCAGAATGAAAAGTTATAAATCTGAATCAGTACAGTACTCAAAACAATAATTAGCCTACTTTAAATGCTTTTTCGGGCTCATGAAATTATATTAAAACAACTTTAGCCCTAGAAAATATTGCACAATTTGCACGGCATTAAGATTAAATTCATCCATACTGTACTGTATAAAAATTTAAATCTAGATCAAAATTATACTGAAAAAAAACATCTTTAAAAGTTAAAGGTCATTCATTCACATATCTTTCTATATTCTACTCTCGTCGTGTGCCCTGAAGGCGGGGTAATATGATAGCTGATAGGCTGAGTGTGTGTTAATCCAACTCAAAAACTGTTTTCCTTGTGACTTCTTGAGATGAACTTTTCTTGTGTACAATTTTCACATTTATTAAATTTAATAATATAAAATTAGCAGTACCCATTGAGTTTAGCCTGTTTAAATTACCATATAGGCTCTCTCTCTCTTAAAATTCTTGAATTTATTATAACTTTAAACGGTACCTCTCTTTTTGACATCTGGAGACATTTGGCCTATACTGTATTGTACTAAATTTCCCTCCCGGCTTTTCTTAACTTACGGCGTAATGATTCTATAATTTCATAACTATTATGTAAGGAGTTAAATGGAAAAGCTCCGGATTGCTAGTCTACATTGCGCACAATTCTTATTCCGCGTTTCGTGAGGGTGTTTTATTTTCAGCTCGCGATTTATTTGATTTCTCGGAGTACTGTATTGTTGTCCGCAACTTATTCGGTCTGGCATTGATAGTTTGATTTAACGTCAATAGATTTCCTTCCCGTATAATCATGGCTAAAAGTGTACAAAAGCGTCAGGCTGGGCTTAAGGGCTCTTTGACGGTCTTGACCTCTGACATTGACGAATTCCTTGATTCAGCGTCTAGTGTGGAGGTGGAGGCCAGGTTGCTCAGTATTCAAAAGCAACTTGACAAGTATGAGGTCACACAGGAGGACCTGGCCGACATTTACGAGGACGCCGAGTATATCGAGGTGATAAGAGAGGATACCCTATATATGGAGGGCATACAAGTAATCGTTGCCACACTGAAGGGGATCTTGATTCCAGAGGTCAAGAAGGAGGTCAAGAAAGAGCCAAGGAAATCCGCAGTCAAATTACAACATCTTACTCTTCCAAAATTTGAAGGTGATGCCACATTGTGGTCGGGAATTTGGGAGATGTTCAAGTGTACCATCCATGACAATCCCGACCTCACAGATATACAACGCTTCACCTATCTAAAGGGTCAGCTTCTGGGTGATGCACATAAGCTAGTCGAAGGATTCATTATCGAAAGTGCAAGCTATGCCCCAGCAATTGAGCTCCTGCAAGAGACATTTGGGCATCCAGATTGAATCAAGGCAGCTTATGTTACCAAATTCAATCAATTAGTGTCACCCAAACACCAAACAGCTGACCTGAAGGACTTCTATGCCAATACAGAGAGTGTGATGAGGTCAATCATTAGCCATGGTATTTGTCTGGAGGAATTTTGTGTGGCGACTCTTGTCAATAAGTCACCATCACCACTAAAAGAAACCATAAAACGGGAAATGGGAGACTCGAGCCTGGATCACAAGAAATTCACCCATTGCTTCCAGGCTGAAGTGTACAATATGGCGGGTCAAGATAGAGTAGGGGGTACACCCATGGCTACGGCAACATTTACCGCCCAAAGTGAGTACAGTAGTCCCTCGTTATCGACGGCTTTTTTATAGACGGATTTTATTATAGACTGATTGCTTTATCATAGACGGATTCGACTATCGACTGAGTTTAGACTGATTCGAGTATCGACTGATATATCGACGGATTAATTGTTTATTTATATTACTCTAATATACCAACCAAAAGTGGATAAAATGATGAACAATAAGACATACAATAATAAGAAAATACACCGAAAACGAGAGCAAAAATAATTAGCCTAAAGACTTTAGGTTTTGAGTGAATCCGGATTCATCGACGATCGGAGCAGTGGCGTAGCTAAGGGGGGGGGGGGGGGGGCAGGAGGGGGCTGTTTGAAATCGCCCCCCGGGCCCCCAAGAGAAGGGGGCCCCCAATTGGATCTGAAAATAATATTAATTATACTAATAGTATATACTGTATATATAAGTAATATTAATAATGAGTAAAATAAACACCACGTGTGTTTTCTGATTTAACCTCTTTCTTTTCTTCTATGCTGCGACGTCATGGGTATTTAAAATTATAAAAATAACGATCACTCCATCAGTATTGATTTGGCGGTGCAAGGGGAAACATCGTCGCTCTCGCTCCTAGCCTCCTACCCGCCACTTGCTTAGGACGCACTGCCTATAGGTAGGCCTGATCATTATACTTTATATACACTACAAAATAGCACTATTGAGTTTGACAGTTGGTTAATATACTGTGTTTTTCGTAAGCATGTGTAAAGGAATAATAAGATATAGCCTAATTTGACAACAAGAAACATGGTGATTGTTAGTAAGTTGAGTGTATAATCGAAGATAAGGCCTACATACAATTATATATAAATATATGAACCAAAAATGTCGGTAATATTTTCTTTTTCGTGAACTGTAATGGTCAAATCGATAGCTATATTTCATAGATAACCTATGTACTTAACCTTGTGAGAAAGTTGAGTGGTATCGAAGATATTTGTAGAGTAGGCTAAACTTCTAAAGTGCTAAATATTTAGGCCTTGAAATTTGTAGGCCTATGTTTTGGTCTCATATTTTATTCTCGACCTGTAGGGGGCCTAACATAGCCTATACAATGTTTATGGTCTTACTAAACCTTAGCTTTATCGTGAAAAAGATGCATAGTCGTTTAATATTAGTCAATTAAGTATGGGTGCAATACATCAGCTAAAATATAGCATAGAGAGGCAACATTAATGGTGTAGAGTGTAGGCTACCTTGGTTAGGCTATGAGCACTATGACTAATTTTTTCAAATTTAGACTCTGGATCACTTTTATTTATGCTACCATACGCCTTCCATATAGGCTATAGGCTATGGTGGCTGTACATATCAAGCCCAGGAACTGTGAAATAAGAAGGAACACAGTTGTGAGCATTGAATACTCGTTTGTAGGTTAATCTAGCCCTTTGGCTGGTTCAGGGTCAGGTGCAAACGTTGGTAAGCTTTCTAACAAGTTACTGGGGTTCTCAAGAAGAGGCCCCCAGTATTGAGATTTGAGGTAATGCATAGCTTTATTAGGCCTACCAATGACGCCTATTTTAACTCCCTAACGCCAGTGGTGGGGTTGAAATAATATTTTAATGTTATCACGTTTCATGTACATTATTATTTTTTATTATTTTATTAGTATTATATTTTATATTCTTATTTCAGACATGCCTAATGAACGACAAAGAGAAAGAGTTCATCAAAGTTTTACAGTATTGTACCATCCATTGTACATGTATTCCTAATCCATTAGATAACGGTGATATAATAATTCATTGTATATTAAATTATTACCAGTACCCCACTATTGAGTCATGGATATCGTCAAAATGCACCTAGGTAGCATTATTACTCAAAAAAATTCTCGGGGGGGCTTACAGCGCCCCCCCGAACCCCCCAGCTGATTAGGCTCGCTTCGCTCGCCACCCCCACCCCCTTCTATAATAAGCAAACCATGGAGGGGGCCCCTCCAGGCACCAAGCCCCCTGGGCCTCCAAATCTCTAGCTACGCCCCTGGATCGGAGCGTTACTTTCGACCTCCATTTTTAATGTTATATCGACGGATTAATTGTTTATTTATATTACTCTAATATACCAACCAAAAGTGGATTAAATGATGAACAATAAGACATACAATAATAAGAAAATACACCGAAAACGAGAGCAAAAATAATTAGCCTAAAGACTAGATTTTGAGTGAATCCGGATTCACCGACGATCGGAGCGTCACTTTAGTCCTCCATTTTTAATGTTGTCAATACCAGGCAGAAGCTCTATGTCCACCCGCCTTTACTTGCTTATTTGTGCCTGGACCTTGTATCTCTTGCGTTTATTATGGCCTCTAATGTATTCAGTGATAGACGGTGTGCCTGGTGGTAATAATGAAGGAATTGAATCCCCAGGACCATCAAAACAGTCAAGTCAAGTGCCATGTCTGACGAGGTTATGTGTAAAGGAAAAACTTAAAAGTAGGCTACATAGGATAATTTTATTTGCAATATACTCTAATATGTAAGGTTATGTGTAAAGGAAACACTTAGAAGTACATAGGATAGAGACCACGGATACTGTACATGTATGTACGGTAATACGGTATCGACGGTTTTTGCTATTGACGGCAGTCTTAAGAACGTAACCCCCGTCGATAACGAGGGACTACTGTACAGGAAATTCAACTGTGTTCTGTGTAGTGGCACCAATCATTTATGGTACAAGTGTATGAAGTATAAGACAGGGCCTCTTAAAGTTAAAAGAGCCCGTCAACTACGTCTCTGCACTGGGTGCTTGTCAAAAGACCATGGCCATTCGGGTTGTACTAATCCTAACATAAGAAGCTGCAAGTTTTGTAAGGGCAAACACTTTCATTCCCTGTGTACACAAAAACAAGGGAAGGAAAGTAGACCAGCGGAGGATAACACCAAGAGAGAGCAGACTGCTGCTACTTCAACTACAATGTCCGTTGCCACAGGTAAAAATATAGTAATCTTGCCCACCGTACAGCTGCCGGTAAAGGGTAAGGATAATAATTGTGTTAAAATCAGATCGCTACTCCAATGTTCTCAGAGGACCTTTGTGAAGTCTTCTGTTCTATCCTCCCTTTCCTACATTTCTAAAGGAACTGAGGAGTTATGTCTTCACGGATTTACCGGGAAACAAGCCTCTAGGGAATATAATGTTGTGGCACTGCAATACAAACACACAGGTAAATTTCAACATCTAGACGCAATAGTGGTTGATGAGTTGCCAGAACATAAAGGTGAACTTAACCTAAAGTCTAAACTGGTTAGTTTACAAAGTAAAGGCATAAAATTAGCCGATCCTCACGCAATGGACACAGATCAGCTGGAGCTGCTTATTGGTGCGGATCACTACTACAATATAGTGCGACCTGGGTATAAAAGGTCAGGTAGCCTAATTCTGCTTCCTACCAAGTACGGGTATGCCATCAGTGGTTCATATGTGGCACAACCTACCAGCTCCAGCACAGAAGTAATTACTGTATTGAATGTAGCAGTAAACCCAATGGACGAATACATGTCCACTGGTAATATTCCACCATGCAAAAATGACTTAAACGTTTTGTGGGAATTAGATCACATCGGGATAACCCCTAAGGAATACTCACAGGTTGAGCGTCAAGCACTATCGTCGTATGAGGATACCGTTACCCTCTCATTTGGCGTTCAGTGCGCGCAATATTCGCAGATTACAAAACAAATCTGCTTGAGTATGATGGCTAAACTTTTTTACCCCCTTGGGGATAGTTCTACCGGTGTCGATCAAATCAAGATTATTTCTTCAGCAATTATGGAGGATAAAATTAGGTTGGGATTAGGTTTTGACTGGCGATCTGGTTCAGGAGTGGGAAGACATTATTTCGGATCTTCGTCTCTGTAAGGGTTTTAATTTTCCTCCGAGAGTTGTCAAGGACCATCCTGTTTCCATTCATGCCTTCTCAGACGCTAGCAAGGTCGCGTACGGCACCGCCATATACTTTTGACACAAGTGGCAGCCGTCTAGTCATGGCGAAGGCGAAAGTCGCCCCGATCAAATCCCTTTCCATCCCAAAATTAGAGCTGACTGCAGTTCTGTTGGCTGCTAGACTCGTTCACTTTGTAGAGGAAACTTTTAAAAAAATGTATAAATATCTCGGAGACAGTTATGTGGAGTGACAGCCAAATTACGCTTTACTGGTTACATAGCCGAAAGAAGCTACCGGTGTACGTCACCAACCGTGTCGACGAAATTCGTACCCTGCTCCCAACCGCACAGTTCCGGTTTGTGTCTACCAAAGGTAATCCAAGTGACTGCATTACTCGTGGTGTCTCTGCTAAATTTCTCAAATCTTCTGCGTTGTGGTGGAATGGCCCATGCTGGCTTAATGATCCCAACGAATGGCCAGAGAATATAGATTTGAGCGAGCAACACACTGCTATTGTAATTGACCGGTAATTGACTCGGTGCCTGACGAAGACACACGGTTATGGGACTGGGATAGATTCAGCAGCTATGAGAAGTTACAACGTGTTACAGCATGGGTGATACGATTTGTAGGAAATTTAAAAGGAAAAATTAAAGGCACACCGCCCACAGGTAGTGCTTACCTCAATGTGAAGGAGATCAAAATTGCAGATAAATTATTACATAAGCTCTGTCAACAAGAAATATATACGCAGGAATATAAATTACTGGTTAAGGGAACAAAGTCTAGGAATAACCTGATCAACCAGTTGGGCTTACACTTGAAGGGGGACTTGATACATTGCGGAGGCAGATTACGATTGGCAGCCCTCTCTGAGGCAAGTAAGTATCCAATACTACTGCCCCCCAATCATCCCTTCACCCATCTTATAATCGATAGGTGTCACCGACTCTGTTGTCATAATGGGGTTGGTCATATAGTCACCTATGTAAGACAACGATGGTGGGTGCCTAGAATCAGGCAGGTGGTCAAGAAAGTCCTTCGCAAATGCTTAAAGTGTAGAAGAGTACAGGGAACACATTATGATCCCGTCGGAATTCCTCCCTTACCAAACCTGCGAACTACCCCAGGTGACCCTTACAAAGTTACCGGGGTTGACTACAGTGGAGCAATCCCTGTAAAAGATTCACCCAATCTTAAGGTGTATATGATACTTTTCACTTGTGCTGTTACCAGGGCAATTCACCTGGAACTGGTCACCAACCTCACTTGTGATAGCTTCCTACATGCCTTCCGAAGATTCTGCAGTAGACAGGGATATCCGCGTATCATGCTGAGTGACAATGCAAAGACTTTCAAAGGGGCATCTACATATCTTAAAGAAGTGAGCAACAATCCTAAGATTCAGATCTGCCTAGCGGATGTAAAATGTGAGTGGCGTTTCATTCCCGCCAGAGCGCCTTGGTTTGGCGCCATATGGGAGAGAGCCATAGGCATAGTGAAGGCGGGTCTGAGGAAGGTGTTGGGTAGAGCTCTCATCTCGATTGAGGAACTCAACACCATACTCTTGGAGATTGAAGCCACCGTAAATGATCGCCCTCTATACTATGCTTCTGGTGATTTGGAAGACCTTACCCCAATCACACCCTCAGTACTGGTACGTGGATACAGACTGCGGGATCTTCCTGAAGAGCATGACGAGGATACTATGGAAGATCCAGACTACATAAGTAAGGACGTGATATCGGCCCGCTACAAATATATTCGTAAATTATCGCGAGATATTTGGCATCGCTGGTCAACAGAATATCTGGTGACTTTAAGGGAAGTGCAAAAGAATAAACTAAAACCATTAAAAGGTCATTGGCCTAGGGTAGGGGACGTGTTAACAATCCATGAGGAGGGCCCGCGCGCATTTTGGATATTGGGTCGGATAGAGTTGTTACCAGGTCGTGATGGTGAGGTTCGGGTAGCAAAGGTTCGCACCAGGACTGGAGTAATCACACGGCCAACAGTCCGACTATATCCTCTTGAGGGTGACCTCAATCGCAAGGACACCCCCTCGGATCAGTTATCCATTGAAGTCCCCTCTCTGGCTTCTACTTCGGCGCAGCCTGTTGACGCGTCTGGCGAACGCCCACGTCGACAGGCAGCCCAGATATCCTCCCAAGCTTGGCGGGATAAGATTGCCTCCGGGCAAATCTAATCATGTAAATTTTGTATATTTTCTGTTGGTGGGAATATGTCCATACTTAGTGTACTCAAACTAGTATGAACAGTCTCGATGTTACGTAATCTGGGTTGATGTAGCGTTACGTATCATTCCGTAGTCTTAAGTTGAACGCTTCCATAACCTTGGTCGAACGTTCCATGATTGGGTAGAATATATTATTCTATAGTTGCATATGGGAAAGTATTGTAGGATTATAATTCCCATATACTGTATATATATATTTGTATTATTTAAGATTGTTCATAAGTATCTCATTGTAAAGAAGATGGGATACATTTTCCATATGTTATGCGCGTGCACGGTATGTCATGACAGAGACAAACATAACGCGCTCGCTCACTCTCCAACCAACCTCCGTCCCAGCTACACACGCTAAGCCTTCTTCCTATAGTTACAGGTGTTTTCGCTTCACTTTTCATCTCATACTCCCTATAGTCACTACATCATCATCTTTGTTAATTAACCACAATTTAACGTAAATATCTAGCCTATCCTAGCCTATTGTAGCCTCTTTTCATACGCTGTTTACTTTACTAACCACTTCCAGTCATCTAGCCTATTTTCCGCCATCCTCCAATCACCAGCTGAGTTCATCAAATGGTAAAATATATTCTATATGGTTAATGTTCCTTTAATATCAATAATATACAGTCCACTTATCTAAATTAACCATATGACCTAAATGGGAATGTGGGAGCACGTGCTGATGTGTGTGGAGGCATTCATGGAGGAAATGGATACAGAAGGAGAAATCTAGAAGGCGAATGTATACTGGAGTCCTGTGTTACACTTTACATGGTTGTGTGTAACATAAAGTTCAAGAAACGGGTGAGTCGTCTGATCACATACAATTCTGGGGGTTCCAGTAGCCAGATAGATTATTTCCTGGTGAACATGTAGAAATGACTGGAAGTGGTTTAGGGATGTAGGCTAAAGGTCATCCCGAGTGAGAATGTATCTCTCAACATAAGCTCCTAGTATGTGGCATGGTATTAAAGTGAGATCTTGTGTGCAAGAAGGTATGCATGCCAAAAAGGAAATTAATGTTGTTGAAAAAATCAGAATATAGAGATAGGTTTTGCAGCGAACTGGAGAAAATGGATAGGAATAGGGGCGCTAGGTCACATGATGTAAATAGTCACTGGAACTTCCTTGAACGTAGCCTTCTTGCTGCCACTGGCAAAGATATTTACTTAAAGCTAGGGATCTGTATCTTGTGTTTGTAAACCTGGAGAAGGCCTTTGATAAGGTGCCCAGGGATGTTGTGCAGTGGGCCATGAGAAAACTTGGTGTAGAGGAGTGGCTGGTGTGTGTGCTATAGTGAAAATATACGAGGACTCGCAAACGGAAGTGAGGGTGAAAGGAATACTGAGTGAGGAGGTTGCAGTCCATGTTGGAGTTCACCAAGGTTTTTTGTTGAGCCCTCTCCTCTGTTATAGTTTTGGAGATTTTAGAACTGGGCTCCCATGGGAACTGCTATACACAGATGGCTTAATTCTTATCACAGATAATGTGCAGGATGCCGAGGTTCAGAAGGTAGAGTGAGGGCATGACAAACAAAGAATTAAATGTTAATATCAATAAAACCAAGGTGTTTGCACAGTAGCTTGGGCCGTGGAAATTTAGAAAAAACAGTGCATACCCATGTGCAGTATGCAGAAAAGGGGTGGGCGTGAATTCAATTCAGTGTAGCATCTGTCTTTTCTGGGTACTTCATGGGAAGAAGCGCTGTAGTAGAATAAATGGACCTCTGCCAAGGAAGAAAGCTGAAATTGAGAAATTTGGGTGTATAGTATGCAAAGCTGAGCTTGTGTTGAATGATCGGCTCGAGAGTGTGAACCGTGGCAATGTGTCGCTGGAGATGGTGGACAAGTTTTGCTACTGCTCTCTGCCGGTGGTGGGGCCGAGGCCGCCACTATTGCCAGAATTAGATGCAGCTGGGGAAAGCGCAGAGAACTGCTGCCAATTCTAACCATGAAACGACTCCCTCTCCCTTGAAAGAAAAAGGTTTACACTTCATGTATTAGAAGCGCAATGACCTACCTATATGCTTCAGAAATGTGGCCTGTCAAAGTGAATGATATCAACAGATTATAATGCCTAATAATGATAGGCCTATACATGATGATATTTTCATGGTTTAATCAATAATGGTTCCACCACCCCAGGACTTTCACCCATTTTTCCCAACATCGAGATTGCTCAGTTAAAGATTTATCAGATTCCATGTTAAGTTCTGTGAAGTTAGAGACTATAGGCGTACCAGTACAATTATTTCAATACCAATTACAGCACTTCTACTGAATCTGAAAGCTAGTAGCCTACCAAATACAACTAACATTTCTGTAGATTTGGATATTTATCATGATAAAAGTACTGTAGATGGTGTTAGTGACCTGGAAACTGAGGCAGATGGCTCGGAAAGAAAAGTCTGTGACTTATGTAATTATCTTAATAATCTTGCAAAGGTCTTAGCTTAAATTACAAGCAAAGCATTTTATATATCCTCCAAGGTTATTCAAAGTATTGTGGAGTGCTTTCAAACCATATTTATTCACTAGGATATTAAATTTCTCCACTATCTAGATCTATGTACAGTATCTCTATTTATCTCTCTCTCTCTCTCTCATCTCTCTCATATATATACAGTATGTATATATATATATATATATATATATATATATATATATATATATTTATATATACAGTATAATAATAAGGTTTGGTGCTACACGTATGAGAAATTCGTTTTTCGCGCGAATATTGTGGGTCCGAGACTCCTACAGCTGACTGAGCTGAATAAAAAACACACCAATATAGACCTTCTGTCACCCGTGAGAAGAGGTTGAAATTCATTGTTGTAGAACAGAGTTCAAGTTAGAAGTCTCGGATATAAGCTGTAACCAATAGCGTGGCGACTTATATCCCCTATGGTTACATCTACAAGCTCAGCCAATCACAGGCCGCCATGCTCTCCGTCTAGGTACCATAACCATAGTCACGTGACATTACCCGCTCACCAGCTGAATCAGCTGGTTCAAAAATGTAGTGTTTTATCGCTATTTTAGTTATATTCCGGCCTAAAAATGTTGTCAAGTGTCACAGAGAGTGAGGTAAAAGCTTCAGTGATAACGAAAAGTGAAGACAAACGAATGGTGAGTGAAGGAGCTCATTCACTTCCACAAAAATCAGATTTGAATTAGCTTAGGGCCTAGGCCAACAGTGTTTGGTAGTGTTCACAATAATTACGGTTACACTTAAGGTCAGGGTGAGGTCCTGTGTAGCGTGCATAACTTTCTCAGATGCCTAGGCCTATTTATTAAGAAACTGAACTGTCTGAACAATATCTTTAACCTAACCTAGGCCTAATCAAAACATAACCTAGGCTAATTAGTATAGGCCTACTAGGCTAGTGGACTAGGCCTAGCCTAGGCTATTTATGACTGTAAAATGTAAACATAGGCCTAGCCTATAGGCTATTGTAACATTACCAAATTATTGAGATATATGTAGCATAATGTAGGCTAGGCCTAGCCTATAGCCTACTGTACAAGTCTCCCCGCTACTGTTACTACACAGGATTAGGCTAGGCTATACCAAGATCAATTGTACGGGCTTAAGTTAATACTTAATAGGCCTAGGCTTAGGATATTTACCAAGAAATGTGGTTATTTCTTTGATAATTAGCCTAGCCTATAGGGAATAGGCTCTCACCCTTATTTTGGTACCGTACATAGGCCTAGGCCTCTAGGCCTATTACCGAAACTACCACTAATTATTTTGCAATATAGCCTAGGCCTATGAAGGTTAGCCTATTACAGAATAAGGTGTTACATTTAAGATCATAGGCCTAGGCCTATTAAAATTTGTTTCACTTTGGTAAAGGTTTTTAATACTTCAAAGTAGGCCTAGGCTATCTATTTCAAGTCAAATATACAGTTCGGAGCATCATCGAACCATATCAACTTGGTGTCTACTACGACTCTACGAGTAATAGTAACCTATTAAGAGCAACATAATAGAGACAAATCAGGGGTTGTGAAGCTGTAGCCTGTAGAGTTATCGGTAATTCTGCATAACTACAACTTATTTTAGGTTTTATTTATTTTACTTATGTAGGCCTATTTTAATGCTTTGTAAGTGTGTATTTTATTGTTAGAAAGTGCGGAAAGCACTTGTTATTTGCATTTGCATTGTTAATTGAAATTCAGATACATAGGCTAAACAATCTAAGAGTTTACTCGATTTAGTCAACTTTAAAAGGACATTAGCCTAGCCTAACAACCTTACCTAACCTATCCTAGTATTATGGGTGGGGGCTGCCACCCTTGCTAATTGGGTATTAAAACTATAAAAACAAAAAATTATGGGATAGGGCCTAAGGTCTACTCTGCAATCTTCAGCTTTGGCTGTCGATAACAGGAAAGTACTGTACCAATAAAAATGTACTGACTTTTTGTAGGTGAAGCTCCACTCTGATTGGCTACTAAACATCGGGGAGGAGCCTCCAAGGAGGCTAGAATGTAAAGATAGTGTCCTGGACTGGCAGTACAAAAATAACTCTGATAATGTTATAGGGGAGTGAAAATCAAATTGACAAAATAAGAAAAGTAGCCCTTATCCGCACATTACTAAGGTCCCCTGAGTAAGGTAAGAGCGAAAAAAAAAAATTCCATGAGACAGGAATCCCGTAATCGAGGAGTAGTTGTTCTGCAGAATACCCGAGTTATCAATAGCCTAGTTGTAGTTACATTTTACCTATTCAAGATATTACTCCAATATGTAAAAACAGCTACATTTTACTGATTCAAAATGAAAGAAGTCCTATCGTGATGAAATATAATTTTACTGTACATTTTTTGCCTGGGAAACACTCTCTAGCCACCTAACACTGGAAAATAGGCTAATATAAGAAAAAATAAAGTTTTTATGTAGGCTATTCAATAGATTTTACCTATTCAATAAGTAATAAGGTCAAGAATGTAGTTACCGGGTGTACCGCCCGTCTTGTTTACAATACGCGGACGCTCACCATCATGTTCCCGTCTATTTTGACTGCCTTTGGATACAAAATACATTACCCTAACCAAACAACCTAACCTACCCTAGTAGTATAGATTTATAAGTATTTATTTTATTATAAGTATTTATAGATGATTTATGTTGTATGTCGGTAGTGGTACACCCGGTAACTACATCCTTCCCGTAATAAGTAACTAGGTACCGTATAGTTACATTTTACCAATTCAAAGATACAACTCTAATACCCGGTACCGGTACGTAAAAAGAGATAGATTTTACCAATTCAAAATGAGAGAAGTCCTATCGTGACGAAATATCATTTTACTGTAGCCTACATTTTTTACCTGGAAAACTCTCTAACCACCTAACAATTTAAAATGATAAAACAAAAATAACAGTTGGTATAATCCTGTATAGTGGTTAGACCTGTATTTATCTCAATAATTTGGTAATGTTACAATATATTTTTACATTTTACATTCATAAATAGTTCACTAATATACTAGGTTAGGTTAGGTTAGGCTAGGTTAAATATATTGTTCAATGATTCTTATAGTAAATAGGCATCTGAAAAACAGTTCCTCCCGCTACACAGGATCTTACCTAACAGTTTTTACTGATGTGGTGATGTGTGAACAGGGTCCTGATATGGCGGCGTCTACGCCGTGGGGCCACCTCCCGAGGCTGCCAACCGCGGATGGCTGCCGACCCTCCACGGCCGAAGACAAAATCAACGACCAGTGGAGAAAAAACGGATGCCGGCCGCGGGGAGCAGTTTCGGGAGCCAAACCGTCACAACCATTCCCTGCCCCCTCCCTGGGGGCACAGGTCCTTGAAGCGGCTTCGGTCGCGCCGGGAATTTCCACACCTCTCACACCACACACACACATCACACAGTTTTTCCTACACCGAGAAATGACTCTCCGGCTGTCATTTCTCGAAGACTTCTTCTAGCCGGAGACATTGAGAGCAACCCAGGACCCACGTACACATTCATATGTCCAACTTGCTCAAAACCCATCACTTCGAGTCGCCATACTAAGGGTTCAGTTCTCTGCAATTCATGCGGGAACTGGACCCACTTCACCTGCACAACACTTGCCTCCAAGAAACACTACACAAACACCTGGACCTGTTCCTCATGCCCCTCCCTCTCCCAGTCAAATCCTTCACCTAAAACCCGTCCACCTCTCCTCCCCAACCCACCTAACCTTCCCATATCATCCACTCCCCCCCCTAAAACCCGTCCACCTCTCCTCCCTAACCCACCTAACCTTCCCATACCATCCACATCCTCAACTCAACACACCACACCCCATCCTAATCCATTCCAACCCCCATCTCCTGCTCCCCAATCCCCCCCCCCACCTCACCCCTCCCAACCCCCAGCCCCTCCCTCACCCCCACCCCCACCCCATCCTCGTGCAGCAGCACCCAACATACATCGTGCACATAACATTAACATTCTTCAACTGAACATAGATGGCATCAACACAAAGAAACACAACTCTCACACTTCATCAAACAACACAACATACACATTGCCATCTTACAAGAAACAAAACTCCGCACAAAACAAAAAACATCCACATTTCATAATTTCACCACCATCAGATAAGACCGGGCTGTCGGCGGGGGCGGTGGACTCATCACCCTGGTACACAAAGAAATATCATACATAGTAACCAGTGTACAAACCAAATCCCTCCTCCCCCCAAATGATAACACAACAGAAATACAGTCAATTAAAATACGCACTGGCAACAACTCCAACATAACCATCATAAACACATACATCCCTCCCCAAACATCCCCTACAGTACCAAATGAATACAGACCACACTTACAACACATCACAAACACCCCACACATCATCCTGGGTGGTGACTTCAACGCCAAGACGTCGGCCTGGTTTGTCGACAACGGTCCAGGCTGGGAAATTAGGTATAGCCCGGCAGCCCGGCTAGCCCGGATATGTTGCCGGGCAAGTGCTTTTTAATGTTGGTCTGCCCGGCGGTTGCCCGGGGGACAAGTCGAATTTTTTGCCTTTTAACCCTTGAAAAATGCCAAAAAATATATAAAAACAAACATACACACTTTCCATAAATATAAATAAAGTATAAGAGACAGGCAGATGTATCTACTATTTCCACTTTCAACGACCATTGGTTACTGGTAACGTAACGGCTGGTTTTCGATTCACGTTAATTTCACGTCACTATTCTCTCTATCTCCTCTCCTCTCCTCCTCCTCCTCCTCCTCCTCCTCCTCCCCCCCCCCCCCCCCCCCCCTTGGAGGCCTACATAATATTATAACCGTTGGACGGTTGGATAGAGAAGAGGTACTTCCGAATAGGCGGCTCGCTTGCCGCTCTTTATCAATAACATTAGTGTTTCAATTGTCGCCGGGGAAGCACGTGTTTAGTGAGAAAATGTACTATAATGAGTGTGTCTAAGAAACAACAGGCTTCCTTGACAAGATTCTTAACACTAAAACAACCACCATCAACAAGTACAACTAGGTAAAACCGTTGTTTTAAAATAGTTTGTTAACTTTTTTGTATCTAGCCTAGTCAGTCTGTCAGACGATAGATTTCTCTTATTGACTCGCCTCTTAAGTGAAAATTGTTGGTAACCTACTCCACCTATGTTTTCTACCTAAGATATTTACTTAATGTTACAAAAATGTGTTTATAAACAATCTTAAGGATTTAGATACACAATTTTTAATACAAAAATATATATATGATACTCTGCAGTCTCTGTTCTCCTACTGTACAATGTAAAGTATGCCTAGGCCTAAATAAAACTATATTTATTGCCAGACAACTTGATCCCTGAGGGGATGGGCACAAACTAAGCTCCAGCATAGAGGCAACGTTCAGTTCGTTCGATTTTGTATCTTGTTTCGTGGGAGGGTTGGTAATTGATAATGTCTAACCGCGAATTATTATTTGTGTATGGGGGTTCAAGTGAAATGTGTGTTATCATACTGTTGGAATGGCTGTGGTGGTGAATTTAGTTTGTAACCAGTGTAATCAATTCGATCATGCTGATCAGGGTCTTGTATTCACGTTGTAAATACAACACTGGTCTACTTCACCCCTAATGTCTGCCATTGCAGACATTGGTTGGGAGGCCATGGGCTTAACCCTTAACTGGCGGCGCGCATCATATGTCGAGTGAAAGAAATTTGGACTATGTGGCGGCTCACAACATAAGTCGTGTGGCAATTTCAGCACGTAATGTTGCTGAGAGAGAGAGACAAGTGGTGGCAGGAGAGTAGCGAGCGTATGACTGCCCCAGACCACCGCGGTGGACCAACTGACATGAATCCCACCCTCCTCCACCCTCTCACACTCGCTACATAGTGAATTGTATGGGGAAAGTACCGAATTACATGGTTTTTGCACTCGTGTTGCGCTGTTGTTGCAAGAAAACTAGTGGTCATACAAGGATCGTTGTGGTGTCATTGGAAAGCTCTGTTTATGCCCTTTCAGGGATAGATACTTGTTTTACGCTCTGGGTCTTATTTAGGCATGAAAATGATCACGTAAACAGCCCTATTTTGGGTAAAAACACCCCGCTGGTGGCTACATATTATTTACCGCCTAGGCCGCTCGTTAGGTGTTAAGTAATAAGTACTGAGTGTCGAATGTCGATTAAAGATGACTTTATCACTCACTTTCTGGACATATTTCTATTATCTATATACAAAAAAAAAAAAAAAAAATTCAGCCATATTTATTATCATAAACTAAAGCTAGTCCTTCGCATTCATTAGAGATGTGAACCATGAATTTTGCAATATAATATCTACACTTACACACACACATATAACACACATATAACATCCGTGTTTGTGGAGGAGGATGACTATGTAGAACCTGTGGTGGAATTGAACGAGATACAGGGACTAGAGTCGATAGAAGTCAACAAGGATGAACAAAAATCATTGTTGGAAGAATTGGACGTGAGAAAATCTATGGGCCCAGATAACATTGCTGGATGGGTATTTAGAGAATGTTCTGAACAACTAGTGAGACCTATTTTTAATATTGTTCAACACTCATTAAACAAGGGGGAACTTCCCTTAGAATGGAAACAAGCCAATATAACTCCAATATATAAAAGTGGAAATAAAGAAGACCCGCTAAATTATCGACCGGTATCCTTAACGAGTGTTATATGCAAGCTTTGTGAAAAGATTATTAGAAAAAGATGGGTGGGTATGTTGGAGGAGAGGGAAATAATTTCAAGCAAGCAGTTCGGGTTCAGAAAAGGTCATTCGTGTACCACAAATTTGTTGAGTTACTATGATAGGGTAATTGACATTGTACAAGGGAGGGAGGGGTGGGTAGATTGTATTTACTTAGATTTCAAGAAGGCATTTGATAAGGTGCCTCATAAGAGATTGTTGTGGAAGCTCAGGACTGTGGGGCGGGTTGAGGGAGTATTATTAAAGTGCATGGAAAACTATTTAATTGGGAGGGAAATGCGAACAGTAATAAAAGGAAAGTTCTCCTCGTGGAAAAGGGTAAAAAGCGGAGTGCCTCAAGGATCGGTGTTGGCCCCAATCATGTTTTTGGTTTTCATCAACGACCTTCAAGTGGGAATAGGCTCATATATATCTATGTTTGCTGATGATGCAAAATTAATGAAGCATATTACAAGTAGGAGTAGTTGTGAAGAATTACAGAGAGACCTAGATAAGTTATATGAGTGGAGTCAAACTTGGAAAATGGAATTCAACACGAGTAAGTGTCAGGTTCTTGAGATGGGAAAAAGTAAATATAGACCTTCTTGGGGATATAAAATAGGAGATGAAATAATTAGTAAAGCTGTGAAAGCAAAAGACCTAGGAGTAGTTGTGGCAGACAGCTTGTCACCTGAACAGCATATAAATAAAATAACTGGTGAAACCTATGCAGTGTTGACTAACATGAGAATAGCTCTGAATTATTTAGATGAAGAGATGTTAGCAAAAATAATAGGGACAATAATACGACCAAGACTGGAGTATGCAGCAGTGGTGTGGTCTCCACACCTTATAAAACATAATAAAAAACTGGAAAGAGTTCAGAGAGTTGCCACTAAGATGATAGCTAGCCTTAGAGACCTGCCTTATGAGGAGAGATTGGAGAGGCTAAAGCTGCCAACGCTGAGGGAGAGGAGAGAGAGAGGTGACATGATCATGATGTTTAAGTGTGTGAAAGGTTTTGAGAAGATCGACAAGGGAGATTTTGTGGTGAGGGACGAGGGAAGAACCAGGGGTCATGATTGTAAGTTGAGGAAAGTTATATGTAAGTCTGATGTAAGAAAGTTCAGCTTCCCGTATAGAAGCATTGAGTGTTGGAATAAGTTGGATGGGGAGGTGGTGGGAGCAAGAAATATCCAAACTTTTAAAGCAAAATTGGATAAATGTAGAGAGAGAGACAGGACAACACGAGCTTAGGCTCAAATCCTGTATACTACAATTAGGTGAGTACACAAACAGACAGACAGACAGACAGATAGATAGATAGTTGTTATTTATTTAGTTCAGATTTCAGAATGAGTTTTCTGCAGAGGTTTACCTTACTTAATATTCAACATGAGTATGATTTCATAAGTTTTCTATAATATAACTGTACACTGACAGCTTATTACTTACTGGTACCGTATTAGTTATTTTTGACATATTAATTAGATAACTAATCATCTGATGGTATTGCATTGTTTGTAACTTTGTCACTGTCTTTATATGCTAACTTGTGAAAGCTATTTTTTTGCTATGTGCAACCTTTGTATTACCCTAAAAAAAAAAAACTATTGAATAAAACAAAATAACTAAAAAACATTATATACTGTATATACAGTATATAGCATAATTTGTATTAATTCAACAAATTTCATATTCAGGGCAAGTACAAAAATATCAGAGCAAGTAAGGAATATATCAGGGCAAGTAAATTTCTGAATTCACTAGCCCGGGGCAACTAGATCTGGAACACTAATTTCCCAGCCTGCGACAACCCCGACACAGACAGAGGGCTGGTACTACAAAACCAAACCGATAACCTCATCATCCTTAACGACATCCATCAACATACCCATATTCCTCACCAAGCCCTCTATAACCCATCATCTCCAGACATCACCTTTTGCTCCTCAGAACTCGCCCCCACAACATCCTGGAGGGTGGTCAGAACCTTAGGCTCTGACCACCTCCCGATCATTATCACCACCAAAACCAGACTCACCCCAGCTAGCCACAAACACACATACACCAATTATAAAAGAGCTAACTGGGAAGCATTCACAAATGAGACAGAACAACACTTCACAACTCTAAACAGTACACCCATCACTAACATCAACAATGCTGTACACATACTCAATAAAACTATCCAAAACGCTGACAAGAAACACATTCCAAGAGGTAACAGAAAAAGAAAAAGACTTCACACCAGAAATTCAAAACCTTATCAGACAACGCGACATACTGAAACACTCCCCAGCACCCCACACACAAGACATCACACAACAAATTCAAGCACTCAACACCCAAACTAACAACAAAATACAAGAACAACAAAAACTAAATTGGAATAACTTCCTACAAACACTTGATCACAAAACAAACCCCAAAAAAATCTACAAAACACTAAACAGCATCACACTTTCCAACAGCAACACAACACAATCACATGCTGCAATCACAACAACAGACTCTACTCCTTCATGTAAACAACAAGCAAACACTCTCATCAATCACTTTTCACATGTCAGCCACCTAAAACCTCACAAAGACGACCGACGTGTCATCCGACGTAAGAGACAATTCCCCACAGACCCTGACTATACACCCTTCACCAATCACCAGACAAAGCATATCATCAACAATCTCAAGCACTCACCCGCCTGTGGCCTAGACAACATAAGCAACATACACCTCAGACACCTGGGACCACAAGGCATACAAGCACTCACTAACATATCAAACTACAGCTATTCACACAACACAATACCAGACATTTGGAAGCATGGTATCATCATCACATTCCCCAAACCCAACAAAGACCCCACGCTACCCTCCTCGCACCGCCCCATCACACTCCTTTGCTCCCCCTCCAAAGTCATGGAACGCCTAGTATTACAACTAATTACACCTGACCTACACCTAGCTCCAACACAACATGGCTTTAGGCCACTGCACTCCACAAACACTCTTCTCACAGACCTTACACAAAGAGCTTTCGACGGCATCAACTCAGCTAGACCACCACACAGATCACTATTAGCCACACTCGACATTAGTAAAGCCTTCGATGCCATCGCCCGCCACAACCTAACAAACAAAATCTACAACACAAACATGCACAACAACACAAAAAGGTGGCTGGCCAACTTCCTAGCAGGCAGATGTGCACACATATCTTTTGCCGGTCAGTCTTCTAAAATCAGAAACTTTCCAAACGGAGTCCCACAAGGATCCGTCCTATCGCCCACACTCTTCAATCTGTACATGCACGATATAACTACACCCAATACGCCCCAAATAAACTTAGCCTCCTATGCAGATGACATAACACTCACATGCACACACCATGACCCAAAAAGAGCAACAGATCTCCTTCAACCCTATCTCAACACACTACATGGCTGGTGCACTACAAACAGACTTAATCTAACCTCAGCCAAATCCACCGCAACCCTGCTCACAAGTTGGACAGGAGAACACGAATACATCCCTCAACTCACCATAAACAACACACCCCTAACACATACACACACGCCCAAAATCCTAGGAGTAACATATGATACTCATATGACATTCAAACAGCACACCACAAACATTAAAAAGAAACTGACACCCAGACTTAACGCCCTCAGGTCACTTGCTCACACAAAATTTGGACACAACAAAGAAACTACCACCACAGTATATAAACAATACATAAGATCAGTGATGGAATACGCAAGCCCAGCCTGGGCTTCTAACCTAGCTGAAACACATCATAAGACCTTACAGACTATTCAAAACAAAGCCCTGAAGATCATTACAGGCTGCACAGCTACTGCACCCACAGATCACCTACATCAAGAAACCAAAATCCTCAAAGTCAAAGACCATCTGGACATGAGAGGCACTCAATTCCTGGCAGCAGCCTTCACGAACCAAGACCACCCACTAAACTACATGGCAACACACCCACAGACACCAAGAAATATCAAAACAACACCCAGCACACGGTATCACACACAATTATTGTCCTCTCTCTCCCTCCCTGCCCACCCCGAACCAACTTCCAGAAGCACATCCATACTCATATCTCTCACCGATCCATCCACTCACTCACAGACAACACGCAGCTGCATGCACGACCTCCCGAAATCCATCCTTCCGAATCCTCCCTTCCTCGCGAGGACAGAGTCCACCTGGCCAGGCTGAGATGCGGACACCATCCAGCTCTCCTGAGCTATCAGAAGAGACTGGATGACTCCGTTGTTGACGCCTGCCCGGGATGTAACACAGCACCCCATACCATTAAACACATCATAGAAGGATGCATTTCACACAACCACTTACGCCAACAACACAATCTACACTCAATGAGAGCTCTGTGGGAAAGCCCGATCGTGGCCATGGCCTTTCTCAGGGACTCGGGGCTGTTCGGCCAGGCAGCTTAGGGAACAACAACAACAACAGTTTTTACGCATTCGATATATTTTACCTAGGCCCTATTCAATAAGTAGCCTAGCCTATACAGTATAATAAGAAACTAGGATAAATCTACAGTTATACTACCCCTATTTTGTCGCTATTCTGTTGGTACTAATGGGTTAATATTATTAGTAGTACCGGTAGACTTAGTATGGTTTGATGATGCGCGGAAATTTATATATGACTTGAAATAGATACAATGAAGTATTATCCGGGTGGATGGGACTCGTTAGCCTTGGTCGGCAACTCATCTAGGGGAGACAACCTTATACAAATCCGGGTGGATGGGACTCGTCAGCCTTGGTTAGCAACCTGTCTAGGGGAGTAAACCTGATACAAATCTGTACTGCTTACCTAAGGGTAAGGCAGGTTAGTGGATGGATTAGCCGAACACCACTGTAGAAAAATAGTGTTAACAAGATACACAGAGGGCCTCGGAGTCGGACGGATCCTAAATTGAGTGGTCAATCCTGTATGTCCTTCACTAAACTGGCTCGGGTTATCCCTCTCACAGGGAATAGGTCCGCATGGGGGCATTCTGTGTATGGCCACCCTCGTAAGGGGAGTAATGCGTCCGGCAATACACTCGAACCTCCATTCAACGGACTCCGATTCTCCGGATATGGATATCGGCAATTACGGTCAAAAAACTTAGTCGGACAATGTACCCAGCATCCGTTGCTCGAAAAAAAGTTGGAGCAAAGTCCGTTGCTCTATCTATTTATCTCTCTAATGCACCTACCTAAATCCCTTATACATTAACATAACTATGTCTTATTTGGACTTTTTGTAATCTTTGAATCATTTCTAATATGATGGAATTGAAAAATATAATATCCTTCCAGCACATAGATAAATAATAAATAAGATAGTCAACAAAATATTTCAACTCTCCCCTCCGTGCCAGCAGAGACGGAAGATTTACGTTTGATAGATTTTTTGTTTTGTTTTTTTCCCTCGATATACACACTCTTTCTATTTATCTATCTCTCTAATTCATCTACCTAAATCCCTTATACATTAACATAACTATGTCTTATTTGGACTTTTTGTAATCTTTGAATCATTTCTAATGGGATGGAATTGAAAAATATAACATCCTTCTAGCACATAGATAAACAATAAATAAGATAGTAACAAAAAATAGTTCAACCCTCCCCTCCGTCTAGGCGCCGAGCTTCCCAGACGGGAGATTTACGTTTGATAGATTTTTTTTTTTTTTTTTTCCCACGGTATACACAAAATGATGGGGAAATATTATAACATGTTTTTAATTGACATTTGTGTCGTTTTTGCTGATTATGAGTTGGTGGAAAAAAAAAATCTTTAATTCTATCATATCGGAAATGATTCACAGATTATATAGAGACCAAATAATATACACTTTTAAGTGTGTTCAATAGTTTTGCATTATCAATAGGGTGTAGCACAAGGGATTACCAGGATTTATCTCAGGTACAGTAAAAAAAAAGGATGCATAACAGTTAAATGTCACGATCCGGACACCTGTACTCAACACCGGATTTTTCTCAAGGAATTTCCGGATTACATCCGGACTGGACAGTATTTAGCAGTAACGGACATTTAGCAGGAACGGACAGGTGCTTGCACGCATTTGTCCGTTGAATGGAGGTTGGAGTGTAGATAGATAGATAGATAGATAGATAGAAGTATTACAAACCTTACCGAACCCATAAACGGGGAACGTGAGCTGGGTTTAGACCATCGCGCACCCATAAACAGGGAACGTGAGCTGGGTTTAGACCATCGCGCACCCATAAACAGGGAACGTGAGCTGGGTTTAGACCGTCGGCTAGATACCGGTAGGTATTAGTCCAGCGGGTGAGCATAGCCTACATAATCAACAGTCAGAATGGTGTGACTTGTGGGATGAAAAGGTCTATCCTTAGATAAAAAGGAATGACCGTCTTAGAAGTTGATGACATCGTGTTCAGATGTGGTAGTGCCCAATTCCCAAATATATTTTTCCACAGTTATTGATGAAACACACTAAAATATGGTGTTGGTAGAAGACACTATAGTTTGAATAATTAATAATATACAGTATATCATTAAAAATTATGGTAACGGTATCGTACTGTACTGTAAGTCGTACATTGTAAGACTGATGATATAGACTGCTTTGAACATTGGCAATTTTTGATTAAACAAATTGAGCATTAATAAGACTTTGTATTCAAATTATTAAGATCAGAGTAAAGCTCTTACATCGAGATAATTACAAGCTTACATGGTACGGAAATACGTAAAAATCGTCCGAATTCACCCAGTTTACGGTATCCCACGGACCCACATTCATCCTCACACACTATAGCCAATACACACCAATTAAATGGCGGTTGGGATTAAGCGACCCTCCCTCGTAAACAGGTAGGCCTACGGTACAAGCTAGATACAATAGCGAGTTGCCTCGGCATATGAAAGCATATGAAGGTGATTCATTCGTGGCCATCCTCTCTCAGGGATTATGACATCTGGCAATAGATAGAATAAATACTCCCAGTTGTTTAGCATTGTACTGGTATGTGTAGCTGGTACATTAATTAGGCTATACAGTCATAGCATTAAAGAAATAAAAATACATATACAGTCAGTCCCCCTAATACACGTATCCTCAGTCCGCGTTTACACTATTCCGCGCCGAGGGGTAAAACAGGTACTCAAAATCCCTAAAACACGTATTGACCCCACAAAACACGAATCACGGTTGAAGAGTGGTGTAAAAATTGGGAGGTTTAACGACCCTCCCAATACCAAATGAGGTAAACCTCCTATTTGGTCGTAGCCTCGGAGTATCCAACATAGAGCTATATACTTATCGTATAATTATGCTCCGCTCTAGAGTGGGCAATTATCGAAATCACTAGCGCGATAAAACGATAACATCTAGAGTAGCACCTTACTCTCTCTACTAGGTACGTTGTACATACTTTGGAGGCCACTATTTGAAAAGGAAAATAAGAAAATATTGATGAGAAAGAAGAGAAAATTACAGGATTTTAGGCCATCCTATCTGGCTCCTTCAGCCGTCTTGACGGATCCACCCCACTACCCGACAGGGTTCATTGGGCATTCCCGGTATCAAGTTACAAGAGACAAGATTGGATGGGCAGGGGTACGGCGCGAGGGCGGGATACTATGAGGTTGGATACTCCGAGGCTACGACCAAATAGGAGGTTTACCTCATTTGGTATTGGGAGGGTCGTTAAACCTCCCAATTTAGTAGTAGCCTCAACGTTCCAACGTAGAGCTAGAGTACCAAATTGGAGGCGGACATACAAGCTGAAAACACAAACTGTAGCCCTTAGGAAATATCAGGACCATGGAAAGACCGACTTAAACAAGAGTTTATAGAAAGAGTGTACTGACAGGTGCATATCAAGAGAGGTCAAGTACAGTCAAGTCGTATGCCATGGGATAACGAACCTAAGACAAAGAATGCTGCATTTCATCATAAAATATAAAGTCCAGGATGCTCTCCCCCCCCCCCCCCCTTTTCTGCCGGACAAAGGCAGGAAGACCCAGAATGTAATGAGGAAATACCGACATATGTCGAAGAGGAGGACCGTACAGGGGGTGACGAGAAAAGACATGAGCATACACAGTGACCAGCACTGAAAGCCATGAGAAAAGTACAGTGGTAGGAGGCCAAGACCAACCAACAGAACGTAGAATACTTTAAGACGAGAAATTATATCAAAATCGTAACCTAGTTATTAATCCTTTAACTTAGGTGCAAGTATGGGTATAGTGCAATACCCCCCCCCCCCCTCCCCCAACAAAAGAGGAACAAGAAGGGAGAAGGATAAGAGACAGAAGGAACGCTGCAGGTAGACCCTGAGTGAACCTGCTGGCCCAACGCACGACAAGGACGTCCCCGCCTGCCAGTGGACATGGCCAGAGAGGAGACAAACGTGGTGGGGGAAGACCAAATCCCCGTGTCGGCAACGTTCGGTCGAGAAAGATCATGGAAACTCTGAACGTAGCAGCGTACGAACGGACAACATGAGCCGCGGCCAGAACGGAAGGGGTACCGGCCCGAAACTACCGACACAGGTGAAGTCCCACAGCACGTCGACCTAGTCTCCTACAGGTCGTAGGCGCCACCCGTAAAGGCAACCCCGACACCGGCCTGGTCGAGTACACAGACGGATGCAGGATGTGAACCGGGCATAACGGATGATGAACCCTACCATGTTTGAAAGCCGGTACAGGAAAAGCATAAAAACGGGAGTGTCGCGTACGGTTGTAGCAACCAAACGAACAAACGGAGCCAAAGTAACTGACTCAAGGACGGGAGAACGATGTAAGGAATGGCGGACCCTAGACCTGGCAGTCATCTCCGGGGACTCCTTCACCTGTCGCCAAAGCCATAAAGAACAATGTCAAGCCACGGAAGTGTGCAGGCGCGGGCTAATGAGCGTAAGAGGCAGACGAGAGCAGGACGAGAGCCTCCGCCAGAAACCACTGAGGAGGAAGCCGACGCTGCGTCGGACGAAGCATAAAGCAGGATCGCAAAAAGAACCCAAGTCCTAGGGAGGAACGACCAACCCCGTGAAAGTCTCAAACAGTACCCGAATGGCCGACAGGCGGTTCGGAAGAGTGGTGCAGATGTTGGGACGCTTCTCAAGAATAACCAATGGAGGAAGTGAAACACGAACGCCACCGACGGGCGTGTCCGTGATGGGTAGGAAACCAAGAAGGAAAACCGTGTCAGTGAGAACCGTAAGTCTGCCATGTAAAATGAATCCAGGGGAGAGGATTTGACAGGCAAAGAACGACTAAACTGAGGCATCCACCCTGCCTCACAACATCCACGATGTGGAGGCTAACGAGGTCCCTAGGACACCAACCGATACCAAGTGGAAATCGGAGATCACTAGGGGAACTGGACTCGGGTACCACCGCTTCAGCCGAGCGGACCAGGCTTGGGCCGGCCGGATGGGCGCGACAACCAAACGAAGCACTGGCACCCTCTCAGCCTGTGGAGGACGTTGCACATCAAAAAGGGCGGCGGGTGGTGGAACACACATAAACCGACCGCCACCTGCGCCAGTCCGTGCCGAACGCGACCGGTACCTCCGCCGGAGGAGGAATCCAGCGGTACAGGAACACAGGCAACCCGGTCGCCTCGCAGGAGGCGAACCAGGCCACCTGTGGAACACTCCAGGAGGATGCTAGGTCGGCGAACACGGTGTGTTGGGAAGAACATACCACCCGGGCGCTCTGTCTGTCCGACAGAGCATCCGCCCATAGGGCGGCAGGCCCGGGCAGGGAGGTTGCATGCAGTGTGACGGGCTCCCGAGCCTTGTCCAGAGCCACATGTATGGCATGAACCGGACGTAGGAGGCGGGAAACGTCGGCGATATGGGGAAGGAGAGCGACGTCACACCGTCGTTTCGGCGTCCTCGGAAACCGCGAAGACGCCCGAACGAGGCACAGGAGGAAAGGCGGCCTGGCGCCACGGAGACAGCAGAGGTAAAAGGACGCATGGCGCGTACCCCTCCGTCGTACGAAGTGTGGAATTCAATGGAAGTGGTCCTTGACATAGAGAGCAACTCCCGACTACATAGTGCAGAGGCGAGACCTCGCCCCAACCAGTTCCGGGGAAGGAGGACGAGACACAAAGGACAATATCCACGAGCCACAATCCATATCTCCCGAGGGTGAAAACCATCGCGGCTGTAGCATGAGATAAGGGGAGGACACTCTCTACGTCCAACGGGCAAGGCATGACAGACACACCCATGGTGTGCGCAGGAAGGAAGAGATATCCGCCTTGCAATCGAAAAGGAAAAAGATACTGCCGTCCCATGTAGGAAGCCCAGGAAGTGTGTGTAAGCACAATAATGTGATAAACCGGTAAATCTGTGACAGGAGATTACCCCCTTCCCTTGTGTAGGAAGGAAAGGATGAAAAAGGGGGACCCTTCGAACGGAGGGCTATACAGGAGGATAATGCATGGGTGCACAAATACTGGAATAAAAACTCCTGAAAATGAACAGGCACAAGGGTCGAAGGATGCACAAAAGTGCTCACTACACCTCGAAAATGGAGCACCTTTCACGAAAGTGAGTACACCTTGAGGGGGGGGGGCCCCCCCCTGTGCGAGGCGAGGGGTGAAGAGTCACCCCCCATGCGGAGGGGCAGGGAGAGACCAGGCGAACCAGCAAGAGCAAGAACCCCGAAAAAACCCCGGTCAGAAAAGACCAAGGGGCAGGTGCAAATCCCCAGAAGGAAGGCATGAAAGCCTTATAATTGAAGAGGATAAAAAGAATACCCAAAGGGTGAAGGCATTGAAGAGGATAAGACGCCTCTTCCCCACCCTACCATCAGAGTAGAGTGAGAGCACAGTCTGATAAAAAGGAGAAGTCCGTGAACCACTGCAACTGAGTCCCTATCCAGAGGTAAAGCAAAGCACCCTAGCACCGACCCAGAGCGGAGTGGTCCAGAATGGGCCCCTCCGCTCCGGGGCAGAAACCGCTCCGGAGCGGAATGTAGGAGGAAGGGCCCTCGCCGCCCTGGAGCGGAAATGGAAGCTGCGCACCAGAGCGGAGAGCGTTGCACGCTGCAGGAGCGGCCCAGGAGGCCGAGGGAGGCAATGGAGCGAGATGGTGCCAGTAGGAAGATGAATGACCGAGCCTAGGGAGGCAAGGGAGCGAGACGGAGCCAGTAGTAAGATGAATGACTGCAACAGTAGTAAGATGAATGACGGCAACGGAGGGCCCATCCAGAGGCAAGGCAAAGCCCACCGAGAAACCGACCCAGAGAGGAGGGGGCCCCGAACGGCCCGCTCCGCGCTGGGGCAGAAAGCCCGCTCAGGAGCAGAAAGTAAGCTCCGCTCCAAAGCGGAGAGCGGCATAGGACAGGCGAGGAACCGGGATGGTGTCAGGAGAAGTATGGAAGAGAACCGGCCAAGAGAGGGAATTGCCGCTCAAGGATGGGGCAGATGTAGTGCAGTCGGATGGGAGAGGCTTGAGGCATCAGGAAGGGTGAAAGGGAAAACACCCAAGAGTTCCGTCAGAATAGACTAGCAGGACAGCTGACGTGGAAGCATCCACGGAAATAAAAAGACAGTCACCGCCCCAGAACGGATCTTCCGCTCCAGAGCGGAGGCGTCGCACCAGGGAGGAGCGGTCGTAGGGTAGCCAAACGTCAGAGGCCCGTAGGTACCAGTAAAGGGGAAAGGCCAGGAACATCCAAGAGTCCCAAAAGAATCGTCTAGCACGATAGCCGACGTGGGAGCCTCCCTGGGTAAAAACAGCAGAGATGTACATCCAAGCATCCCAACTGAATGGTCTAGCACCACAGCTGATGCGGGAGCGTCCGTGGATAACGAACAGAGGCAAAGCATAGGCCCGACCGAGAGGAGTAGAGAGCCCACCCTAGGGCGGAACGGGCCCCGTGAGGCCCTAACCCAGACGCCAGAGGCCCGTAAGAAAAGCATGCCCAACTGAAGGGGAGAGGCCGAAAGGGTCCCGCGCAGCAAAGCCAAAGACACCGTTGAAGGACGTCAGGCAGAGTGCAGCAATAAAGGGAGCGGTCTTATAAGAGAATGTGTCGAGTCATAGGACCGACCAGGAGCGGGAGTCATCCACACACCAGGGCGGAGCGAGCTGAGTACAGCCCGCCCGAGAGACCTGCGGCACCGGGGATGGAAGGAAAAAGACAACCCAAGGGATTGGTGAGCACAATGGAGATTAAGACAGTGTCTCAGGAACCACAAGGTATTGGGGAGCCCAATGTAGGGAAGACTGTGCCTGAGGAACCGCAAGGTATGAGCGAGGGCAAAGTAGGCGAAGACGGTGTCTCAGGAACTCAAGGCATTGGTGAGCGCAAAGTAGGGTAAGACCGTGGCGCAGGAACCTCAAGGGACAGGAGAGCGCAAAGGAGGTTAAGACCGTGCCTCAGGAACCTCAAGGTATTGGTGAGTTCCAGATAGGTGAAGACTGTGGCTCAGGAACTCAAGGTATAGGGGAGCCCAATGTAGGGTAAGACCGTGTCGCAGGAACCTCAAAGTAGGTTAAGACCACGCCTCAGGAACCTCAAGGTATTGGGGAGTTCAATATAGGTGAAGACTGCGGCTCAGGAACTCAAGGTATCGGTGAGGGCAATAGAGGGGAAGACTGTGTCGCAGGAGCCGGAAGCAAACGAAAACTGGGGCCCTACAAGAAGGGGTAGTAAATCCGGAGACAGGCAAGCAAGAGCAAGCCTAGGAGGCAATAGCGTCGAACAACCAAAACGCAAGGGTGAAGCACAGGAGGAATGGGAGGAGGACGCCCCTAGCCCCCCGCCATCAGTGCAAGCATACCATGCAGGGAGGCAAACCGTGCAGCATTAGCCTCCTCAGCCATAACCTGGGCCTCCTGGATGGGCCGAATAGGAAGGACCCATCCAGGGTCGTCGGTCGGTGATGAGGAAGAGGAAGAGACGGTCCGGCGACGGTCCCGACGGCTGGGCGACCGACGAGGCGACGGAGTATAGGAGAAAGATTCCCGGGGCGAGTCCTCAACCACTACGGCATCGTACACGCCATCGCTCCCGCCACTCAGGTCCACGAGGTCACAAGCAGCCCCCACCTGACCAGACCCGAAAACCGCCACCCTGGCGCCGTGCACTGCCAGAGGTACGGGTCCACTCGTCCGAGCAGGAGAAGGCAGGCCACACGGAATGTCAGACCCGACAAAGCCAGGAGAATCCGGGAGACCATCGCGGACAAGAAGAGGAGAGGCCGAAGCAAACAGAGCCCCCGCCGTCGGAGGAGGTGGAGTAGGCGGTAACGGTGGTAGCAGAGCCAACGGCAACGATGGCGGAGGAGCCGACGGTAGATATCCGGCGTCCTGCGACACCCCAATCTCCCCGAGCAGCCCATGGGCGGGACGACGACCAGGGGAGAAGGCCGAAACACCAGCAGGAACACGGACCGGGGGAAGCATCGCCATCTTAGGGCGAAAAGTCGTCGAGCCCAGAGACGTGTGGTCGGAAGCTGCAGGGCAGCGGGATGTCGAAGACTTCCGGCGACGTGGAGAAGCTGAATGGTGCCGCATCGACCCCGCTGTGTCCGCCGATAACGGAGACACACCAGACTGAGGGACCTGCGAAGCGGTGACCACAGGGCGCGGAGACACCAGAGGAAGGGTCAGCAAGGCGCGAACCCCTTCGTCCATGAACCGGGGGACCCGGTGCAAACGGTCCTTAACCCGGCAAGCGCGATAGGCCTCACGGAAGGCTTCCTATAGGGAACGCGATAGGCCTCACGGAAGCAAGACCATAAAAAAAGCCTTCCAAAAAAAAAAGGGCCTATCAAAACAAAGGAATTTGTCTCTAGGTGAGATAATTCCCCTCTAGTACTCATCCATGTAAATCTCACCCACCCCCCTCCCCTCCTTCCCCACCCTATTCCCCCCTCCCTCCCCTCCTCAATTATCACCTATTTTTCCTCTTATTATCATCATTTATCGGTTATTTTTCTCTCCCGCGATAATGTAGCACAAGTGAGTTGCAGAAAAGATCGTTATGTAACACCCAGACACCGGCCCACACCGCCCCGCTCGTCTCAGTTACCTCACAGACAGCGAGAGAGGAGGGTTGCCTGTGGCTCTCTCTCGCCTGAGATTATGACCGGGTGGCCAATATCTTCGTTTTTCACCACCCAAATGCTTTTCCCACTTATTTTAGCACTCTTGAAGGTTCATATATACATCATATATGTAAAATAAAAGCATACCGAAAACAAATAATGCTCTATATTGTAAATATAACGAATTCTGTCAGAATCCAAGGCTAGAAATGCACAAATAACTACCCTAGCCCCTAGGTCTATTTCGCGCTTGTCAGGTTAACAGACCGAGCCACGCCCGACCATGCAGCGGTGAGGGTGACCCGTGCCGTCTCAGCATCCGGTGAAGTAGGGCGAGACTCAATCGTCAGAAAGCGGACGAGACACGGGCCACACCGACTGGGGGGAAGCCATCACGGCAGTAGCATGCAGCATGGGCGGGGCACTCAGGATGCCCAGCTCCCATAGCCGGACGGGCACAACCATGGCGCTCGCAGGCAGGGAGCGACATCCGCACAGGAAGCGAAGGGAGAAATGAAAGATGTCCCAGACGAAGCTCAGAGAAAGAGGATGCAGAAATGGAAGGAAGGTATGACAGTATGCGCAAAAAACACACAAAAGATACCAGGCATTATGATAGGTACATAAAAGTAATAACACCCCCCACCCCCCATGTGGAGAAGGACGGAGACGGACCCCCCCATGTGGGAGGGCCAAGCATACATCATAAGCAGCAACCCAGGCCAGAAAAGACCAAGGTACAGGTTCAAACACCCTGAAATAAAGCATGACAGCCATATAAGAACCGAAAAGGGTACCTGAGGGTGATGGGATCGAAGAGGAGATGGCAGGCCAAGGGACCCAGCAGTGCAGAGCGGGAACACAGCCTGATGTAAAGGAGAAGGTTATGAGACACAGTAACCGACAAACCCCAAGTACAAACAAGGCAATATTGGCCAACAAATAGTGCCAGGGCCGAGAGGGCAAGTCCGCTCTAGAGCGGGAAAGTCCGCTCCAGAGCGGAGCAGACAGACCCGCTCCAGAGCGGACTACACCCACCCGCTCCAGAGCGGGGCATGTATGCATGACAATGGCAGTCTAGGCAAAGGAGAAAGGCATGCGCACAGCGAACAAGAGAGCCAGGGCATCAGAAGGCAAGGCCTAGGACCGACCTGGAGCAGGACTGGCGCCCGCTCCAGAGCGGAACAATCGTAGAGTAGAACCAGGTGAAAACAGGAGGGCAAGGGCAGCAGGAGGGAAGGCCTAGGACCGACCAGGAGCGGGACTGGCGACCGCTCCAGAGCGGAACAATCGTAGAGTAGAACCAGGTGAAAACAGGAGGGAAGGCCTAGGACCGACCAGGAGCGGGACTGGTGTCCGCTCCAGAGCGGAATAGGTGGAGGAGAGACCCAGTGTAGAAGCCAAAGGGAAGAAGAAGCCCAAGGGGGCCCTGGCCAGAGCGGAATAGACATCGCTGGAGAGCGGAGATGCCTGCACCAGAGCGGAGATGGCCGCTCCAGAGCGGATTTGTCCGCCCTCGAGCGGAAAGAGAGATGGAGGTAAATACCAACCAAAAGGCTCAACCCAAGTGCACAGCAGGACAGCTGGCAGGGGAGCTTGCATGAGCAAAAATAAAACAGTGCGATGCAGAGGACCGACCTAGAGACGGATAGTACCATCCTAGGGCGGAGCGGGTCCAGAGTGACCCGACCACAGCAGCCAAAAAAGAGAACATGTCGGAAGCAAAGGACCGACCTGGAGCGGGATTTGTCCATGCTGCAGGGCGGAGCGGGCGCGGAGCCCTTCCCAGAGACCCGCGTCACCAAAAAGGGTGGAAGGGACGACAGTTCAAGGCATCATAGAGCTCAAAGGAGGTGAAGACCGGGCCGCGGGGACCGCAATGTATGAGGGAGTTCAATTAAGGGGAAGACCGTGTCTCATGAACTCAAGGCCTAGGGGAGCGCAAACAAAAGAAGGGAGAGACAGCGCGGGAGCGAGCGTCAGACGAAAAAAGGGTGCCTCACAGGTTTGGAAAAAACAATTGCGTCATACCCCTGCGAGCCTAGGGTGGTTTAGTAAAACCATAGATCGGCAAGCAAGCGCGACGAGGCAACAGTGACGGTCTACCAAAAGTCCCTGCTCCCCCTTCCAAAAAGTTAGGCTAGGAACATGAGGCCTAGCCCTGGCGCCCCCCTCCCCCAACTAAAAGTTAGGCTATTAACAGGAGGCCTAGCCTTGGTGGAGTGGCAGTTAAAAACAAAAAACACAGGGCACACTCCAATGCGAAACATTCATGTGAAGGTAAGCAAAACATAAGGCCAAAATAACCTGTCAAGGCAAGGGGGGCTATGCCCCCTTCATCACAAACGATAGTGCACAAGAAGCCTAACTTTTCGCAAAAACCACGCAATGAAAGCAGAAAAGAAGCACAAAGCTTAAGAGAACCTACCAGGTAAACAAAACTAAGCCACCGCAAGTGAAAATGAAGATAAAAACAGGCAAAGGCCTAAATAATAACACTCGCCGAAGGGCGACGCATGCGCAGAAGCGTGACCAACCAGTTTCGACGCCATACTCAAAGTAACACACCTAAGAGCCCATTTGAAGCGTGCCTACATCACAGATCATCTGTCTAATAACCTTAGGGTACCATAAATAAGGCCCACAACTCACCCAAAAGGGTAGGCGACAGGAGTAGCAGCACAAAAATCGGGCGCATAGAAAAAAGCGAGTGTGAAGGCTTGAGTAGTGCGAAAAGGAATGCCCAATGAACCCTGTCGGGTAGTGGGGTGGATCCGTCAAGACGGCTGAAGGAGCCAGATAGGATGGCCTAAAATCCTGTAATTTTCACTTCTTTCTCATCAATATTTTCTTATTTTCCTTTTCAAATAGTGGCCTCCAAAGTATGTACAACGTACCTAGTAGAGAGAGTAAGGTGCTACTCTAGATGTTATCGTTTTATCGCGCTAGTGATTTCGATAATTGCCCGCTCTAGAGCGGAGCATAATTATACGATAAGTATATAGCTCTACGTTGGAACATAGAGGCTACTACTAAATGCTGTTTTTTGTATTCCGCGCCACCCCCCTCCCTACTCCGCGCGCACACCCCTGGGGGCCCCTCGGAGGCCTAGGCTACCCCGGCCCCGCCACTGTCACTGGCCCCCGTCTCCGTCCCCGGATAAACCCATAGATTTCCCGATCGCAGTAGTGCCTTCACCAGTTTATTCTTCCTAGGCATTTTGAAGGTGTTGAAGGGTGTAGGAAGGCGGTTGTTACACAATAAATGGGTCAAGTCTCAGCACACGGACACTTAAGGATATTGGGACTGAGAAGGAAGCACACATACACACGCACACACACACACATAACCACACGTACGCTTCCTTCTCAGTCCCAATATCCTTAATTGTCCGTGCGCTGAGACTTGACCCATTTATTGTGTAACAACCGCCTTCCTACACCCTTCAGCAACTTCAAAATGCCTAGGAAGAATAAACTGGTGAAGGCACTACTGCGATCAGGAAATCTATGGGTTTATCCGGGGACGGGACGGGGTCAGTGACCGTGGCGGGGCCGGGGAAGCCTAGGCTATATGAACTCGCCCTGTCGCGGGGGTCTGTATCGGAGCCCCCACTCTTCTCACCTACTTATAGCATTTAATTTTAATGTAAGGAATGACTTGTTTATGTTTCTATTATTTTGTATGCTTGGTTGTCCAATTAGTATTGATTTTGATCAAAAATTACCGTCAAATGTGTGTGGAAATGCGGGCTGCCGCCCATATGTATTTTTCTCCATAAGTTATGTTATCCCCAATGCGCGAATTCCCAATACCCGTCGTGTAATGCCGCCCAAATAGGCGCGGATTGGGGGGACTGACTGTACATATAAAAATCCAATGTTTATATGACAACATTATCAGTTTTGTATTCCTAGTATGTATTTTATGTATTTGTATTTCTAACATTTTGTATAGAGCTTTGAGTAATCCAACTGTGAGTGCCATGTAAGGGACATGTATCATATTGTTCAATAAACATATATGGCTGTGCTATTATCTTTCATAATCATGTAAACAATTTTGTTTTAAATTATAGTGTGATCTTCACTGTATTACACTCGACCCTCCATTTAACGGACAAATGCGTGCAAGCACCCTGTCCGTTCCTGCTAAATGTCCGTTGCTGCTAAATACTGTCCAGTCCGGATGTAATCCGGAAATTCCTTGAGAAAAATTTGGTGTTGAGTACAGGTGTCCGGATCGTGACATTTAACTGTTATGCATCCTTTTTTTTACTGTACCTGAAATAAATCCTGGTAATCCCTTGTGCTACACCCTATTGATAATGCAAAACTATTGAACACACTTAAAAGTGTATATTATTTGGTCTCTATATAATATGTGAATCATTTCCGATATGATAGAATTAAAGATTTTATTTTCCACCAACTCATAATCAGCAAAAACGACACAAATGTCAATTAAAAACATGTTATAATATTTCCCCATCATTTTTACCGTGGGAACAAAAAAAAACAAAAATCTATCAAACGTAAATCTCCCGTCTGGGAAGCTCGGCGCATAGACGGAGGGGAGGGTTGAAATATTTTGTTGACTATCTCATTATTTTATCTATGTGCTGGAAGGATATTATATTTTTCAATTCCATCACATTAGAAATTATTCAAAGATTACAAAAAGTCCAAATAAGACATAGTTATGTTAATGTATAAGGGATTTAGGTAGATGAATTAGAGAGATAGATAAATAGAAAGAGTGTGTATATCGAGGGAAAAAAACAAAACAAAAAATCTATCAAACGTAAATCTTCCGTTTCTGCTGGCACGGAGGGGAGAGTTGAAATATTTTGTTGACTATCTTATTTATTATTTATCTATGTGCTGGAAGGATATTATATTTTTCAATTCCATCATATTAGAAATGATTCAAAGATTACAAAAAGTCCAAATAAGACATAGTTATGTTAATGTATAAGGGATTTAGGTAGGTGCATTAGAGAGATAAATAGATAGAGCAACGGACTTTGCTCCAACTTTTTTATAGCAACGGACTATGTCCGTTGCTGGGTCCATTGTCCAGCCTACATTTTTTGACCGTTATTGCCGATATCCGTTAAATCGGAATCCGTTAAATGGAGGTTAGAGTGTATAGTTATACAGTACAGTACTGGTATATATACTGTATATCCTGTATATATGTATATATATATATATATATATATATATATACCTATGCTGATATCACATACAGTACCGTACATTAATTTTCTTAACATGTCAATATTTTTTAGGCAAAATGATTACACTCGACAATGATGATTCTTAACCCTCTCGCATATACGGTATGCATCAATAATTTTAGCCAACTTTCATTGAGCGAAGTATCCAACTGCCAGAGCAGTGGCAAAAGTAAGACTGATTAATGGTTAGTATGTGCCACCATATGGTGTGGATGTGATTGAAAATTACTGTATTACCTCCTTCAAATTACTAAAACATTTATGCGTCCTCTGAAGGACGTAATCTAGTCAATTTGATTCTTATTTACTGTACTTATCTATATATAGAGGGTGCATTTCGAATCATGGGTTCACATTTGGTGACCTACTCCAACTCGAAGAACTTGAAACGCATCCCTATGTGCGAGAGGGTAGATTTTCCATTTAGCCTAACTCTTAAAATTAAACTATTTGTAGATTTTCCCTTGAGTAGCACACACATAGCCTACATGGCCCAGTACTAAACACATACATTCCTGGGTGCAAACGGATATCAATATCAAATGTTGTAGCCAGTTGTGGACTGATATATTTTAAATATCAGCCTGTAAGGTACAGTACTTTGTCCAATATAGGACAATTTGGTGTTGGCATGATTCCGGTCTCCCATCATCAGTTCTACACATGGGCCAGTTACTAGGCTCATACATTTCACTGTGAAAATAATAACTTAAATAAATTGGGCCAAACATGAGTCAGATTTATGGTTATTGGCAAAATATAGTTATAATCTATGATGGCATGATTACGGTTCATCCTCTTTTGTCCAGATTAAAACTATTATAGAACTGTTATACAAGCTGATATATAAATTGAATTGGGCAAATACTGGCATCTAGGTTTAAGATTGTTGGTCGAATGTAGTGCAAATTGGAGTCGGCATGACTTATGTTTCCCCTCATCGGTCCGAAACATCGACCACTACTGGGCACATACCGGTACATATCCTGCTGTGCAAACGGATAACTATATTAAATTGGGCCAAAGCGGGCAATCAGAGTAAATGTTATCAGATTTATAAAGTTAAAATTGACATTGGCATGATTCAAGTTCACTGACATCGGTCCTGATTAGGGCCAACATTGAACCAATATAAACAAATATACTGTACTTGTACAGTAAAACTTCGCTGTTTCGGACCCCAAAGATTCTGAAATCCGGCAGAACCGGCATCTGTTGGACCAATACAGGCAGCCAGCTTAAGGGTTAATGGCACAATGTCAACATGATTCAGGTTTACCTTTATTGGTCCGAAACACGAGCCAGCACTGGGCCCGTACATCCTGCTGTGCAAACAGACAACGGTAGCAAATTGGGCCAAAGATGGCAATCGGAGTTTAGGTTATCAAATCAATAGAGTGAAAATTGGTATTGGAATTATTATGGTTTCCCGCAATCGGTTCTGAATATGGCCTATATTCAACCAATACGGACAGCCAGCTTCATAATGTCAGTGACATTATCAACACTGTTGTTTTTGTACCCTTTAAAACACCTTACGAGCGGCCTATGCGGTTTATTTATGTGTACCGCCCAGCGGGGTGTTTTTAGCCAAAATAGGGCTGTTTACGTGATCATTTTCATGCCTAAATAAGACCCAGAACGTAAAACAAGTACCTATCCCTGAAAGGGCATAAACAGAGCTTTCGAATGACACTATAACGATCCTTGTATGATGGATAGTTTTCTTGCAATAACCGTGCAACGCGAGTGCAAAAAGCAGGTAATTCGGTACTTTCGGTACATAATTGAGTATGTAGCGAGTGAGAGAGGGAGGAGGGAGCTGAGATTTGTGTCAGTAGGTTCGCCGCGGTGGTCTGGAGCAGTCATACGCTCGCTAGTCTCCTGCCACCACTTGTCTCTCTCTCTCAGCCACATTACGTGCTGAAATTGCCACTCGAGTTATGTCGAGCGCCGCCACATAGTCCAGCTTTATTTAACTCGACTTATGTTGCGCGCCGCTAGTTATGGGTTAAGGGATATTGGCACAATGTAGTAAAAACTGATGTCGTCATGAATCAGGTTATTCACCATTGGCCCAGTTACCGGGCCAATGTTGTTCCATCGAAGGGCGGCGTGCAACATGTAAACTAAAATGAAACGGAGCGGTTCTGGCAGTTAGTGGCCCAGTACAGCACAGAGTGAATCGACACATGCATGGTCTTCCATCATTGGTACAATGCTGGCAGCTGACATTTTATTTACTAGGCCAAAATTCAACATTAATTGGCATGATTATGGTTATCATGCATAGGACCAATATATCTTGGGGTTTCTGAATATTTGCATCAATCAAATGGGCCGATATTGGCTGACAGATCTAAAGGTATCGGACCAATACAAGACAACACAATGCTGGCCTGATTATTGCTCAAGTACATTGGCCCAATTAATCTGGGATGCTTATGAAATAACTATAATACATTGGCCCACTTCAGTCAGCTACATTACAGGTTATTGGCACTATGTGCTAACATTGATGTCGGCACGATTATGGTTATCCACCATTGGCCCAGTTACCGGGCCAATGTTGTTTCATCGAAGGCCGGTGTGCAAACGGTAAACTAAAATAAGTTGGGACGGTGACGACAACAAAAACTACAGTATCGGACCAATAAAAATAAATATTATAAGGGCGTTATTAACTCTATATCAGGCCGATTGTTCAATGTTTGCTGGAAATACATTGGCCCACTTCAGGCAGCTACATTACAGGTTATTGGCACAATATGTTAAAATTGGTGCCGGCACGATTATAGTTATCCATTATCGGCCCAGTTACCGGGCCAATGTTGTTTCATCAAAGGCCGGTGTGCAAACGGTAAACTAAAATAAATTGGGACGGTGACGACAACAAAAACTACACTTATCGGGCCGATAAAAACAAATATTATAAGGCCGTTCTTAACTATATATCGGGCCGATTTTTCAATGTTTTCTGGTAATGCATTGGCCCACTTCAGGCAGCTACATTACAGGTTATTGGCAAAATATATTAAAATTGGTGTCGGCACGGTTATAGTTATCCACCATTGGCCCAGTTAACGGGCCAATGAAGTTCCATCGAAGGCTGGTGTGCAAACGGTAAACTAAAATAAATTGGGACAGTGACGGCAAGAAAAACTACGGTTATCGGGCCGATACACACAAACATTAGAAAGCCGTTATTAACTATTTATTGGGCCGATTGTTCAATGTTTGCTGGAAATACATTGGCCCACTTCAGGCAGCTACATTACAGGTTATTGGCACAATATGTTAAAATTGGTGCCGGCACAATTATAGTTAATCAACATCGGCCCAGTTAACGGGCCAATGTTGTTTCATCGAAGGCCGGTGTGCAAACGGTAAACTAAAATCAATTGGGACGGTGACGACAACATAAACTACAGGTATTGGGCCGATAAAAACAAATATTATAAGCCCGTTCTTAACCAAATATCGGGCCGATTGTTCAATGTTTGCTGGTAATACATTGGCCCACTTCAGGTTATTGGCACAATATATTAAAATTGGTGTCGGCACGGTTATAGTTATCCACCATTGGCCCAGTTAACGGGCCAATGAAGTTCCATTGAAGGCTGGTGTGCAAACGGTAAACTAAAATAAATTGGGACGGTGACAGCAACAAAAACTACTTACATCGGGCCAATACAAACAAAAATTAGAAGGCCGTTATTAACTATTTATCGGGCCGATTGTTCAATGTTTGCTGGAAACACATTGGCCCACTGCAGGCAGTTACATTACAGGTTATTGGCACAATATGTTAAAATTGGTCGCGGCACGATTATAGTTATCCAACATCGGCCCAGTTACCGGGCCAATGTTGTTTCATCGAAGGCCGGTGTGCAAACCATAAACTAAAATAAATTGGGACGGTGACTGTAACAAAAACTACAGATATCGGGCCAATACAAACAAAAATTAGAAGGCCGTTATTAACTATTTATCGGGCCGATTGTTCAATGTTAGCTGGAAATACATTGGCCCAATTCAGGCAGCTAGATTACAGGTTATTGGCACAATATATTAAAATTTGTGTCGGCACGGTTATAGTTATCCACCATTGGCCCAGTTAACGGGCCAATGAAGTTCCATCGAAGGCTGGTGTGCAAATGGTAAACTAAAATAAATTGGGACGGTGACGGCAACAAAAACTACGGTTTTCGGGCCGATACAAACAAAAATTAGAAGGCCGTTATTAACTATTTATCGGACCGATTGTGCAATGGTAGCTGGAAATACATTGGCCCACTTCAGGCAGCTACATTACAGGTTATTGGCACAATATATTAAAATTGGTGTCGGCACGGTTATAGTTATCCACTATTGGCCCAGTTAACGGGCAAATGAAGTTCCATTGAAGGCTGGTGTGCAAACGGTAAACTAAAATAAATTGGGACGATGACGGCAACAAAAACTACGTTTATCGGGGCGATACAAAAAAAAATTAGAAGGCCGTTAATAACTATTTATCGGACCGATTGTTCAATGGTAGCTGGAAATACATTGGCCCACTTCAGGCAGCTACATTACAGGTTATTCGCACAATATATTAAAATTGGTGTCGGCAAGGTTATAGTTATCCACCATTGGCCCAGTTAACGGGCCAATGAAGTTCCATCGAAGGCTGGTGTGCAAACGGTAAACTAAAATAAATTGGAACGGTGACGGCAACAAAAACTACGGTTATCGGGCCGATACAAAAAACAAATTAGAAGGCCGTTAATAACTATTTATCAGACCGATTGTTCAATGGTAGCTGGAAATACATTGGCCCACTTCAGGCAGCTACATTACAGGTTATTGGCACAATATATTAAAATTGGTGTCGGCACGGTTATAGTTATCCACCTTTGGCCCAGTTAACAGGCCAATGAAGTTCCATCGAAGGCTGGTGTGCAAACGGTAAACTAAAATCAATTGGGACGGTGACGGCAACAAAAACTACGCTTATCGGGCCGATACAAACAAAAATTAGAAGGCCGTTATTAACACTGTATCGGGCCGATTGTTCAATGTTTGCTGGGAAGCCACAAGGAACTAACCGCCCTACAATACCCTACCCCTAGGCGCCCTTCTGATGCTCAGCCACACCACCGCCAAGACGCTGAGAAAAGAGGTGACCTCAGCAGGAAATTCTAAGATCGATACTCAGCCAGAGAGCTGTCCTTGCTATCCACAGACGTAAGGCAGTTTCTAATCCTGAGGGCTCGATATGACAAATTGTTCTCGCTACCCACAGACGTGAGACTGTTCTAATATTGAGGCAAACCCTATTAATGAGGGTAAATAGTACTAAAAATCCAGATGGCGCTGGGGGTCTTATTCAAATGACTATCGTGTGAGATACACCATTGAGGTGTTTGAGGGTTTTCGTGATTTAAGAGGTTTAATACAGTTTGCACACTTATCTGACACATAGATTTGTTAGTAGTCTTGGCAAATCCAACGTCAAGGCTATTAACCTAATTGCAATGACGACTTGTCTATTTTGACTGCTATGTCGTCATTCCAACCGCGGTTAAAAAGAAAACGTCTAGTCTACTCCTTATCTTGCTCTAGGAGACGTTGTACATTAACCAAAACTACCACCGAAGGTGAAAAAAGCATAGAAGAGAAGAAAAAGGGGTTTACCTTAGTTACCGCTTAAGGCCCATCCCGTGTTCCGTCATGTGCAGATCCCTGTCGAACGTGCGCATGAGCGACCCTCTCTTGTCATCATTTTTTCACGCGCTCCATTGAATGAAGTCGCTTTTGTTGTGCTCCTTTAATTCACCCTGTTTAGGTTCGTTTCGGCTTATCTGGCCTTCTTTTTGTTAGACAGATGTTACGTGATCTAGGGCACACGTAAATGGGCTCCTAAGTGTGTTTAATGGAGACGCGTGTGGAAATAGCTACCGAAGGTACGGGGGCGCCTGGCGTTCCTCGTGTGTGTTTTTCATTCCTTTCTCTTTTCATATTCTTTTTTCCTGTTAGTCTGGGCATAGTTTAGCTTTTAGCTTATTTTAGCCTAGCTTGTTTCTCATTCAGGAATTGCTATGCCCCTATGAGTTTTCATATTTTCATAGCCTAGGTGTAGTACAGTTGGTTCACGATCTGAGATTTCGTGGTGGCGGTGCTGTTTGTAGGGTTTGTGTCGGCCGCATTATTAGCGTTATTCCCGAGTCCCCCCTTTCGAGCCTTCACTGTGTCTCAAGGGCCTGGGCGCTTGGTGGTTCGTGATATCCTGGGGTACCCCACGGGGGCCCCTCCCTCACACCACAGGGTTTTTCGCCCCTGACACATTCTCTCCTCACGGCTAGGCCACCCTTTTTCTCGCCAGTTTCATTTACTGGTTTTTGTGTTCCCTTACTGTTTTCACCTCCATCCTTTCATACCCTTTTGCCCAATCCTGGGGTACCCTACGGGGGCCCCTGTTTGTGCCAAACCACCCTTCCTGCCACTTCTCCTCATGGGCTTTGCTCTATCTCTGTGGGTTGGGTGGTTCCTAGGGGATGTGCCTCCTCTCCCCTGGTGTGTCTTCCTTGCCTCTCCCTTGACCGGTTGAGTCAGGATATTATCAAGGAAGACACTGCTCAGCTTGATGGCCATCGTCGCTTGGAGTTCATAAGGAGATGACGCTTTTTTCTGGGCCTCTTTTGGTATTCCCTAGACGCTCCTCTCGCTTTTTCGGCGCCGGACCATCTCGGCCGGTCCCGCAAATTTGCGGGGTGCTCGATTCGGTCCTCTGGGACATTTCGGTTCCCCGCAAATTTGCGGAGATCGTTGGGGGGTCCCGCGAAATTGCAGGAGGGTGGTGTCGGTACGGTTATGCCTCCATTGGCCCGCAAATTTGCGGTAGTAGTTGGCTTTCACTATTGACTTTTGTTATGTCATCTTGTTGCCTGATACTATATTGGTGTATGCACTTTCCTGGTGTTATAGGCCCTGCATGTAAGATGTTGAGTGGTGGTTAACACTTTCTCCATCTTTGCAGGTTCTGCTAGTGCTCTTCCGCCTCGGCCGCCCTCCTCACCTACCTCTGTGCTCCCAGTTTAGGGTGAGTACGGTTACCTGTTTGCATGTGTGTTCCTGTTTCCCCATGCTCCTTCCCTGGTTCTTCTTGGACATTCTCTCCACTTACTCCTTCGACGTGCTGATTATGGTGTGTGTTCTTCTAGTGCAGGTAGGCTGCCTTGCTTTCGCCTTGGTTGTCGCTCCCCGTGCTTGGAGAGCCACAAGTCCTGCTTGCGCCACTCGCTCTGTGTGTCCTCTACGGCCTACCTCCCTGCTCTGTGTGGCACGTGTCTGGCCCTGGTGGTTGTGCTGCTCCATGGCCCTGGTTCCTCGGCGGCGGCTGTGGCCTCCTGCTTCCCTTCCGTCGGTGTGGACGATGGTCTCCCGCCACATTAGGGCTGTGGGCCACCGTTCCCCGGCCTTTGTTGCCGACCGGATCCGCGTCGCCCTGGGTATCCCTGACCCGACTGACGGCCATTTACCTGGCCCTCTCCCTGCTCGGGCCCTCTCCCCTGGGTCCCGCAGCCGGTCGTCCCATCGTCGGGGGGTTCCCCGGCTCCGTCCACGCTCTCGCTCGCCTCGTCGTCCTCCTGATCGCCTTGACGACGCCCATCGCCCTCGTCATGGTTCTCGCCCTGAGGCCGGGGTTAGCGGCTCTGCCCCTGTGCGCCCTCCCCTGGCCTCTACGGATAGGGGCTCTACTCCCTTCCGCCCGCTTTCCCAGCCCAGACGACTTCCTCTTACGTTGTCCTCTCCGCGCGCGGTTGTTCATGCTGTAGCTGGCCCTCTGCTCCCTCCTCCTACACTGTCCAGGAGGGTCCGCCTGGATGTCGTTGCTTCTCCTACTTCACCTGCTTCAGTGCCTATTCTTCCTTCACGGTCTCGTCCCACGGTGGTGGTCCCTCCCTCCTCCGCCTCGGTGTCGGGCCGCCCTGTTATCTCAGCCCCGGGGATCCTTGCTCTGTTTCCCCCCGCGGCTCCTGGCCTCCTTTCACCCGGCCAGCCTTCCCACTCCCGTCGTCCTGCTCCTCCTCATTCTTCTCTTCCTGACCTTCACTTACCGTCTCGCCAGGGGGGTACCCCTCCTCTTGCCTCGGTGGGGTTTCGCGAGGTTTCGGGGTCCCCTTTCTCAGGAGCTAATGTGTCGCTGGAAGAGGGGAATGGTGCTGTTTCCCCCTCGGCCGTTCGTGATCGGGGACGAGTCCCTCAACGGCGACACAACCGTCGTCGCTCGCCTTCCTTGGGCCGCGACGCTGCTGGTTCGTGTCGTGGGTCTCGCTCCCGCTCACGCTCGCCCCTGCGGGCCGACCAATCTGGGGGGGGGGGGGGGTAGCCTCTCTCGGATCAATTGTCGGCTATGCAGGGCTGGGTTGTGTCACGCTTCGACGGGCGCTTGGAGTCGATGGAAGACTCCCTCTTCTCGCCCTTCTTGGCGGTGCCTCACCCTCAGCACCTCACCCTACCTACCCCTGCTACGGTCCCCCTCCCTTCTGCAGGCCTACGCTCTGGTCAGACTTCAGCCGCCCTGACATCCTTCCGGCTGTTCAGTCCCTGGCTGTGTTGACGGGTCTGTCCTCCTATGGGACAGGTTTGTGCGACGCCGGTACGCCTGGCTTAGCCATCATGCTCGGTCACCCTCTCCCATTGGAGGCCTGGTTTGCTGAGGCCTTCGACTTCACACACTGATCCGTCGACGGCTCTCCTTCCGTCCCTCCCCCGGAGTCGTCCCTGCTTTTGCCTCCTCTTGTGTCTGTCGGCGGGTTGGACGGCGCGTTCTGGTCCTGGATGAGCGCGCCCGTTCTTGAACTTTGTTCTATTGCTACCCCGTTCTTCTCTCACCCGGATCAGCCCTCTGTCGCCAAGGTTTTTCCCTTGCGACGGAGGGTGACGGACTTATTGTCTTGTCTTTAGGTTCCCTCCAGACGTCTGTTCACCACCTGCGGCTTTTCGAGGCGTCTGCGCCAGGCGATCTTCGCGAGGGTTTGGACCGCGTTCAGCGGGTCCACCTTCGGCTCGCGGTGTCTTTGGTTCCCGAGCTGAAGGCGGTTTTGTGCGCGGCAACTCGGCACCGCACAACGGTACGGTCTTCGTTCTGCCGGCCGGCCCCCTTGGTTATTCGTCAGGGTTTGTTGTACTCTGCGCTATATACGTCGGGTTTTTTTAAGCAGGATGCTTGGGAATGCTACGCTTCTCTGTCGGCGGCCCCTGCTTCCGACACGCGACGCCGCGCTGTGTTGTTACGGCCCCTGCTTACGTCACGCACCGACGCGCTGTGCCGCGCGCGGGGTCTTCTCAGTCCCGTCCTTCTGCCGGTCCTCTTCGGGGTGCTGCTGCAAGTGCTGCCGCCTTGCACGGGCGCAGGACTGGGACGTTGCTGGCCTGTGCGTCGGTTCCGCCTCGCACTTCTGTTCTTGCCCCTTTCATCCCCTCTGTGTCGGGGCTGGCCGGCCTTCCGCTTCCGGCCGCCCTTCGAAGGGGTCAGCCCCGCGCCGGCCTGGGGTTGGGGTGGCCCGCCCTTTTCGACGAGGTTGGGGGGGGGGGCAGGGGTAGAGGAGGTCAACGTGGCGCTCATGCCCGCACGGCCCGTACCGGGGGTACCTCCACGTCAACACAATGTGTAGTTCTCTGGGTCGGCCTCCTTGTTCTCCTTCTCGCCTGGGCGTACCGGGTCGCTCCCCTCCTCTCGGGTGCTCCCTCGGGTTGTTTTCGCCCTTGCGCCCCTCGGTAGCCACGAGGGACGTTGGGGGCGGCGGGTTGCGCGGAGGGGTCTCACCTGGAGGTGGACGTCCAGACCCCCACTCTGCTCTTGTCACCGACGCCGGCCCATCTCTTCAGAGGTGGCCCACGTGTTCCCTTCCATGCCCGAGCTGGGTGGCGTCGAGGGAGTTGACCGCCGGTCACCCGGTTTTCCTCTCCCGTGTCTTTCTGGTACCGTCGACGAACTGCGACTCGATGCGACCGGTGGTGGATCTGTCGGCCCTCAACAGGCACATCGTGCACACCCGGTTTCGGATGCTGCCGGTACCCCTGGTACGCCTGGCCCTGTGCCCTCTGTCGTGGGTAGTGTCGCTGGCCCTCCAGGATGCGTCTTGGCTCGTTCCTCTCCATCCTCGCTTCCAGCGCTTCTTGGCCGTTCGGACTTCCGATCGTGTGTTCCTGTTCGACGGCCTTCCCTTCGGTCTCCGCATCGCGCCGCAGATCTTCTCCGCACTGGTGGGGCAGGCTCTGGGTCCTCTCCTCAGGAGCGGGCTCCAGATCTTGTTTTCCTTGGCCGATTGGTTGGTAGTTTCCGACGCCCTAGGACTGTGCATTGGCGACGCCCTCACCGTCGTTCGCAACATCGCACGGTTAGGGTTCCCCTTCGATGTTCCCAAGTCGCGCTTGACCCCGTCGCGTGTCGTGCCATGGGTCGATCTCGCATGGGTTTTGTCCGGCGCTACGGTGCCCCGGGGTCTGCCGGCCGCGGTGCACCTTCGGTGGACGGTCTTCGCCGTGTTGCACTCGGTCTCCCTCCCGGGGTGGCTCTGGGACTCGTTCGTGGGTTCGCTGCATTGGGCCGCTCTGCCCCTTCCCTTAGGGAGCCTCTGGCTACGCCGCCTCCTCCTCCTGGGCGCCGCGGTGTTTCCGTTGCCCCTATGGATCGGCTCCTGCCGCTCCCGCGTACCGTTCGCCGACGCTTCGGTCGCTGGGTTGCTCGGGGCTCGCTCTCTGCGGCTGTGCCCTGGACCGCCCCCCCCCCGCCGACGGTCTGGGTAACCCCAGATACGTCGAGCGAGGTTGGGTGAGGTTCCCAATCGAACCTGGGACGTCCACTTCCCGGCAGATGGGTGGGTCTCCCTCCTCTTACCCGTCTATGCCCTCGGATTGTTGGTTCCTTTGTTCTTCCTGCGGGACCACGCGCTGGCCCTTCGGGGTAAGTCGGTGGCCTTCGGGTTGGACAAGACAAGCTGTCCCCTGTTTCCTTATGAGGGGGTCCTCCAGGTCGTTGACTCTATTGGGGGTCTCGGTGGAGTTGTTCTTCCTCGCGGACCGACACCCCTTCTCCTTGCATGCCTCCTCCCTGCCCGGGCCTGCCACCCTTTGGGCGGCCGCCCTGTCGAGAGGGCAGGGCGTTCTTGTAGAATGGGCGATGAAACGGACTGTGTTCGCCGACCTCGCGGCTTCCTGAGGTGTTCCGGAGGTCGCCTTGTTCGCATCGGGGGTGCCGCGCCAGTTGCCTCTGGACCTCTCCCTCCGGCCTCGCGCTCCGGGGGGGGTCCGGACGCTTTCATGGTCGCCTGGTACGGGTGGCGGTCGATATTCATCTTTCCGCCCCCAGACGCGCTGTTGATGTGCCCAGTCCTCGCGGAGCTGCGGCTGTACCTCGGCTGCGTCTGGCTCCTCGCGCCTCTGTGGCCGGCACGGACTTGGTCCGCCCGGTTGCCGCGGTGGTGCCCGAGTCCGGTCCCTCTACCTGTCTCCGGCTTCCACTTGGGCTAGGTTGGGGCCCTGCGGACCTCTTTGGCCTTCGCATCGTGCTTGTTCATGAGGCACGGTGGCTCCCGGTTCCCGGCCGGGCCCTGACTGACTTCCTGCAGCGTTCCAGGCCGTCTTCTCCTTGGGGGACTTACGGGTCCCGCTGGAGGTCTTTTACTAGGTGGCTACAGGCCACTCGCCTGCCAGTTGGCTCTCCTTCCCTCGTCCTACGCTCCTTGTTTCACCTCTTCCGTACACGTCGCTTTCCAGTCGACGCTATACGTACCCACTTGTCTGCCGTCTGGGGGGTTCTTTGGGTCCGTCGCTGGGCTGGTCGTTCCGCCACGGGAGCTGGATTCCTTCCTGACGGCTGCCTTCCGGGATCGACCGCCTCCGCGCCAGGTCCCTCCGCAGTGGGATCTGGGGCGGGCTCTGGTCCTTCTGGCTTCCCCCACGTATACAAGGGCCGCTACGCCGGTTCCGTTGCTCGGGCGTCCACTCTTCCTTGTCGCTCTGGCCACTGGGGATCGGGTGTCTGCACTAGCGGCATTGTCACGGCCCCGGGACTGCGTGCGATTCTCCCCGTCCTTGCATGGCGTCTCGTTCGCCTCCTCCCCTCCTTTTGTTACCACGCATGGGAGGGAGGCCCCCGTTTTCCAGCCTTTCGCCGTCCAGGCTTTACGGCGTGGGCATCCTCGCCATGTGTTGTGCCCGGTGTCAGCCTTGTACTCCTCTGTTGCGTCTGTGGCGCCGCCTTCGGGTACTGCTGTGTGGGTGTCTCCTCGGACAGGTGGGAGGCTCTCGCAGGTGCAGATGGGCCGCCACGTTTGTCGGACCGTTCGTGCCCGTCACCCTGTTTGTAGGGGTTCTGCGCACGATGTCAGATCCTTTGCTGCCTCCTTCCGGTTCCTGCCACGTCGATCCTTCCCTGCCATCGCCTCAGCGGTTTTGTGGTCTTCTATCAATTCCTTCATCTCCTCCTACCTCTCCGTGTCCAGTGTTCGACCCCCTCGGCCGGTGATTGCTCTCGGGGGTCGTGTTTCCTGGTGCTCTGGCGAAGATCCCTGGTCTTCCCCCTTGTCCCTCGTTCTTTTCCTTTGTTTTGTTTTGACAAAGGGGGGGGGGGGGGTGTACGGGTTTGCAACACTGGATTGCAAGTTTGGGATTATGTATTGTTCCAGTACATAAGTGTTTTTGCCACATTGAAAATTGTGTTTTGTTCTTGTGTTCAGTGTTTTTGTTGGTTTTTGAAGAAAAGGGTTTTTGGGTACAGTACCTTTTTGGTTTCAGACAAGTCTATGTTTTTGCATTACTATGAATGACGGGCATGTGTTAAAACTGTTCTTTTTAGCTACTCCTCAGTTTTTCACTCTTTTATTAAACTCTCTTGTTTAACTTGTGTCTTTGTCATTCGTAATTTTGTTTTATGCATTGGTTTTTTTGGTAGGTTGGGCTTGGATGTCCTCCTCCTATTTGTTATGCAGCCTTGACGTTGGATTTGCCAAGACTACTAACAAATTGGGAGGTTTGACGTACCTCCCAACCTACCAAATAGGAAAACCTACTATTTGGTAGTAGTCTTGGAAAATCCAACGTACATAATACCCTCCCTCACGCCGGACCCCTGCCCATCCGCGTTCTTCTGCTGACGTGAGATGTGATGACAAGAGAGGGTCGCTCATGTGCACGTTCGACAGGGATCTGCACATGACGGAACACGGGATGGGCCTTAAGCGGTAACTAAGGTAAACCCCTTTTTCTTCTCTTCTATGCTTTTTTCACCTTCGGTGGTAGTTTTGGTTAATGTACAACGTCTCCTAGAGCAAGATAAGGAGTAGACTCTAGACGTTTTCTTTTTAACCGCGGTTGGAATGACGACATAGCAGTCAAAATAGACAAGTCGTCATTGCAATTAGGTTAATAGCCTTGACGTTGGATTTTCCAAGACTACTACCAAATAGTAGGTTTTCCTATTTGGTAGGTTGTGAGGTACGTCAAACCTCCCATTGTGTAGTATATTTTTACTAGATTCATAATATGATGGTTATATACTCGTTAATGCAGTGAATATATAATAATTAACATAATTCGATACATAAATATCAGCTTATTGAACAAGAAATTTAGTTTCATCTAATGTGGTGTGATAGGCTGGGCGAAATTTTAATATTCATTGAAGTATTGTATTTACTTCCTTTTTAGTTACTAACAAATACGTGTTTCAGTAGACATTGGCTGAACATACGGTATTATATTCTGTAGCTATAGAATTTGGCAGGTTGAATGTCTGCGCCTGCGCACTATAGTTTCTTTCCTACAAAACAAGCTATCGTGCGCTTTTAAGTTACCAATTTATAATCCACTATCAAATCGGGCAGCTAAATATGTTACCGGCTATATTTCTTATTAGACCAGTGACAGGAAATCAATCAATGTGAATCAGAATGTCATAGAACACAGAGGCAGCAAATTACATACGTGGAGATGCAGGAAATTCGAAAAAGATGATGACAAATTTGTTTACAACACTGCCTTTTCCACGGGCGACTGTTTAGGTCGTCATCTGACCGCGGCGGGATATACGTACACAATGTTGCCAAGGTCTTCTTTTGTTCGCACCATTGGGCTAGTTAGGATTCGTTCAGAAGCGTAGATTTGCGAGTTTCCATTTCAAACGATATTATATTCTTGATTTACAGTGTGATGGGGTGGATAGCCTCTGAAGTATTATCCTAACTAACTAACATTGAGGAAAGCGGAATTGGGCTGGTTCTATATACTATTTAAGTTGTAGAGGTGTCGAGTGTTGAGTAGCCTATAGCTAGGCTACATTTCATACAAACGTTCATCATGGCTTTCTGTTGGTTGTACTATACATGTATGGTAGCCTATGTGGTGGTGACTGAATAGCCTAATTAAGTGATTGTTTGTGAGGGGGGATTGGGACATTGATGCAGATTTGATGAGTGCATGATTGTGATAATAATGTATGTGGTATTTCATTAATATTTAAATGATGTGACACGTAGGCCACTACTCATACAGTAGGCTATATGGGACTAGGCCTAGTTATATTTGAGGAACTCATAATATCATGCATGCATGGCTGTTAAAGATAAATATATCAGAAAATATGTGTGATAGGATTAAAATAGCTGAAATTGTCTGTTGTGCGGTATTAAGTGATTGGGCTACTTTTGGGCGAGTTTGGAGATGTGATGTGCGCTGGCAACCTTGGAATACACACACACACACGCACACCCGACACAATCTATAACTGAACATTTTACCTTTATTAACCCGTACAGCCCCAGCGACACGTCTGACGCGTCGGCGATGTATGTAACGCTAACGCACAGCCCCAGAGACGTGCCTGATGCGTCACCCTAATTGCGCCGACCGTAACCTCAGGTGTAGCCACTCAAGAGGGCTCAGATTTGTATGGGAACTGTGTACGTATCCCACGCAACCGTGCCGATGGTTGAAAACTCTCAAAGTCCACGTGCGTGCGCGCGAGCGCGCAATAACCTGTTTTTTTGGGATAATTGCCTTCAATTTTTTACTCTTGTAAAATCCGTTTTCGGGGGCTCTGTAGGACCATTTTTTAAGCTTTTTTCGTGGTTTTTCCTTCATTCCTAACCCATTCGCTATTGTTTCTGGAATAAAACCATTTTTTGAAAACCGGCCGGGTTCTGGTGCGCAAACATTACAAAACTAGCCGGGGCTCCACGGGTTAAGACTATAATCCACATTATATTAAGATTTTCATCTGTGAGAAACAAATATCTACCACCATTACTGCTAATGTGCACATAGATGCACAACTAATGTCAAATTTAACAAAGTAAGTTAAGTGGGGAAGAGATGTTTACTGTCCGAGAAGTTTCGTATAATGACTATTATGGGTAGCGAACACTGGCATCAATTTATTATGCGCTTGCCAGATCTGAAACTAGTTTATAATTGTATAATCTAATATCCAGTAAAGTGGCTAATGACGATTATTTTATAAGTTCATCTCGAGTTTTTATACATATCTTTTTAATTTTAGGACATGGATACCTATCTATTAAAATATTAACAGGACTATTTTTCGAATGACTGCCATGTGTTTTTGTGGGCCTAATCAAATATGTTTTATTAATCATAAATACTTTGTATATTGGACAATGTACTGAATAGAATGTTAAAGTAATATGTCTGTAACATTCATGACTATAGAAATCCAGTGATAATTTGATGACTGCGATTTAAAAAATTCAATTCACTCGATGGCAACATATTTAGGTTGGTGCGAACCAAAGGCGGGAAAAATAGCAGACAATTTTTTTATTGTCCCCCATTATTTTGAGTGGGTATCAACAAGGCTAGTTATTAGACTCCTTCACAAAGGCTAACTAATATCTTTCCCTTACCCCAGCTGGTGCATGCTATTGTGGATAAAGTACGCTACCCCACAGGGCAAGTAGTTTTATCTGACATGACCCAAAAGCTTAAAATACCCATCCACCCTCAGTTCTGTAAAGTTCTGCATTAAAGTTCTTATAAGACCAGAGTAGACAGGAGTTCTCTCCTGCATTAACTCGATTCTATTGTACTAAGGCCGCAGTCTATAGTATATAGAATTCAAGGTCTTACACCAGAGAGCTCGTGGTAAACTGTAGGAACCCAGTGACGTCAGGACAACCCCACGGCCAACGGATCTACCCAAGATTGGATTACTAATTCTACACCCCTTGGATTATTTATTCTACACATCGAAAGTGAAGTTCTTATACCGTAAAAATGTATAGAAGATCTAACTGTGGAAAGTATATAATTATACTTGGTGTATTATCAGAGAGAAAGTATAGAGATCAAAAGTGAAAGTAGTTAAAATATATTTACCGAGTATATGATAAGAAGAATTCTGGAAACATCGGATACTACGCATGTATACAAAAAGCGAGAGAATAGAAGTTCTAGTGAAACCAAAAGAAATCAGGGAAGTGCTGATAATGGTTCTGTTGGAGTTGATGGCAAATGGATTCAAGTTAACCTATGCGTGAGCACCACAGTGATTTGACATCGGAAAGATAATTGCGTTCAGCTCCCGAAATCCAGAAAAACTCTACGCGGGTGAGTGCCAAGGGTTCACATATACAATTACTACATAACCTTTCTAAGCACAAGTATAAATCCTCGATTGAAAGGAGTGCTATTCTTATCTCTGAAATAAATACAGGACAAGTGTAATCTTTCAGTTAGAAAGCGGTCCCTAATACTTACTTAGATATTGCATACAATAATCCAGTCTTCGAGTCAGACGTAGTGGATCCTCGTTCGTGCACTAATTATTGTTTTGTTCTTGACCATTGTCACGGGTCAGACCGTGACTGTGATTATATACTATAGGGTTAGCTATATTTCTCGAGCGCGGGAAAAATTGGGGAGGCGGGAACAGCTGTAGAGAAAGGGAGAGAAGAGGGGTGGAGGCACAGGCATAGGCCTGTGTACCGCTAGGCACCTCGCGTACATGTGTGCGTGTGTGCGTTCTTGCTTGTGAGCGTGGGTAGGCCGCCGTTACGCGTACATGTGTGTGTGCGTTCATGTTGTAGGCGTGGTCATAGGGAGTGTCCAGTCTTTTCATTGGCACCAAATTCAAAATGTGATGGGGGAGGGGAAAACCGAGGTTATAAAGGGGGCAGGAATGCCAGGACAGGCCTTATTCTCCTCCTGCCCGACCCCAACGAGATAGTCCAATTTTGTTGTGCCCGCGATGAATGGGTCGGCAGGGCTGCGAGGGCACCTCGTGCCCTAATTCAACCATAATCAGGTGAGTCCAATTCAGTTAGACAAGTGTCAACGTTGATTGAGATATCCAGAGTGATGTGTGGTGGTGAGAGTGATGTGTGGTGGTGTGCTTGTGTGCGTTGGCCAGTCACCAGGACTGAGCCAGACCGTGCACATGGCCAAGGTTGTGACGCCGACCGAATTAGCTTAATGCTATGGCCGAGAATGGCAGGTGTAAGCATGACCCCACAGAGGGCTTGCTAAAGGCTAGGGATGCCCAGGGCGACATAGTTCTCCTGCGGCGATATCCCACTGATTTAGCTATGCACGTGGCCAGGTGTCGTACTGCCCGTTTTGAGACCCTTTGATTAGGCAACTCTCATTAGTTTAGCGAGTTACGTGGTGATGGTTACCGCTAGAGGAGTGTCGGCTTGAAGGACTTGTCGCACTGCCCGTTTTGAGACCCTTTAATTAGGCAACTCTCATTAGTCTAGCGAGTCACGTAACCGAGGTGAGGAGGTGAGAGAGAGAGAGTGATGAGTGTGATTGACGGGTACTGTGAGTGTGGGAAAATCTCGTGCTTATTCGATCATGCGGTCATTTGCTGGGCTAGACGATTTCAGTATCACAGTAGACTAAAGGGTTGGTTGATGTGAGATTTCGTGTGACAAGCAGTAATCAGTATAATGATTTGGGGTAATCTTAGGGGTAGTTATAATACTAGGTAATTGTATTTAGGTAAGTGGATTAGATAAGTGGGTTAGATTGAGTGGCTGAGTGTGTGAATGAAATTGTCTCTTTGATAAATGCAATTTCAGTGTCGCTATTCAATAAAACAATTTTAGTAGGAATGTTTGTTTCTTTAATTCTTACTAACTTTAAGAATATAATTATTATCAATATATACCTATCATTACAATAAATCCGTGTACTCTATTATCCCGCAAGCTGGGAACTGCAATTTTCTTTTCAAATATATTACTGCATCGAGTCAGTATAGATATAAATGTATAGCATGTTCTGGGACTTTTGTTGCCATAATTTCACAAGGGATATTTGTCTATTTTTGATCTAAAGTAACGACACTATCAATTATAGGATTATTTCCTAGATAATGGGCAAGTGTTACAGTAACCTATTAGTCTTATGATCTATTACAATTGGCGATCTGGACAGGATTACTATTACAATTGGCACCGGGCATGATCTATTACAAGTGGCGACCGTGATACAGGACCAGTTTCTGATGTAGATGTACGGGATAATGAAGGATAGATTGTATAATTGTGTTCATACAAAAGTAGCCCCACGCGGAGTATTTTTTTTTCTTTCCCCTCGTGGTCAAGTCACATCCTGGGAGCGTCGGTGAACCTCCTTGTGTAAACAAGTGAATTCCTTTCCCCATCGCTCGCGCGCCCCACATTGTTTCATAATATTTAGTTCTACGATTCGCTTTGAGAAGTAATTGTGTCCGATAATTTTTGTTTGCTTGTCTATAATTGATCTCTGTTGATTTTTTGTTGTGATTGTCGCTGTGATTTTATGCCATGTGAATAGTTTCCTTTAATTTCGTTCGTCATACGCAAGTGCTGTGATCGATCGTTTAAGGATAGAGGGAAGTGTTGTAATCCGATTGAGTCGTTGTTGTTTCTCTTATTCCGGTGTCATAAATCTTAGGCAGTAGGTGTTATGTGGAATAGTTTCCTTTAAATTCGTTTATCATACGCAAGTGCTGTGATCGATCGTTTAAGGATAGAGGGAAGTGTTGTAATCCGACCGAGTCGTTTTTGTTTCTCTTATTCCGGTGTCATAAATCTTAGGCAGTAGGTGTTATGTGGAATAGTTTCCTTTAAATTCGTTCATCATACGCAAGTGCTGTGATCGATCGTTTAAGGATAGAGGGAAGTGTTTGTAATCCCGAGTCGTTGTTGTTTCTCTTATTCCGGGATCATAAATCTAGACAGTTTCTGTTATATGGGTCAGTTGTGTGTCGGGCGAGATTTGTTTGTTTTCTTTGATTGTTCTATTCCTCTCTTAAAAATCTGTTGTTCCTTGTCAAGGACAAGAGGGAGAGGGAGGGACGAGCATTGGATAGGACGAATTCTAAATAAGTGAGGGATTGCGTAGCAGCAAGGGTTGGGATAGAAAGGGAAGACCATAGGAAAAGTTAGAGGAGACAGAGAGAGAGCGTCAGAGGAGGCTCGATCCTGCTTAAACTTGGGAAAAGTGTGGGATGTGTGTGGTGGTGCCAGATGTCGCCAGGGGCGCGGCTTAGGCTCGCGGAGAGTCTGGGTGCTGTGGTGAATAGCAACAGTGCATATTGCTAGCCAGCATCAGGTGAAAACTCGGGAAGGCCATCGTTGAATGAGGTCTGGGGCGTAAGTCGGGTTAAATAGTGGGGAGACTGATGATAGAGGGAGTCAACAATAAGTAGCGTGATATATAATACGGGAGGGGAGGGGATGAAATGTTGTTTGTTCGCTTTTATTCTGCCGCTTCCAAATTTTATACAGGTACTGAGTCAGCCAGGCGTTCGTCGGGAGATTGGAGAACCCACGGCAGGAATCCTGGCCCTCAAGAAACGACGCCCAAGGATCCCTCATCAAGTCAAAACAAATGTTTATACCCAGCAGTCCATAGAGTTGAGCCGATTTTTTTTTACACTGTTTCTTCACATACCTCATTTAAACCGTGTCTCACAACATCTCTTTTTACATGACATTAGCTGAGCTTAATTGTGTGTTCATTGTAAATGAGTGGGCAAAGCCACTAGTTTTCACTGTAAAAATAAGTGGGTTAACCACAGGTTTATGTCGCTGGCCGTGAATGAGACCTCAGGAGTTTTCCCCTTTCAGTAGAAATTTTAACGTAAATGCAGAGGGGTTTTTCTACTCAAGGGCGATCATTTAATGCACCAGCGACAGGTTAGACTCACACCACAGTATGGAAGACACCCTGAATGACACCTGAGTGATTTTAGCAGAGCAAAATCAATGTTAGTAGGGGGGAATGTCACGGGTCAGACCGTGACTGTGATTATATACTATAGGGTTAGCTATATTTCTCGAGCGCGGGAAAAATTGGGGAGGCGGGAACAGCTGTAGAGAAAGGGAGAGAAGAGGGGTGGAGGCACAGGCATAGGCCTGTGTACCGCTAGGCACCTCGCGTACATGTGTGCGTGTGTGCGTTCTTGCTTGTGAGCGTGGGTAGGCCGCCGTTACGCGTACATGTGTGTGTGCGTTCATGTTGTAGGCGTGGTCATAGGGAGTGTCCAGTCTTTTCATTGGCACCAAATTCAAAATGTGATGGGGGAGGGGAAAACCGAGGTTATAAAGGGGGCAGGAATGCCCAGGACAGGCCTTATTCTCCTCCTGCCCGACCCCAACGAGATAGTCCAATTTTGTTGTGCCCGCGATGAATGGGTCGGCAGGGCTGCGAGGGCACCTCGTGCCCTAATTCAACCATAATCAGGTGAGTCCAATTCAGTTAGACAAGTGTCAACGTTGATTGAGATATCCAGAGTGATGTGTGGTGGTGAGAGTGATGTGTGGTGGTGTGCTTGTGTGCGTTGGCCAGTCACCAGGACTGAGCCAGACCGTGCACATGGCCAAGGTTGTGACGCCGACCGAATTAGCTTAATGCTATGGCCGAGAATGGCAGGTGTAAGCATGACCCCACAGAGGGCTTGCTAAAGGCTAGGGATGCCCAGGGCGACATAGTTCTCCTGCGGCGATATCCCACTGATTTAGCTATGCACGTGGCCAGGGGTGTGCGGGTGTGGTGAGTGACGCCGTAACGCTTAACCCCACAGAGGGTGAGGTTACCGCTAGAGGATTGTCGGCTTGAAGGGCTTGTCGTACTGCCCGTTTTGAGACCCTTTGATTAGGCAACTCTCATTAGTCTAGCGAGTCACGTGTGTGTGGATGTGTGCGGGTGTGTGAGTGACGCCGTAGCATCTTAACCCCACAGAGGGTGATGGTTACCGCTAGAGGAGTGTCGGCTTGAAGGACTTGTCGCACTGCCGTTTTGAGACCCTTTAATTAGGCAACTCTCATTAGTCTAGCGAGTCACGTAACCGAGGTGAGGAGGTGAGAGAGAGAGTGATGAGTGTGATTGACGGGTACTGTGAGTGTGGGAAAATCTCGTGCTTATTCGATCATGCGGTCATTTGCTGGGCTAGACGATTTCAGTATCACAGTAGACTAAAGGGTTGGTTGATGTGAGATTTCGTGTGACAAGCAGTAATCAGTATAATGATTTGGGGTAATCTTAGGGGTAGTTATAATACTAGGTAATTGTATTTAGGTAAGTGGATTAGATAAGTGGGTTAGATTGAGTGGCTGAGTGTGTGAATGAAATTGTCTCTTTGATAAATGCAATTTCAGTGTCGCTATTCAATATTTTAGTAGGAATGTTTGTTTCTTTAATTCTTACTAACTTTAAGAATATAATTATTATCAATATATACCTATCATTACAATAAATCCGTGTACTCTATTATCCCGCAAGCTGGGAACTGCAATTTTCTTTTCAAATATATTACTGCATCGAGTCAGTATAGATATAAATGTATAGCATGTTCTGGGACTTTTGTTGCCATAATTTCACAAGGGATATTTGTCTATTTTTGATCTAAAGTAACGACACTATCAATTATAGGATTATTTCCTAGATAATGGGCAAGTGTTACAGTAACCTATTAGTCTTATGATCTATTACAATTGGCGATCTGGACAGGATTACTATTACAATTGGCACCGGGCATGATCTATTACAACCATTGTTGTTCTAGCTTTTACGTATGCGATATTCTTGTGAAAATAAACGGAATATGAATACACGTCTTGTGATAATTATCCTCTATTGTCTTTCTGTGTCTGTGGTAAAACAATAAAACATCTCCAGTTAGGAAGAGCCCACTTGATCAAAACCAATTAAACCCCAGTAAAAACCAGGCAAAACACTTGTTACTTGTTAATTATTCCAATAAGTAACAGTTACTTATTCGAATAAGTAACAAAGTATTGAAAACAGTTACTTGTTACTTATTCCAATAGGTAACAGTTACTTGTTACTTGTTACGTAGGCCTATTCCAATAAGTAACAGAGTCCTGAAAACAGTTACTTGTTACTTATTCCAATAAGAAACAGTTACTTGTTACTTATTCCAATAAGAAACAGTTACTTATTCGAATAAGTAACAAGTCCTGAAAACAGTTACTTGTTACTTATTCCAATAAGTAACAGTTACTTATTCAAATAAGGAACAGAGTATTGAAAACAGTTAATTGTTACTTGTTACTTATTCCAATAAAAAAGTTAGTTATTCGAATAAGTAACAGAGTCCTGAAAACAGTTACTTGTTACTTATTCCAATAGGTAACAGTTACTTATTGGAATAAGTAACAAGTAACTGTTTTCAGGACTCTGTTACTTATTCGAATAAGTAAGAAGTAACTATTTTCAATATATACTCTGTTACTTATTCGAATAAGTAACTGTTATCTATTGGAATAAGTAACAAGTAACTGTTTTCAGGACTCTGTTACTTATTGGAATAAGTAACAAGTAACAAGTAACTGTTTTCAGGACTGTTACTTATTTGAATAAGTAACTGTTACCTATTAGAATAAGTAACAAGTAACAAGTAACTGTTTTCAGGACTCTGTTACTTATTCGAATAACTAACTTTTTTATTGGAATAAGTAACAAGTAACTGTTTTCAGGACTCTGTTACTTATTCGAATAAGTAACGGTAAGATCCTATGTAGCGGTAGTTACCGTATTTTGTTTGCCCATTAACTAAGGATCCTTATTTATATCCTCATATCTCTTAGTTATTTTCTTCATTTACCTCAACAATACTAAACCCCGATAGCTGGGGAGGGTATGAAATATATCAGGGAAAGAGAGGGGTTGAAACACGGAGATTAACTAGAATATAGCCATCTTGATTAACCAAGCCAAGACGTTGTGTATCCTTGCTTGTGATTGGTTGTTGATTATCGTGACGTCATCAGCCAAGGCGGGCCTCAGCGATGACGTCATTCCAGCCCTCGGCCAACATGTCGTCATTACACCCGCTTATTTTTACACCCGCGTAATCTTACACCCGGTTAATTTAACATCAGCGGTGTACATGTTTCACACAACGTGTATTATAATGTCATTAGTGCACTGTGTAATTTGCGTCTTGATATTCAAACCGTTTCTATTTATCAATACTAATTAGTATCCCCACGCCACCCCCGTATTTGCCTCGTGAACGGTAAGGTTAATTTGCGAGAGCGGTATCGTCCCAAGATGAAGTGATATATTGGTAATTATAGGGAATAGGCTCGCACCCTTATTTGTTATGTTTTATCCTCCAGATTTTGAGAAATGAGTGTAGGCCCTATTCATGGTCTTAGTTATAATGCCAATGTTTGATACACGATGGGTTGAGGGGGGGCTTTGCCCCCTCTCACGGAGTCACCCCCCCCCATGAATTATTGAAATCGTCATCTATGTTGCCAGCAGGGGGTAAATATTGATTACACTGCATAAAGAAGGCGTTTGTAAACTGTGACTGTCCGAAAGAGCTCTGAGATTTATTAGAATGGGCGTTTTTTCGGTCAATATTAAGGAGACGGACCACAGCTATTTTCAATGATTGTATTTTTGTGGATTTGTTATTTATATGATTTATTAGGTTTCTATAGGCCTATTACAATTTGTTCATGCAAATTAAGGAACATATCCAGGAACCTGGCCAACTTTTATTTCGTGAGTTTTTTGGGGGGGTTTTAGCTAGTTTTCATCATTATACAGTGGTTGTCATTAATTAGAATCTCCGGAAAAAAAGTTGTCCCCATTATCCAACAATCTTAAGATACGGCCCCCGATAGTGGGGATGGCTATGAAGTACAGGGAAATTGAGGGGTAAAAGACGAAAATAAGGCGTAATATTAGCGTAACCTAACAACCTTACCTAACCTAACCTAGTATATTAGGTGGGGGCTGCTGCCCCCACACCCCCGCTGGTTTGGTATTTAGCCTAATTCATAAAAGATTGACGGTCGGCAAAAGAGTTAATTATAAGAGTGAGAGAACTCTATTTCTTATTGCTAATCTGCCAACCTCTGTGTCATTTGAGTCTGAAGGCGTTAAGTGGGCTAAGAGTTAATCAACATGGCTAAATTGCAGATAATGTTTCAACATCACGGTAATTGTTTAGTGTATGGCCTCCTCCTAAAGAAAATTGATTTTTGAGCACAGACTGAACCAAATGTTCACTACATACTGTATTTACATAGCTGGTCATTAACCTAACCTAACCTAACCTAACCTAACCTAAGGTAACCTGGGCATCCTGGGGGCTGCTGCCCCCAGACCCCCGCTGGTCTTGGGTTGAAAAGTGATAAAAAACACATAGCCTATCTCTTACCTCATTATTCAAAGTTTTGTATTTTGTTTAATCACTTCCCAGGTAATCTGAACAGTTCTATTGCTTCTATATATCATATAATACACCATAGAATACGTTTTTAACAACTAGAAAAAGAGGACGTCGATTAAACAATTATGATCTTAAGATACGGCCCCCCGATAGTGGGGAGGGCTATGAAGTACAGGGAAATTGAGGGGTAAAAGACGAAAATAAGGGGTAATATTAGCGTAACCTAAAAACCTTACCTAACCTAACCTAGTATATTAGGTGGGGGCTGCCGCCCCCACACCCCCGCTGGTTTGGTATTTAATTCATAAAAGATTGATGGTCGCCAAAAGAGGTAATTATAAGAGTGAGAGAACTCTATTTCTTATTGCTCATCTGCCAACATCTGCGTCATATGAGTCTGAAGGGGTTAAGTGGGCTAAGAGTTAATCAACATGGCTAAATTGCAGATAATGTTTCAACATCACTTTTTCTTTGATATAATTCAGGGCCTCTCCACCTATATGGGTTATTATTGACGAGGTAAGTGAAGGAAATAAGTCTGTATTGAGGATATTCATTAAAGATTATGTGGTAATCGTAGCCTAGGCTTGGACCCAAATAACGACGGTATAAAACCCTTACCCTTGGTGTACTGGACAATAATGGTCTGCAGCCAAATTAACACAATGCCGCTGGAAGCTCCGTTGGTAATCCCAATAAATAGAAGATGTTGTAGGTGTTTTCTTAAAGCAAAAACACTTCACTATTCATTGAACAACAGTTCCACCATTTCAAATATGGCCGACTGGCCCGAATCCGAGATTATAAACACCAAGGATAATAAATGAATCAATGTGACATCGTAGAGGGATTGAGAAACAAAAGAGGCTCATTATATGGACTGACGTGTATTTCTACACCCGTTAAAATGTTGCGAGAATTTGTGACGTCACCGTCTAGACAGTGACGTACTCCCACAACAACCATTCATATGCCATCATCGCTCGTGACGTCACACCCAGTTTATTGACCAATAGAATATCAGTATACAACTCGACTCGCCTCCACTCGTCGCCCACCAGCTGAGCTGGGAAATTGTAAAAGTGAGTCCACAGATGCCCTCTAATTATTAATTTACCAAGTATATTTTCCATTTATAGTATACTACGAAGCAACATACATAATACATATATATGTACAAACAACAAATATGCTATAACACTGCCCAGTTTTTGAGATATAATGCATGCCGTTTCGCAGGAATATACCTAAGTAACTGCTACCTATTGGAATAAGTAACAAGTAACAACTACCGTATTTTTCGGCTTATAAGACACGTTTTTTTCTCCAAAAATTAGGCCTCTAAAATCAACCAGCGTCTTACAAAACAAAGGTTGAAATTTTTAGACATATATCGAGTCTACATACTGGTATCAATAATGGGCGAAATTGTAAATAAACCCTACTATCCTGGAGAGGCCATTTGCATGTTTACTTTTTGGCCTAACGTTACGGTACAACGGTCCGGTACACTGAACTTTCGGTACAGTAACGATATCGTCACCTTTTCGTTTTTTTCTATTTCGTAGGCTACAAATTTGTATCCACATAATATATTATGGTATTATTGGGTATTATTATTATAAATAAAACACACTTTGATATTGCATTTTATTGATCCCATAAAATATTATGAATACTTTGGTAGTATCCAAAATAGTAGGCTACAGTATTGCGTACCAAAACAGAAGCTGCACCGTATTGTTTGACTGAACAGGGACGCCTAAATGTAAACATAAGAACATAAGAACATAAGAAAATGGGAGTCTGCAGAAAGCCGATTGGCCTAAGCAAGGCAGATCCCTGTCCCACACAACCCCAATTACAAAGCCCAATTATAGGCTCAACACTCTAATACCCTGAGGATCATCTTACCAAACCGGTTAGAGATTAACGCAGGATTACGGGGGTCTGCAGAGCGCTGATTGGCCCAACCCGGCTGATCCCCCTTCACACCCAACCCTTCTCGTCCATATGCTTATCCAATTTTTTCTTAAAGCTCCCTATCGTTCTTGATCCCACTATATCACTTGGTAGCCTATTCCACCCATCTACAACTCTGTTACCAAACCAATATTTGCCTATATCTTTTCTGAAACGAAATTTATCTAATTTGAAACCATTGGTACGAGTTCTTTCGCTATCACTGAGCTTTAGTACATTTGTCATGTCCCCTTTGTTAATCCCACTAACCCACTTGAACACCTCTATCATATCCCCTCTAACTCTGCGTCTCTCTAACGAATGTAAACCTAATTTCTTCAACCTTTCTTCATACGGAAAATTTCTAATATTATGGATCATTTTTGTCATTCTACGCTGAATTCTCTCCAATGAATCTATGTCCATTCTGTAATAAGGACACCAAAATTGGACAGCATAATCCATATGGGGTCTCACTAATGACAAGTAAAGTTTTAAGATAACATCAGCAGTTCTGTTACTCACACTCCTAGAGATGAACCCGAGAATCCTGTTTGCCTTATTACGAACGCTTATACACTGTTTTCTAGGCTTCAAATCATTGCTAACAAACACACCTAGATCTTTCTCGCAGTCTGAATTTTCTAATTCTAAATTAGCTAGTTTATATTTAACATTTGTTTGCATCTTCCCTATCTTTAATACCTTGCATTTGTCAATGTTAAACTTCATCTGCCAATTTACTGACCATTCATGTAAGGTATCTAGATCCCTTTGGAGGCACTCTATATCGCTATCTGAATCAATTGATCTCCCCATTTTAGTATCGTCTGCGAATTTACTTATCCTACTAGTTATACCTAAATCTAGGTCATTTATGTATATAAGAAACAACAGGGGACCTAATACATGCAAATGGTGTCTCCAGGATATTAGGTTTATTTACAATTTTGTCCATTACTGATAGGCTATGTACAATACTCATAATGCCAAACAATAAGCATTATATACATTATTGGGCAATTATATTACCATTGCGTACCATAGTGTATTTCCAAAGCATGCAAATGGCTCTTCATAATTACGAGGTTGGATTTATGGCTATACTTTTTTTCCAAATTTCTACTTGTATAATTAGGGTGCGTCCTATAAAACATCGCGTCCTATATGCTGAAAAATACGGTAACTGTTTTCAGGACTCTGTTACTTATTCGAATAAGTAACTGTTACCTATTGGAATAAGTAACAAGTAACTGTTTTCAAGACTGTTACTAAATTCAAATAAGTAACAAGTAACTGTTTTCAGGACTCTGTTACTTATTGGAATAGCCTATGTAACAAGTAACTGTTTTCAATGTTCTGTTACTTATTCAATAGGTAATAGGCTAAGTAACAAGTAACTGTTTTCAGTCGGCTAAGAAAATACCCCTAGGCCTAGCCTATATCGTCACCAACTCGCCCAAAGAAGATGCTATACCATATTAAGAAGCAGTGACAATTTATCAAACGTATGGTGAGTGATTCAGTGACAGTGCCCCGAGTCCATTCTGTTTCTGTTTAATCCTAGGCCTAGGCTATGTTAGGTCTAGGCTATATTAGGCCTATTTATATAGGCTAGCCTAGCCTATGTAGGCTATTAGGATATGTAAAGATACAATTATGGCTTAGGCTATAGATCAAATCATGTCTTTGGAAGTGATAAAATGGTCAAAACAATGCTAATTCACGTTAATTTTCATGTACTCCTTTCCACATCCATCCAAATTCTCAAGCAACATTGCTTCAGTTTTGCCTCAGAGATGCTGTGAAAGACAAAATAGCTTCTCTTCAAATCACGTCCAAACAACCATTTAAATCATCAATATCATCAATTCTACGGTTGCAAATCATGCACAGATAACCCATGCACCTTACCGCACTGCAATAATGGTGATTCGATGGATAAACTTCACAAATAATAATTAGCAGCTCATAAACTGTGGACTGTAAATACAACCATTTTTTTTTGTGACACTGGTGCCAACTCACAGATATAGTTTCCCGCCTTTTCCGTATTAAGGCGCGTTCTCAGCTTTCAATAAACTCAACCTAGTCAATTTTGGCTTGACTTGTTGATAATTAACGCCTCGGTCAGTTTTTCATATGAACTCAATACTTATACTTGGTCTTGTCCAGAAATCGACGCTTCAGAGCCATGGTGATCAACCGCTGCTTCCAGTCCTGGTGTCCCTCCTTGTGAGTGTCACCTGGTCCGGTATAGCATTACAGTCTGCCCGGCAGTTGGCAGTGTAGCCGGGAACTGGGGGTTCATATGGTAGTGCCCTAAGAATTTGTCAATACCTGCCTTGAACTTCTCCACCGAGAAGCTCGTGATTGCTCTCACCTCTTTTGGGAGAGTGCTGAAGATCCTTGGACCCTCATAACCCAAACTGGATGCTAGCAGAGTTCGAGTTTTTCCAGAGGCACTTGCGTTCAGTCTGTTCACTGTACTTGTGTGGTTTGAAGGGAAGAGGCTGTTGAGTCAGGTACTAGATTTTCAAGGACCTTCCAGGTATAGATGGCTCGGTTGTTGTTGTTGTTGTTGTTGTTGTTCCCTAAGCTGCCTGGCCGAACAGCCCCGAGTCCCTGAGAAAGGCCATGGCCACGATCGGGCTTTCCCACAGAGCTCTCATTGAGTGTAGATTGTGTTGTTGGCGTAAGTGGTTGTGTGAAATGCAGTCTTCTATGATGTGTTTAATGGTATGGGGTGCTGTGTTACATCCCGGGCAGGCGTCGACAACGGAGTCATCCAGTCTCTTCTGATAGCTCAGGAGAGCTGGATGGTGTCCGCATCTCAGCCTGGCCAGGTGGACTCTGTCCTCGCGAGGAAGGGAGGATTCGGAAGGATGGATTTCGGGAGGTCGTGCATGCAGCTGCGTGTTGTCTGTGAGTGAGTGGATGGATCGGTGAGAGATATGAGTATGGATGTGCTTCTGGAAGTTGGTTCGGGGTGGGCAGGGAGGGAGAGAGGACAATAATTGTGTGTGATACCGTGTGCTGGGTGTTGTTTTGATATTTCTTGGTGTCTGTGGGTGTGTTGCCATGTAGTTTAGTGGGTGGTCTTGGTTCGTGGAGGCTGCTGCCAGGAATTGAGTGCCTCTCATGTCCAGATGGTCTTTGACTTTGAGAATTTTGGTTTCTTGATGTAGGTGATCTGTGGGTGAAGTAGCTGTGCAGCCTGTAATGATCTTCAGGGCTTTGTTTTGAATAGTCTGTAAGGTCTTATGATGTGTTTCAGCTAGGTTAGAAGCCCAGGCTGGGCTTGCGTATTCCATCACTGATCTTATGTATTGTTTATAATTATACTGTGGTGGTAGTCTCTTTGTTGTGTCCAAATTTTGTGTGAGCAAGTGACCTGAGGGCGTTAAGTCTGGGTGTCAGTTTCTTTTTAATGTTTGTGATGTGCTGTTTGAATGTCATATGAGTATCATATGTTACTCCTAGGATTTTGGGTGTGTGTGTATGTGTTAGGGGTGTGTTGTTTATGGTGAGTTGAGGGATGTATTCGTGTTCTCCTGTCCAACTTGTGAGCAGGGTTGCGGTGGATTTGGCTGGGGCTAGATTAAGTCTGTTTGTAGTGCACCAACCATGTAGTGTGTTGAGATAGGGTTGAAGGAGATCTGTTGCTCTTTTTGGGTCATGGTGTGTGCATGTGAGTGTTATGTCATCTGCATAGGAGGCTAAGTTTATTTGGGGCGTATTGGGTGTAGTTATATCGTGCATGTACAGATTGAAGAGTGCGGGCGATAGGACGGATCCTTGTGGGACTCCGTTTGGAAAGTTTCTGATTTTAGATGACTGACCGGCAAAAGATACGTGTGCACATCTGCCTGCTAGGAAGTTGGCCAGCCACCTTTTTGTGTTGTTGTGCATGTTTGTGTTGTAGATTTTGTTTGTTAGGTTGTGGCGGGGGATGGCATCGAAGGCTTTACTAATGTCGAGTGTGGCTAATAGTGATCTGTGTGGTGGTCTAGCTGAGTTGATGCCGTCGAAAGCTCTTTGTGTAAGGTCTGTGAGAAGAGTGTTTGTGGAGTGCAGTGGCCTAAAGCCATGTTGTGTTGGAGCTAGGGGTAGGTCAGGTGTAATTAGTTGTAATACTAGGCGTTCCATGACTTTGGAGGGGGAGCAAAGAAGTGTGATGGGGCGGTGCGAGGAGGGTAGCGTGGGGTCTTTGTTGGGTTTGGGGAATGTGATGATGATACCATGCTTCCAAATGTCTGGTATTGTGTTGTGTGAATAGCTGTAGTTTGATATGTTAGTGAGTGCTTGTATGCCTTGTGGTCCCAGGTGTCTGAGGTGTATGTTGCTTATGTTGGCTCGGTTGTTAGAGCTGATGCCATCTTGTTGGCTAGATGTGAGCTGTGTGGGCATGTGTGTGAGGGTAAAAGAAACGCGAAGCTGCTGGGATGCTTGCCAGCGCCCAAGTGACGTGGCGGATAAGATCAACAAAAGTACATAATGCGCACAGGCCAGCAAACTTTTCAAAATACATATAATACCTTCCGTATATAATCAAATATAGTAACATCAATATATCCTGTATATATATAAAATATAGTCTACTAATAAACTAATACATATAATATGAGGTACCTTTATCATTCCTTAGCCTATACATTATACATGTAGTGACATAAGTTTGTCACCTTAACAGCACCCCACAAACTGAAGTCACCCTCTGTTTACATTGATCTTAAAGAGTTTACTTTCGGAGAGAGGTTTTGTAAACATGTCTGCTACATTTTCATCTGATGGTACATACACATTAAGTTTAACAATTCCATTTTCTACTCGACTTCTAACAAAATTATATTTATTATCTATGTGCTTTGATTTTTGGTGGTACACTGGGTTGTTAGCTAATGCAATTGCACCTTAGTTGTCCACAAATAATATCACAGAATCTCTCTGGGATCCAGTTACATCTGCATAGAGTTGAGATAAGAAATTTCATTCCTGCACTGCATGACTGATGGCTATATATTCTGCCTCACAAGTGGATAGAGCAACTATATACTCTTTGTTTCTTACATTTCCAAGATATAAGAGGACCATGACTACTCAGCTTAAAACAATAACCCATAATACTACGTCTGTCCTCCGAAGACACCCAGTCAGAATCTCAGTAACCAGTCAATTTCAATCCTGTCTCTGATTTACAAAATGTCAAACCATAATCAAGTGTCCCTTTGATATACCTCAATACATGTCTAGCTAAACCAAGATGAGCTACAGTTGGGTTTGACATACATTGAGCCAACTTGGTAACCACAAAACTTAGGTTGGGTCTGGTTGCAGTCATAATGTAAATGAGACTCGCTACTATTTCCCTATATAGTCTGGGATTGTCTAGTGTACTGGATTATAATAATAATAATAATAATAATTCTTTATTCCAGACACATAAGATAGATACAGTATAAATACAGTACGACCTAATGGTCCATATCACATACACTTCTCGTCAGAGCACAGATAATAATTATACACAAAGATATATTAATAAAGACACAATAAAATAAAAAATACAGTAGGCCTATTTACAGAATAGAGCACATATCACATTTTGTCACAATATAACACAGATAGGCTAACTAAGGCTATTGCTCAATGTTGGTTAACACCTATTGCACAGATCATTGCTCATAGTTCAATTAGACCTATATATTACATTACAGTACATACTATGTGTGCAGCAGCTTCTGCCAGTGAGATATAATACGGGATTCATAGATATGATCACTAGACCAAAGAGCTACAATCAGCGTGTTACTGGAGGATTGCAGTCGCTGCGAAAAGCTGTACACCAGTCTCCTGATGACAGCCCGACAGCACTGCACATCCAACAGTGTGCACACTGTTGGATTCACTATCTGTTACCTTACTGATACTAAGATCACATGGAATACACTTAGGTTTGCTGTCTGATATGCTGAAACGTTCTAGAATTTTCTCACAGTACTTTTCCTGGTTCATTAATATACAATGATCATCAAATACAAATTCAATGCCAAGAAACCATGACAGTCTGCCCAGATCTTTCATTTTGAATGTCTTTCTCAGACTCACCTTGCTAGAATTTAGTACCTCATTATCACTAGCAACTATGATTATATCATCTACCCAGAATACAATTAATACAGTAGAGTTTTATCTATCCTTTGATATACACAATGGTCTGTTTGGGATTGTTCAAACCTTTCCTCAACTAGACTACCATGCAACAAATTATACCAATTTCTGCCACTTTGTTTTAGACCATATAGAGATTTCTTTAATTTACAGACTAGCTTATTTCCATTTTCATGAGCCTTCACAAACCCTTCCGGTTGCTCAAGGTAGATCTCACAGTCAATATTTGCATACAGATATGCTGTCTTTACATCCATCTGATCAATTACAAAATTATTCTGTGCAGCTATTTGTAGTAACATTCTCAGTGAAGTGAGTCTGGCTGTTGGGGAAAAAGTGTTCTGGAAGTCTATGCCTTGAACTTGGGAAAAACCCTTGGCTACAAATCTTGCTTTGTATCTCTCACCATTACTTGGGTAATTTTTCACTGTAAAAACCCACTTGCCTCCTACAACTGATCTACCTGCAGGTAATATTGTTAATTCAAAAGTGTCATTCTCTGTTAGAGCATCAATCTCTTCCTCCATAGTTTTTTGCCATAAATGTGACTCTGGGGATTGTATAGCTTCTAAATAAGTACTTGGGACCTCACATGCCTTATGACAATAATCAGTAGTATATCCTGCCAATTCATCATCACCATCATCTCTCTCCACAACATAGTAATTTAAATGGCTGGTTGGATTTCTCATTCTCGGAGGGTTTTTCCATTGATTTCCCTCGTCAATGTTTGTTCTACTATAGTCTCACTCTTATTCTTTGTCTCATCTAAATACTTCTTGGTTGGCTGATGGTCTTGTGGTTTGGGAGGACATACCATATCATTATCACTATCACTCTCATAGGTTACAGGCTTTGGCATTTCTACATCATACTTGTCTGTAAATCTCACACATCTCACTCTCCTAACTTCCTTTTTGTCTGGGTAATACACAAGATAAGCTGGGCTCTGCCCATCATAGCCCACGAATACTCCCCTTTCACAACGTGCATCTAACTTCTTACAATTTTGGGTGTATGCATAACATACTGTGCCAAATATATGCATATTACTTAAGTTTGGTTTTCTCCCTGTCAACATTTCTACAGGGGTCTTGCCTGTTCTTGGGTTAAAACAGCGATTCCTTATGTATGCGGAAACTTTCATGGCATATGGCCACATCATCTTGGGTAAATTAGCTTCCAGCAACAAACACCTTGCCATTTCACATAGAGTTCTCCAAGAACGTTCTGCTATGCTATTTTGATGTGGGGGAATGGGGGGCTGAGTACTCCTGCTTAACCCTCCTGGCCCGGGCAGGCTCTCCAAAGGACGGAGCTCGTATCCCGGCGATCTGGCCGAATATCAACAAAAGTAAACTAAGGTTAATCTCGCTTAACCCGGGAACTGCAGGGAGACTCTTAAGAGTTCCCCCGGCGGACTGCGGGGAGACTCTTAAGAGTGAGTGAAAACAAAAATCAAATTTTGACATCGAAAAAAAAAAATAATAATATTTGTTCATTTTTTTATTTTTGTTTGGCCCCTGGGCCATGCAAAATCTCAGTCCTCTACCTCCCCTCCTTCCCCACATTCCTCCTCTCCTTCAGTTATCACCTATTTTCCCTGTTATTCCCTTATTCTGAGGTATATTTTCGTGCTAACATTAGCGAGTTGCAAGCAGGGTGTTGTCATCACTGATGGCAAGCGAGTGCAAGAGAGAGAGAGAGAGAGTATCGATCGACTGTGTCTCAGTGGCCTTGGGGGAAATTGGCGGGAAAGCAGCTTGCCTCACCCATACATTATACAACTCGCGGGCTATATCTCCGATTTTGACCATCCAAACGCTGTTTTCACTCGTTTTATTGTTGTTTCAGGTTAATACCTTTATAATCAACCCATAATAGGCGCATATGGATAAGTATTAATGCTATTAATGGTACAATGAATATTTTAGTGATGGAAACACCTCAAATACATGCGCACAGGGAGAGGTGTCTAATTACCCCCATGCGCACATCAGAGGTTAATATATTACCTACATTAATCAAACATATATAGAAATGGGTGCCTTACCTTGCTACGTAGAATGGCGTTGAGTAGAGCTCTCTAGCTCAACTGGTTCCGGAGTGATGGTGATCGAAGTGGAGGTAACTTTTGCTGCGTATTTACCTAGGCGCGTCCGAACACTCAACCGCGGCCCCGGCTACGACGCCCAGTTGCACTCGTCGCTCCACCCGCAATTATGCCGTGAACCGATTTGATAGTGTTTTATTGGTTATTATGTAATTTATTATAGTTATTATGTTATTTTCACTCAATAAAGTTATTTACATGAACTTATTTGTGTCTCTGTCACTTATTACTTAGTTTTATTATTATTATTATGATTATAGTGTCACTTTCACTGGACTTTGATAATTGATAGTGTCATTTCCCCTTTTATGTATTGTTAGGTAAGCTAATAATATATATAGTGTCACTGTCACTTGTTCATATTGTTATGAAGGCACTTATTATTACTTGTGTATGTCTCTTTCACTTATACTTAGTTTTATTATTATTATACTGTCACTTTGACTGGCCTAGGCTTATTGAGTGTCATTTTCACTTATTTATTGTTAGAAATATATATTTTAGTGTCACTTTCACTTGTTCATATTGTTATTGAAGGCACTTATTATTACTTATATGTGTCCTTTTCACTTATAAATATATTATTATTCTTAGCCTACATTTGAGTGTCACTTTCACTGTTGTCACTTCCACTTCAAAAGTTTATTAGAGTATGGAAGTCGTTGAAGCAGGTGCCAGCACACAGTCCAACTTGACACTCGAGGCATTCCCAAGTGGTTTTTGTGGTTTTGCGGGGTCTTCTTGTTGTGTGGCTGCACACATGGCACCTCTTCTGGATTCTGCTGTTACTACCTGGTGCTTTGAAAGGAAGGGCGTGGAGCTGGTGCTTCCTGAAAAATTCAGCACACCCTGTTCTGTCCAGCTAGTGTGGCCTCCCTGGTGTACCCGCATGTTTAGCCAGGAGCTCAAGTATCACCTGCTTGTGGAACTTCCGCAGGGACTTGTACTTCTTGGCTCCTGGAGTCCTCATACGGTAGATGTTGTAAGCATTGAGGACCGACATATCTACCGTATGCAGGATAAACTTCTTGTACCACCTGCAAGATGTTTGCAGGCAGTCGATGAAGCCCATCTGCATGTCGGACTTGTCAACGAGGCGCATGTTGAGCTTATAATCCAGGACAGCAGCTGGTTTCTGGACGGGGTTCTTGGTTCTTCGGTCCACCTTCCCTGTGGCGACCATCTGGGCCTTGTGGCATGTGGTGAGGAGGTTGACCTTCCGCTGGTCATGCCTGTGGATGGAGAGGATGGGGCCACACTTCTTGTGGAAGATGTCCGCCTCTTCGTCTTGGTTGGGTAGCCTGGCATGCCCTTCCTCTTGCCCTTGACTGTGCCGACAGTTCCGGTCTTGCGGTCATGGAGGTACTTGGTCAGGAGAGGCGACGTGTAGTAATTATCTGTGTAGAGGATGTGGTTTTTATTGAAGGGCCTCTCCATCATCTTCTTCACTACAGCGCCACCAAAAACCAATGAGGGGGTCAGTCACAATTTCTCCACCCTTGCCGCTGTAGACTATAAAGTCCAGCACATACCCCGTCAAACAGTCGCAGAAGACGAAGAGCTTGATGCCGAAGCGGTGTCTCTTGGACGGGATATACTGTAGGAAGTGCAGCCTACCACGGAACAGGACCAGAGACTCGTCGAGGCACATCTTCTGGAAAGGAATCAGGTAGATGGTGAACCGATGACGTATCATGTCATACAGCTTCCTGATCTTCCATAATGAGTCAGGAAGTTGGACTGCCATGTTGTTTGTCAGGTGGAGATACGAGAGGATGTCGAAGTACCTGTCCCTGGACATGTACTTGTCAAATGCTGGAGTCGTTATGATGTCGCCAGTGATCCAGTAGTCTGCCAGAGCGTGTCATCAGCATTGTGAGTGCCAAGAACACATATAGTTCTGCCACAGTGACAGCTCTCCATGCCACCATCTTGGCACTGGTCTTCCTCCCAAGACATTTGGCACAGATCTCATGATGGTTGTTGGTCTCCTCGACGAGGTATTCCATGACTTCATTGTGTTTTAGAAGCCACAGAAAATTTCACTGGGGGTAGCAGCTGGGCCACAGGGAAATGTTGGTGACACCCCGGAACCCATCTGTACCTCGTCAAAGGCAGGACAATCTGGCTCAAAATCAGCCCCATCTGTCCACACAAACAGGTATGATGCTGATGCTCGTGCACGTGCAGGTGCAGCATGCACACGCCCTGGACACCCTGGCACACACCCTTGGCCACGCGGACGCCCTGCACACCAACGCCCACGCCCAGGGGCAGCGGCGTCGGCAGACTGACCACGTCCACGACCTCTCTCTCTCGCTCGTCTTGTCATGACTTCCTCTTCCTCTTCCTGTTCCTCTTCCTCCTCAGGCGACGTCAGGTCATCTGGGGCAATGTTGGGTCGTCAACATATTCTTCAGGAGACAATTCAGGTGAAGAAGTGACCGGGCGTCGGCGGTGTGGGGCGCGGGAGACTGCGGGAGCTTCAACAATGGGAGCCTCGGGAGTTGGGCTCCTTTTGCGGCGAGCCGAGGGGTTCTCCGCTGCAAATAATGCTCTGCGGTGTGTTGAGGGCTGTGGCACACTAGTAATACCACTTGAAGAGGCCCTTTGGTCATCCTGAAGGAGAGATGAAGCCGAGGGCTGTGGGTGACCCACGCGGCGTCCCGGGTCAAGGCGTCGGGACAATGGAATGCGGGTGGTTGCTAGACCAGGGTCGGCGTCATTATCACTGTCTTCAGCTTCCCTATCCTTTTCTGCGGCTGCCCTGCGTGCTTTTTTAGCTGCACTTTTCACCAACGATTGTTTATAGAAATATTTGCCCACTTTCAAGGGTGTACGGGCAGGCAAAGGGGAAGGTCCTGGGCTAGGGCTAGGCCTAGGCTGACATAGCAAAGATGGCGAGGGGGTAGGCCTAGGTTCTAGCACACTTGGAAGCTCAATGGCACCTTCCTGAAACACTTCCACATCAGGATCATCACTACTGTCTCCCCTCTTAAATAAATCGACATTATCGTCGTCTCCAAAGCCAACGAAATCATCATCTTCGCTTGCACTTATAAATTGTTCTTTGTCCACCAAGCTTTCGCCACTGCTCTCTTCACTATCAAAAAGTTCTCGCTGTATAGCACTATCACTCACAAACGCTTAACTTTCTTTCGTTGAGCTTTCTTCTCGGTTGCAACAGGCGTTGAAGTTGCGAGCGGGGTAGCAGTGGGGCCCGCGGGAGGTTGCAGTGATTCGGACACGTCGGAAATAATTTTTTCAGTATAACTCGCTATGGCGGCCACGTACGAACTGATAACACTAGTAGTTGAGGCTTGGTTACGCTGCGGTCGCTCCTGCAATGCAAAATTTGGCCGCGCGAATTTTGAAGCACGCTTTCAAGCACAGGTATTTTAAAATGACACCCGGCCACCTGCCCTTTTTTGTGGTGTCATTTTAAAATGACACCCGGGCTGGAAGGGTTAATCTTGTGTTTCACCATAAGAGACCTAAATTCCTTGGACACATACTCACCACCATATTGTCAGTCCGCATACGTTTTACTGAGCCGAAAGGGGCACTATCAGCCAAGAACCTCTCTGTGGCCGACACAGTATCACTCTTCTTTTTCAGTAGATAAACCATAAAGATTCCTGAATAATCATCTACAAATGAAACTGCATATTTAAATCCTCCCTTACCAACTACATTCATTGGACCAGTTAAGTCACTATGTACTAATTCTAAATTCTTTGTAGCTCTTGCATCTGGTTCCATATTTCTAAATTTACTCATTTTGCCCAAAATACAGGTTTCACAATTAAAATGTTCTCTGTCATCAGAAATGTGCATACCTTCTACTATCTTCTCAAGTTTCATAACATCCTTAATATTACAGTGACCCAGATCCTTATTCCACTCCTCTGCTGTGCGGGTACTTTTCACCTGAGTCTTTCTAACATTATTGATGCAATATAAATTACCTCGCCGTTCCGCATTGAATACCGAGCCGTCACTAGCTCTTCATGGTCAGGTTCAAAATGTACACAAACACCTTTTCTTGTGGCAGCTGGAACAGAGAGAATATCAAACTTATATGATGGGATATATAAAGCATCTCTCATTACCATTTCCTTTGGCTCACCATTTCTATCATGCAGCATCACGCTAGCATCACCTCTGCCTAACACAGTTCCAGTTTGCCTACTCCTGTCTGCTAGTTGCATTATTTGTTTGTCTGGTTCAAAGTCTTTGTTAACGCCATACAAGCGGGCCCGTCAGTAACTACTACTACCCGCCAAGCGGGTGGTTTTACCCTAAACGACCTTGTTTCCATGCTCTTTTTCATGCATAAACAAGAGCCAGAGCGTAATACAATTATGTATCCCTGAAAGGGCGATAATTGAGCTTTCCAATGACACCAGAACCATCCTTCTATGACCACGCGTTCTCTTGCAACGATCGTGCAAGACGAAGGAAAAATCCCTAAAATACGGTAATTTCCTTACATAATTCCCTGTGTAGCGAGGCAGTGAGTGTGGATGTGTGTGGAGGCGACGTCAGTTGCCGCGCGGGATCCGTGCCGAACGTTCAGAGTCGACCTACGCTCCTCCCACCGCTCGTGTCCCTCTCAGAGCCAAATATTGCTCAAAATTGCACACCGCCTTAAGTCGGTCCCCGCCACATAGTCCTTTCTTCTGTAGACCGACTTAAGTCCGGCCCCGCTAAACAAGGGTTAAATCTAACAAATTTAGATTTATCTATTATAATGTGCACTGATGCACCATTGTCTATTAACAAAGCACTAGAACCTGCCTTTTTTGCTCTAGCTGGTTGTGTGTTGGCTTGGAATACGAAGTTGTGGGTGCTGTCACCTTCGTCGCTACTGCCTCCTCCCATTGCTTTATCTCCCTCACTGTGTACTGTGTGTGCTGTGGCTGCATTTCTCCTTCTACACAGGTGTGTGTTGTGGGTGTTGGACTTGCACTGGCTGCACCACTTAGTTCGTTTCTCGTGATCATTGTTGGCTCGCTTGGGATACTGGTAAAACTTGTGGCCTGGCTTGCCATACTCGTAAAATTTTACTATGTATCTGCTTCTATCACTGCTTGCATTCATCACATTGTCTTCCTCGCGTGAGCTTCTCAACTTTCCCGATTCTTCATAGTTCATCAGGGCTTTCTTAAACTCTTGAAAGTCATTTCCTTCTCCCGTTGTTCCACCACGGTGCTAAATGTGTTGTATGTTGAAGGAAGTCCACTGAGCACCATTGCTATAATCATGCTCTCACTTACTTCTTCTCCTGCTTTCTTCAATGCTGCTACCGCCACTTCTGCCTGTATGATTATGTAGTACAGTATATCAACTCTTCGTCGCCACCTAACTTGAGGTTTGTTAACCTCTTGTATAACGAAATCACTCTCGGTTTGCTTGCACCCAGGTAATAACTTCTTAAGATCTCCAAAGCTTCCTTGCCCTTGTCTACTGCATCTCGAAGAATCAGGGCTATAATTCTGTCATCCAGCAATTGAATCAACTCGGCATACACTTCTTTATCCTTATTTGCATCCGGCGATGTTTCCGTCAGGACACCATCAAGCTTCTTGGTGGTCAGGTAACCTCGGAATTTTGCTTCCCACACTTCATACTTCTCTCCATCTCCATCAAACAATACAGTTTCTTACAGTAGATCCTATGGAAAAAGGCAAACTAGGCCTGTGTATCCAGCTCAATGCCAGTACTTGCACTGCTGCGGTCGTTCACGGTGTTGGCGGCGGCGGTAGCAGACGCAACATTTTTACTATTCTGTATTTTTGCTTTATAATCAAACTTCAAATCTTGTCTTCCCCATGCTTTATCAAGATTACTTTCAAACTTCCTTATTGATTCGGAATCGACTACATACTGGGGCAGTGCGTTCCACTCATTTACCACTGTATCACAAAATGAGTTCTTTGCCTTTTCAAGCCTATTTCTTTCTTTGTAAATTTTCATAGAGTGTCCTCTCGTTCTTGTTCCCTCCCGCATCAAGAAGATACCTTCACACACATCCTCATCATACATTCCTGACTCTATCTTAAAATTTTCTATCATATCCCCTCTCTGCCAGTGTCAGAAGCCCCAGTGTCCTCAACCTCTGCTCATAGCCTGCGTTCTTCAACGTTGGTACTAGCTTGCTAGCTCTCCTCTGCTTCTATATCCTTTACCATATATGGAGCCCACACCTGGTTCGCATATTCCAGGTGCGGCCTAACCAGCGCTGTATAGAGATTCCTCAATATTTCTTCGTCAAGTGACACAAATGTCCTCCTTAGCAGCCCTACAATTCTATTGGCTTTGTTTATCTTTTCCGCTAAATGGTCTGAGAAATTTAACTTATTGTCTATCACTACTCCTATATCTTTTTTGCATTAACTTCCTCCATCGCTTCATACATACTGTATCCTACCTTGTCTATCTTGCTTGTCCCAATCCGCATGTACTTGCATTTTTTTGGATGAAAAGGCATTAACCAATGCTCAGACCATCCCTTCATGCCCTCCACATCTCCTTGAAGCAAACCCACATCTTCCTTACTCCTCACTCTTCTATACAGCTTATTGTCATCCGCATACAGGTATATCTCACTTCCATTAGTTATAACTTCAGGTAAGTCGTTGAGAAATATAACGAACAGTAGTGGTCCCAACACAGATCCCTGAGGTACCCCACTTGTAATTTCCCTCCACCCCGAGCCTATTCCATTCACCAGTACCCTCTGTCTCCGATCTTTCAGGAAGGCTTCTATCCAATTCACACATTTCTCTCCTATATTATAGCTTCTAACTTCCTCTATTAACCTTTTATGTGGGACCTTATCGAAGGCCTTCATAAAATCGCAATATACCACGTCTATAACATCACCATCCTCCAGAATTTGCATCCAATCATCTACCACCTTAATTAGCTGTAGTACTGTCGACCTCCCCGGCAAGAATCCGAACTGTCTCCCACTGAAAAGTTGGTTTGATTTCATATGCTCCATTATTCCTTCTCTAATTACCGTTTCCATTAGTTTACACACAACGCTTGTCAAACTGACTGGTCTATAATTTCCTGGCTCATTTCTCTTTCCTTCTTAAAAATAGCTGTTATGTTCGCCTCTCTGCAGTCCATTGGGATTTGTCCTGTATTAAAAGATACCTCAAATAACATTTTTAATGGCACTACTAACATCTCACCTCCTTCCTTTATGATTCTTGGATGTATCCCATCCGGTCCCCGGGACTTACTTCTGTTCATTTTTTCCATAACCCTTCTTATTCTAGCATGGGAAAACTCTATTAGTTCTAGTGCCGGTGCCTGTTTGATGGGAATAGTAGTAGTAGGGTCATTTGCTTGGAATCCGTGACCATTTTGTTCCTACCTTTTTCTCTCGATGGATTTGACAACCTGAACCATTTTATAGGAAAATTAGCTCCTATGCCCCTCTGAAAAATGACGGCTAACTCTGCTAGAGCCCAATATTCAAAATGGCCGCCAACACCATCTTGAAAAACATGAAATGTAATATCTCTGGCATCAGATGAGCTACAAGGACGAATGAGGTGTCCTTTTTCACTAATTCTGGCATTACAAATCCACTGGAATGGTTATTGTATTGTATTGTATTGTATTGTATATTGTATTGTTATTGTATTGTTATTGTATTGTATTATACTAATTGTACATACTAATCTGCCACTTCACTGTCACTACATGATTCACTGTATGAGCCACTATCAGAATCACTGTCCTCACTTTCGCTGCTATCATCACTGTTGTTCTCTGCCTGCGGTGTATATCTAATATTACTTTTTTACTGTTTCAGATGGATCGCATGCCCATCTGATGAAAATCGCCGACTTGTGAAGTGACCGAAATAATGGATAATAGAAGAGAGAGTGAAGAGTTACCAGACAAGACATTAAATGAATACGAGTGCATTTTACTCTGTGGTAAGCGATGTACCGCAGATGATCGTTTGGAAAACGTTACACCTGAGAAGTGGGAATCCATCCGGGAAGGGTGTCTTTACAATGGAAAGAACTTGATACGTTTCAACATATACATGAAAATGTGGATTGGGAGAAGGGACCAAAGGGTCACCACATGCATAGCACTTGTTACGCATCATTATCCAGCAAGCGCAAGCTCTCTCAAGCCGAAAAACGCAAACACTAATCCGAGGAACGTCTTGAAAGAGATGAAGCATCAGATCAACAAGACCCTTCCCCAGAGGCCAGTGCACCTAAAAGGCTCCGCTCCAGTATGGGTGTCCTTCACGATAAGACTCTATGTGTGTGGTGCATGAAAGGGGCATACAAGAGTAGTGATCGTGACAAGCAGATCCTGTCGATCAGGCTGCATTCATGGAGAGTGGTATGTTTGCACAGTCAATGACAGGAAAACCATATTCGTGTGTCGCCCTCGACATATGGATAGAGTCAACAATGAATAAGGGCTCTAAGCTGAAGTCTGGTTGGTTGGCCATTCTGAACAATGAAAAGCACCTCCTTTCAAACACTCGGAATGTGAATAACATCAATCGGGTGAGAACAAAGGTCCATCGCCATGCTAATCGCAAGAAACAAGGAAAAGGGAAGCATGCTGATTGCTCGTCGAGTAAAATGAAGAAGGATGAACAAGCTGTACAGGATATAAGCGCATGTCTCACTGAATTCAAGTGTGATCCATTTGACCATACAAACAAGACACTTTGATCCCTACAGTCAGGAATCCCAGCCTCAGACGCTCTCGCTGCCGACTTGAAATCGGCAAAGGAGGATGGCACAAGCAAACTGAAGCAGTTCTTGAATGAGAGAGTGTATTGCAAGACCAAGTCTCTCAACGACAGAGTTCCCCGTAGCAAGCGTTTGAACTTTTCAACTCAGGAATTGAAGAAAGCAGATGATGAGAACCTGAAGGGAAAGACTGAGGAAATGGAGCATAATGCCTTGGCCTCTGTTCTCGGACTGGTTGAAACGAGTGGTGCCCTCAAACTTTAAGAAGTCCTGCAGCATCGTGTTACAGCCGAGTGCCTTTCCATCTTCAACGTATATGGAACCATCCGTAAGGCACAGAAAAGCAAGCTTCAACAAAAACTAAGTATGACTGTCATTCCAGAGCCTTATGTATACACGTCTATTATTGATATGGGCCTCATCTGGCGCCTAACAACTCCTACCATTGAAGACAGAGAGAAGGGAGACGGTACCAAGTATACCTGGGGAGATTATGCAGAGAAGTTGGTGCACTTCGTTCTAACGAGACACAAGCATGCTGAGCGCATCATTTGCGTCAATGATTCATATGATCAGAATTACACGATCAAGGACAGTGAGAGAATACTGCGCCAAAAAAAAACTGCCAATCAGCAATGTCTTCATGAAGACAGAAGATAAATTTCCTTCTAGTAAAGTTTTCCATGCTCTCCTGGGTAAACCTGAGAAGAAAATCCGCCTTCAGGCATTTCTTCAAACGGAATTCCAGAGAACAGCAGCAACAACTAGCACCGAGATCATCTACTGTGTAGTTGGCAGCACTGCAAAGAATCTCACCACAGGCAAGCTTGTGCCAGAGCTCACATGCTCCCATGCAGAGGCAGATACGGCAATGCTCACCATATATAGTGTGCTCCGGTCAGACAGCTACACAGCAGCTGTCGTTTTTGACACAGAGGACTGTCAGCTATTAGGACTAAATTGTCTGCATAAAACAGTTCCAACGGGAGTCCGCCTCTAAAAATTCTAGACAGCGCCTCCAAGACCATAATAAAGAGTAGGGGGCTTAACACTGAACCCTGATGGACTCCAACACGGACTGCGAACTCATCACTCAGTACACCCTTCACCCTCACCGCACTTCGCGAATCCTTATACATCTTTATTATCACACGCACCAGCCACTCTTCCACACCAAGTTTCCTCATAGCCCACTGCACAACATCTCTAGGCACCCTATCAAAGGCATTCTCCAGGTCTACAAATACAAAGTAAAGATCCCTGCCTTTTAGTAAGTATCTTTCCTGTATCTGCCTGACTATGAAGATAGCATCGGTTGTACCACGTCCTGGCATAAAACCAAACTGCATATCATCAATAGAGATGCTTTGCCTGATCAAACCCTCAAGGACTCTCTCACAGATTTTCATGATTTGGTCAAGCATTTTCAGGCCCCTATAATTTCCTCTATCTAGCGCATCCCCTTTTCCTTTGTATATATTTACTATAACACTTTTGAGCCAATCCTCTGGGATTTTCTCATCTTTAATAATGGTGTTTATCAACTCGGTGACTAAGTTTACACCAATCTCCCCTGAGGCTTTTATCATCTCAGCGACAATGTCGGAGCAACCTGGAGCTTTACCGTCCTTAATTTTCTTGATTGCGTCGCTCACTACAGCTGGTGCTATCAAAGGAGGGGGCCAAGATATTGGTTTTTCGATACTAAGCTGTTCCTTATCCCATTCAAACTCTACATTTAGCAATCGTTCATAGTGTACCTTCCCTGCTGCTCTGATTTCATTTTCTGCATACACAATCTTCCCATTATCATTTCTAACACACTGTTCACCTATAATATCCCTACTGTCATCTTTAACTCGCCTAGCTAGGTTGAAGATCCCATTGGGATTGTCAGTGTTACACACTTGTTCGAGGACCAAGTCCTTAATGCGATTTTTAGCATTGTAAATAACTCTTTTGGCAGTTCGTTTAGCTGCCTCCTTTCTTCCATGCTTTGAAGAATCTCCTTTTCTCTTTCACAGCATGTTCTTCCTCATTGTTCCACCACCAAGAGGTCTTATTCCTGGGGTGACCCTTTGTTTTCCCACAGACTTTGTCAGTGGCAGCGATAAGGCTATGCTTAAGAAAGTTCCATTGGCTATTTACATCGTTAGGCCTAGCTCCCTTATTTCTATTAATTTCCTCCAGTTCACTATGAAACCTATCCCTAACTTCCTTGTCCTTCAGCAGCCACACTTTCCTTTTGGGTATGTAAACCTTCTTGCGCTTAGGATCTCTGTATAAGCTCATGTCGCACACAAGTAGCTTATGCTGGGGGATACATTCTTCGCTCGGGATGACCTTTACATCTCGAACTAGTTTCCAGTCTTTCCTGTTAACCAAGAAGTAATCTATCTGGCTACTGGAGACCCAAGAGTTATATGTGATCAGGTGGCTCTGTCTTTTCTTGAACTTTGTGTTACACACAACCATGTTGAGTGCAACGCAGGACTCCCAATATATATACGCCTTCTAGATTTCTCCTTCCGTAACCATTTCCTCCATGTACCCCCTCGTATCCATCTGCAGATGCTCCCACGTGACCATTGAGGTCCCCCCCCCCCACGATTGTTATTTCGTTCTCCGAGAGGCCTGAAATGACACTGACGGTGTCATTCCAGAAGTCCTCTTTTATCTCTTTCTGTAAACCAGCCTGTGGGGCATATGAAGATATCACATTCAGAATTCTTTTACCAACTTTCAACTTCAGAACAATCAGCCTTTCACTAACTCTCGTAATCTGAAGCACACTTTCTGCCAGCTCTTCAGCCACCACAACACCCACTCCTCCTTTCGCTTTATCTGTCTCCACACCCACCCAGTATATCCTATATCTTTTCCTCCTTCCGTCAATCCACTGTACCCCATGCCTCTTCCAGAGTGTTTCCTGGGTACAGCAGACGTCCACTCGTCTCCTCTCACACATCTCAGCCATTTCATTCGCACGCAGATTCAAACTACCAACATTCACACTAGCAAGTCTGAGTTTGTGGGGGGCATTTGTCCTTGTCATTGGTAAATTTCTATAGGCCTAATTGCACCTATCCGAGCTAAAAAAAATATGATTGTATTTAACAGGAAGGTACGACGAGGTAAGTGATGTGGTATAGGTGGCAATATGCGGAAATGGATTATAAGGGCATTCCACTCCCTCTGACAAATGTCTATCAATCTAGATGTGACACAGAGTTTACAATGTTTCAGAGACATTAGCCTAACCTAACAACCTTACCTAACCTATCCTAGTATTATGGGTGGGGGCTGCCGCCCCCACACCCCCGCTGGTTGGGTAAAACGGTAGAAATCCAGTTGGGGTGGAGTGAGTAACCGTAGATTTTCGTGAGGGGGTCAGAGGGGGGGGAATGCTCCTATAATTCATTTCTGCATATTGCCACATATACCACATCACTTACCTCGTCGTACCTTCCTGTTAATACAATAATAACTTGTTTTCTCATATAGGTGCAATTATAGAATAATTCCGAAATATTAGCCTAGCTCGATTACTCTAGTCGTTTTTGAGTTACCGAGGTTAGAGACAGTGTGGAAAAAGAGGAAAATGTTGTGTAGGTAGTAATTAATGATTAGCTGAAAATGGTATAATAATGATAATAATAATAGTTCTTAAAGCTAGCGCATGCTAAGCTAGCTAAGGATAGCTCAATAAGGCTGATTAGGCGTATTTCCATTGGGGTCCTGTACTACTACCCCATCCCTTTGCTCATGAGGGATGGTAACGACTCAGTGCTTGTGAAAAATCTTTAATGCGCCGAGCGTGGGCGCGAACCCGGGCCTTCTGGGTGGAAGTCCGAGACGCTAGTCACTACACCAAGCGAACCGCTCGGCAGACGAGGGGGGGTCTGGGCCCTCCGGGGGGCTTTGCCCCCCCGCCGCCGGAGATTTTTTTTCAATTTTGAGTTGGCAGAAACTGTATTTCCTGCATTCTGCTGATGATTAGGCCTATACTGTACTTCAATAACCTACTTGTAAATAGAAATGGAAGAATTTTATTGAAATGTGATTTTTTTTTTCTGTTCATAGCCTAGTGTTATATCGATATTTGAGAGACAGCAGCATCGCAGCGCGCATCCCTACTCCCTAGCGACCAGCCCAACAGTGGATGCAGTTATTGCAGCCGTTACGACCGGCACTACGAAATAAACAAGGGCACTTAACCCGGGAACTGCAGGGAGACTCTTAACCCGGGAACTGCGAGAAGACTCTTAAGAGTTCCCCCGGCGGACTGCGGGAAGACTCTTAAGAGTCAGGGGGAAAAAAAATCAATTTAAAACACCTATTTTTTTTTTTTATTTATTTATTTTTTTTTTATTTTTTTTTTTTGCCCCTGGGCCATGCAAAATATCACTCCTCTACCTCCCTTCCTTCCCCACTTTCCTCCCCTCCTTCAGTTATCACCTATTTTCCCTGTTATTCCCTTATTCTGTGGTATATTTTCGTGCTAACATTAGCGAGTTGCAAGCAGGGCATTGTCATCACAGTTAGCAAGCGAGTGCAAGAGAGAGAGAAAGAGTATCGATCGACAGTGTCTCTCCAGAGGTGGAGGAAAGTGGAGGGGAGGGAGGTTGCCTCAGCCATACATTATGTAACTCCCGGCCTGTATCGCCGATTTTGACCATCCAAACGCTGTTTCCACTTGTTTTATTGTTGTATATTACCTTTATAATCAACCTATAATAGGCACATATGGAGAAGTATTAATGCTATTTATGGTAAAATAAATAATTTAGTGATGGAAACAGCTCAAATACATGCGCACAGGCAGAGGTGTTCATTACCCCCCATGCGCACTTCAGAGGTTAAGAGTTCTCCCGGCGGACTGCGGGAATACTCTTAACCCTCCAGCCCCGGGGGCTATAGCTTGCGACTGTGCTGCGGTACCGGGTGTTTTGACGATCTTTGGGCTATGTTAACTACTCTGTAAGTCAATGAATATGGCATGAAATGTTGTGAATAAAAAAGAATAATGTTCCACAAACCTTCCTTTGTCGAATGGCGTTGAGTAGAGGTCTCTAGCCCCTCTGGTTGCATAATGGTGAGCGCGGGAAGACGAGTGCTTTTCGGCGGCAAATTCTTCCGATGGCTACGACGCACCTAGCCGCTCGTCGCGCCAAAGTATTTATCTCCCTTAGACGATTTTAGGGTTTGATATTGAGAATGTGATGTTTATTTGATATTTTCTAGTTATTTTGAGGCCAATTATATAAAATATGTTTATTAGGGTATCACTGTCACTGATATTGCTAATTTCACTCGATACCGTACATTTTATTAGTAATTGAGGTAGGTTATTGTTGTATTAGGCACTGATTATTTGTTATCACAGGTGTTTATTATACTTTGGCCATCAAGTATTGTGTCTTGTGTCACTTTCACTTTGATAAATATGCTTTAGAGTGTCACTGTCACTGATAATGCTCATTTTCACTCGATACCGTACATTTTATTAGTAATTGAGGTAGGTTATTGTTGTATTAGGCACTGATTATTCGTTATCACAGGTGTTTATTATACTTTGGCCATCAAATATTAGGTCTTGTGTCACTTTCACTTTGACAAATATGCTTTAGAGAGTGTCACTGTCACTGATAATGCTCATTTTCACTCGATACCGTACATTTTATTAGTAATTGAGGTAGGTTATTGTTGTATTAGGCACTGATTATTCGTTATCACAGGTGTTTATTATACTTTGGCCATCAAATATTAGGTCTTGTGTCACTTGCACTTTGACAAATATGCTTTAGAGAGTGTCACTGTCACTGATAATGCTAATTTTCACTCGATACTGTACATTTTATTAGTAATTGAGGTAGGTTATTGTTGTATTAGGCACTGATTATTCGTTATCACAGGTGTTTATTATACTTTGGCCATCAAATATTAGGTCTTGTGTCACTTTCACTTAGTTATATGATTTGTAAACGTTTTATATACAATTTATTGTGTCTTTTTTCACTGATTTCTATATTTCTATAGGTTCTAAATCATATGAATGTCACTTGGTATATACATATGTGTCACTTTCACATATTATTATGGTGTAATTGTATTTGTATAAATGTGTTCATAATACATGACTTTTGTATAACAATAAATTGGTTTACTTCCACTTTTTGCCTATATATATACTGTACATATTGTCATTATCTTTGGCACTTTCACTATGATTATTAGAACTCCAGCTTGGAGTGGTAATCAAAGAAGCACTCTAAAGTACAGAGTGCCACCTTGCACTCCACACACTCCATGGTTGACGTTTTACCTGGCCTCGGCCTCACCCTGCTGTTGTAGCAGACATGGCACCACTTCTGCTGCGTTCTTCCTGATTCATTCTGAGGCAGGGAACCAAGCCTGTGCCTAATCAAGTATTGAGCACACTGCAAGCGGTCAATAACGGCGGGCCCAGGATGTGCCACTGCCCTCTGTGGCGTAGCATACTTCTCCAGGAGCTCCGTCAACACCTGCTTTTGGAACCTCCGCAGGCTATTGAACTTCATGGGTGTGTTCACATTCCGAAGCTTGTATATTGTAGGCATTCAGAACTGACATGTCCACCATATGCAGAAAGAACTTTTTGTACCATCTGCACGAGGTACGCAGGCAGTCAATGAAGCCTATCTGCATGTCGGACTTGTCCACCAGCCTCATGTTGATGTTGTAGTCCAGGACAGCATCGGGCTTGGTCACCCTGGCCTGGGTGCGGCGATCCACCTTGCCAGTCTCCACCATTTCCCCCTTGTGGATGGTGGTCAGGAGGTTGACCTTCCGCTGGTCGTGCCAGTGGATAGCCAGAATGGGCCCCGACTTCTTCCGGAACACATCACCTTTTTTGGTGTTTGGAGGGAAAGGTGGCATGCCCTTCCTTTTCCTTCGTACTGTGCCTACAGTCCCCGTCTTGCGCTCATGCAGGTACTGTGAGAGAGTGGGGGACGTGTAATAATTGTCCGTGTAGAGGACGTGATTCTTGTGAAAGTAGCGGTCCATCATGGCTTGCACCACTGCTCCGCCAAAGCCAATGAGGGGGTCCACAAGCAAGTCCCCTTCCTTCCCGCTGTAGACCAGGAAGTCCAGGACATAGCCAGTTTGGCAGTCGCACAGCACAAAGAATTTTATGCCAAAGCGATGTCTTTTTGAGGGGATGTACTGCCGGAAGCTGAGTTTTCCCCAGAACAGCACAAGAGACTCGTCAATGACGACCTTGCGGAAGGGCTTGAAGTAGGAGGTGAAGCGTTCTCGCACAGCTTGTCACCGAGGTGGATGTCGGTGTTGGTGACAAGATGGAGCGCTGCGAGGATATCAAGGTACCGGTCGCGAGACATATATTTCCCGAAGGCAGGGGTGGATATGAGATCATTGGTGATCCAATAGTCAGGCAACCTATGCTTCTTGACATGAGGCATTAGCATGGTGAGTGCCAGGAACACCATGAACTCTTTATGAGTCACTGGGGTCCACTGCCTCATGTGGCCCTTGGTCACCTTGCCCAAAAAGTGGACCTGGAATTGGTGCTGCTTATTTGTCTCTTTGACAACATAACCTACCACCTCCTCATCAAAGAAGGCCTCAAATAGTTCGTGTGGTGGAGCATTGGGGCCTGCAGGAAAATTGGGGGTAATGCCTGAACCCTCCAGTACCTCATCAAAAGCTGGCACATCAGGGTTGTATCCATCCTCATCAACTACGTCTTGCCACTGAAAAACGTAGAATGGGTCTTGTCTACGCTGACGAGGAGCTCCAGCTGGTGGCCCAGCACGCCCACGGCCAACTCGGGAGGCGCGCGCCCTAGGGCGGCGAGGGCGTCGGCCAGGGCGGCGGGCAGCACGACGGGCAGCACGACGCCGGGCCAAGCGGATGGGTCGAGGGTCGTCGATGTCCATATAGTCATCGTCAGAGTGGTCATCTTGCCCTGACGGTGGACCTATGTAATCATGGCCAGAGTCTTCAGAGAGGTGCCCTTCGTCATCAGTGGCCCCCACATAATCTGGCGGGGAACCAGTGATGCGTGGGCGGCATGCGGGTGGGCGAGGTGGGGAAGGAGTGGCAGGTGAGGCTGTGTCCCCCAGAGGTCCTGGGCTCCTTGGCCTGCGACGAGTGACAGAAAGCAATGTTTCACTGTCACTAGGCCCAGGTATTGGTGATGCGAGCTCAAAGACTTCCTCAGGAAGACATGTTGAAGGCGGGAGAGGTGGGGAGGACCGTGGGGAAAGTTGCGGGGACGTATGGCTGGGGCCGGCCGGGGTGGACGCCGCGGGAGCCTCGAACAAAACTCTCTTACTTTTTCTTAATTTTTTTGGTATATTTTCTACCTTTCCCCTTTTCGGCAGCAGTATGTCTCCTGTCGGGGGACCTAGGAGGCAAATAGGCCGAAAGTGGGGGGTCCTCAACCCTTGGCAATGGTGGGGGTGGTGGGGAAGAATGCGGGGCATCCGGGTCATCTTGGGTGGCGTGGGTAGATAAGGGAGACAATGGCGGACGAGAAGGGTCACCACGCTGACCCTCACTCACAGCCTCATCCTCACCAAGTATTTTTGCTTGTTCCCTAGCTGCCGCGGCCGCCTTCTCAAGTATTTTCTGCTTATACTTATGTAGCTTGAAAGGCGATTTACCTGGGGAAGGGCTTGGAGTCGTGTCACTTATGCGAAATTTGGTGAGTGACCTTGAACTCTCCCACTCACTCACTCTCTCAAGTTCACTGTCTTTAGGTAAACCAGCTTCCTCAACAACTGGTACATCACCTTCATCACTCTCATCACTGTCATGTTCTCTCGCAAATCCCAGGAATTGCTCTTGTTTGTCACTCTCATGGCCATAATCACTCGACTTATAATTACTGGAGTCGTCACTGACTTCATCATCAACATTATGCTTGGCATCAGCTCGCTCATAAAGTCTCAATGTCGTCTCAATACCTCCGGGAGATAACACATTTAGGCGATGGCGTCGGGGTAAGGCGCGACAAACTAGCAAGGGCGTCGTAGGAAGCACGGTATCGGACACAGCGGAATCACTATTTGGCGTACTGTCCATGATGGCGTCGGGGTAGATACTGTTGCTGTGGAGTCGTTTACGCCTGGTGGCGCCACCTACCGTCCCATGATACCAAAAATGTACGCGCGGCATTCGAAAGCACGCATGCAAGCAATGGGCGTTCAAGAGCCCTTCCGGGTTGCGCGGGCCGAGGTTGTTATGGGCGTTCAAGAGCCCTTCCGGGTTGGATGGGTTAAGAGTAAGGCTTTTAAAAAATCCATTTAAAACACCCCAATTTTTTTTTTTTTTTTTTTTTTTTGCCCCGGGGCCATGCCAAATATCACTCCTCCACCTCCCGTCCTTCCCCACTTTCCTCCCCTCATTCAGTTATCACCTATTTTCCCTGTTATTCCCTTATTCTGTGGTCTATTTTCGTGCTAACATTAGCGAGTTGGTAGCAGGGCGTTGTCATCACTGCTACCAAGCGTGGGAAAGAGCGAGAGAGAGACTATTGTCCAGAAGGCGAGGGGAGGAGGGCAAGGAGCTTGCCTCAGCCATACATTATGTAACTCCCGGCCTGTATCGCCGATTTTGACCATCCAAACGCTGTTTCCACTTGTTTTATTGATGTAACAGGTTAATACCTTTATAATCAACCTATAATAGGCGCATATGGAAAATTATTAATGCTATTTATGGTAAAATAACGATGTTAGTGATGGGAACAGCTCAAATACGTCAGCACAGGAGTGTGGTGTCTTATACCCCCCATGCGCACTTCTTAGGTTAATAATGGACTAGATGATAGGCTATATCTGCAACAACGGTACGCTAATTCCAAACCCTCGAACTATTACGCCGGTGAACAAAAACACTTAAAACCCTTCAGAGTTAATCTGCTGGATAACGGGGTATCAATTAACTGGGTTTTAGTGCACTTCTACAAAGGCTTTCCGATGACGGCAAAGCCAACTCACAACAGGAGTACTTACGTTACGAAAATGCTCTAAAGTAATAACAATGCTTGAATAAACTATCATAAGATTTAATAAAGGAAAATATGCTTACGTTAACTTTAGTGTGAGTCTGTACTCAACACTAAACTCTTCAATGCTCTATGAACACACTGAAAGTCTAGTCCTACAGCAATCAGATAAGGAATCTTCTGAAAAGGTCTGATGCTCTAAGATGCGCGTTAATATAGAACAGAAATAATGCAGGGACAGGACACCAAAGCGTGTATCTTAAATACACCAATAAGTAGGATACATATATATAACAAGGGAGTGCAACAACTCTGTGACAGCACTAATAATAACCACTCAGAAACAGTACTTCCTTAGCCAACGTAACAGCCAAACTGGGTTGTGCACTATGCATCAACCAAGGCTAAAATAAGGCGTGAATAATTCTTAAAGCATACACAATGAAAGTTAATATACACAATACTGTCTTTCTCACTAATAAAGTCTAGCAGCGGCAAAAAAGGTACTAGGAAACTAGGCAGAGCGCAAGCATGCTCGTAGCCTACTGTCTCCCCTTGAGCAGATTTCCCTTATGTTACGTTAAGTGACTTGGAGGCTCTCTTGGTAAGTCCAGATCTCTAGTATCTGGTCTTGCCCTGGCGCTCCACAAAGGTCAACAAAATGAGGTAGCAATCATACAGGTAAGAGTAGGCAAAAGCCCTTTACCTGTATACTGCTATACTCGCAAAGGAAAATATGCACAAGGGTTACAGGCTAGCTAGCTTCGTGGATGTTGTACAGGCTCTGACTTGCCACATACATAACTCAGACAACTACCAAAGATACCTTCCACTGTCTAGCATTAAATAATGGGAAAGAACAGCTCAATAATTAGAAGCACCCCAACACTAGACTACCATATGACTATGACTCTAATAATCCCTAAAACTAGTGCAAACATATATGGAGAGCTGGTGCTGGTAATACGACTGGCTATGGAAGTCGTATGCAGAACCAGAAGGGATAAGTAATTAAATAAAGAGAGAAGTATGAAAAGGAAGAAGTTCAGAGAGAGAGAAAGTAGTATAGGGGGTTATATGGGGGACAGATTGCAAAGGACATGTAGGACCAAGCACGCCGTGCCAAGCTCTGCAGGAGAAACGCGGGCAGGAGCCCCCCCAGCACTAACAAAGGCAGCGGCACCCAATCACAGACAACTACGTCATGAGGAGCAGGCGTCATATGCCGCGTCAGGCCCGCCGGCCAATCCCGGGCGTGGGAAACTCCTCCGAGCGAGGGAGGCACACGTACATACACACGCACATACTACCACCTGGCTGCCTACCTCGCTCTTTCTCCTTAACTTCACACAATGCATCTTATATTCTATCAATGGTATAAAATACTTCCAAGTGTCACAGACAAGAATAAAGACCACCACTGATCTGTCTGTGACAACATGTACTCTATGAAAGAAAGAACATCGTTCTACGATTATTGTAGCCCATTTCACTACCCTGGCGAGCGCTAGCGAGTTACGAGTGCATTCTGGCAAGCTGGCCAGCGTAACACCCCGCCCAAGATGTGGGACGTTTCAGCCTCAGGTGAACTCCTCATCTGACCAGACAGAATGCCCACCAACCCCGCATGATCTAGCTACTTTCCCAAGTTGTGAAAACAAGGCACGATCACAAACATAAAACACTGCATTATAAAAAAAAATCTGCACAACACTTCCCCAAAATAATAGCATCATAATTATTATATCACGCTCAACGAGCAAGCTTCACCAAGCCTAGCCTACTAAAACAACAACTCAGAGTGTCTTAGATTCTTGCTGTGATATACTGCACTTATATACTATCAAAAAGAAAGAGTTTTTATGTGAGGTTTTATATTTTTTTAATAGTGTTTTTGGCGGCTTTGCACTACAGGGGCAAGCCTAATTTTTCTCCACTCTCAAACAAACACTGACTGAACGGCAAGGGTGCTCCTTAAGACATAACCTCCCGTGACAAACAATCAGCCAGAACATTATCAGTGCCCTTAACATGCCACACATCCAACTTGTGTTCCGGCAGCAAAACAACACCTGGCACTGATAAACTGCCCAGTCCATCACAAGACTGGCACTTCTTTTCGCTCTCTCCGGCAACGGGACCTGCCAATAACCTTTCACTATTTCTACCTTCGTGATAAATGAGGCAGCCCCGATGCGGTCTATGGGGTCGTCAACTCTGGATAAGGTATAGGCGTCTGTCAGGGATGATGCACCAACACTCTTGCAATCAACATACACACGGATCTTGCCACTTAACCCGGGAACTGCCGGAAGACTCTTAAGAGTTCCCCCGGCGGACTGCGGGAAGACGTTTAAGAGTCAGGGAAAAAATAAAATAAATTTAAAACACCGAAAAAAAAAAAAAAATAATAATTTGCCCCTGGGCCATGCTAAATATCACTCCTCCACCTCCCCTCCTTCCCCAGTTTCCTCCCCTCCTTCAGTTATCACGTATTTTCCCTGTTATTCCCTTTTCCTGTGGCCTATTTTCGTGCTAACATTAGCGAGTTGGTAGCAGGGCGTTGTTATCACTGTTAGCAAGCGAGTGCAAGAGAGAGAGAGAGAGTATCGATCGACAGTCTCTCTCCAGAGGTGGAGGAAAGTGGTGGGCTGGGAGGTTGCCTCAGCCATACATTGTGTAACTCCCGGCCTGTATCGCCGATTTTGACCATCCAAACGCTGTTTCCACTTGTTGTATTGTTGTAACAGGTTAATACCTTTATAATCAACCTATAATAGGTGCATATGGATAAGTATTAATGCTATTTATGGTAAAATAAACATTTTAGTGATGGGAACAGCTCAAATACATCAGCACAGGAGTGTGGTGTCTCATACCCCCCATGCGCACTTCAGAGGTTAACTCAGGTTGCAAAGTTACTGGCAACGACCACTCACGATATCCTTTATCCCTCAGACCCTTCGTCAACATGTAGTCCAGGTCTGCTTTTACAAGAGGCTGTCGAGCAGGATTTATACGGTAGGGAGCCAATTTGAGCCTTGCACTGTCTCCAGCCTCCATGTCGGATTCTACCCCTTACATCAGGTCTGGAGAATCAACAAACATGCGGATGTACTGCCACAGCCTAGTAAACAACTTCTCTTGACGCTTAGGAACAAGAGGTTGCAACTTATCTCGACGAACAACATGCTCATTGCCCTCCCACAACCCAGCCAAGACCGCAGTTTCTACACAAGTCTCCCTCCTTCTCCACCTTTATCCCTAGAACAGCCAGGTCACGAGAGGGACAATCTGTACCACCTGTGCAGTCACTCCCATAGTTCGTAATTGCTAAGGCTTCCCCGCCGATACCGTACATGCGCACCCCCGCATTCCTTGCGACTACATCTGCCTGCGCAGCATCACCGCCTTCAGCGACATGGTCAGATATAGTCGGTCTATGGTAGGGCTGTTGCATATTACTAGAGCAGCATTGGGAGGCTATACGACGACCGGGCGCATCCACTCCACAGCCAACCTCACCAACCTGCTCAATGTCCTGATTCTGACCACCACCCTTAGCAGCCATGGGTCGACCCTGACCTGACAACCATGCCAAAGACTCGTCGCCCACCTTGAACCACTGAAACAACGAGGCCAACGGTTTACTCACACTCAAGTGACCTGCCAGCGGAACCTCGTGCACCGCATGAGTTGTGAGGCCTGGGTGCTCGGCACAAACAGTGGGGTATGAACCGAGCAGGGGCTGGAGCGCTGCACACTGCTGCTCAGGCAGGTGCTCAAGCGCTTCCACAGCCACCTGACTCGTGTCCCCCGCCCACTGCTCCGCCGAGACATGACAATCCCAACTCTCCTCCACCTGTGCCCCACTGCCCCCCTCTCCTTCTCCACCTTGGCCGCTGCAGACCAACACAGGGACAGTAGACTGCTCAGTTGGTTGCCTCACAAACTCCTTTAACAGGTTCACATGATATGCTTCCCCGTCCTCGTCGAGTTCAATAGCCCCGTTCCCACAACTCTCAATACTAGGATCTTCTCGTTGCACCTGGGAACTACTCTGTCGCGGAGTGTCATCACGCCCTACCATGTCACTAAGGGGGACAGGTTCTGGGGCCTCTCCGGAGCTCACCTTTGGGTCAAGTACCGAGTCACCAAGGAGTGTCGCTGGGTCCAAACTCTCAACCCGACCACCAGCCTCGACTTTCTCCTTCCGACCCTTCCTCCGCTGGTCTGCAACTTGGGTACTAGGCTGTGACACCTGAGCGGACTGAGATCTTTCGAGCCCCTCTTGCCCCTCCCTACTCGTGTCGGCCGCCCTCTCGGCAACGACTAAGGGTGGAACTTCGGAAGTGGGCACCGCAAAGTCGTTGCCGAGAAGGAGGTCGACCCCCTCAACTGGCAATTTCTCCACCACACCCATATCCAACTCCCGTGTCACACCATCCACCTCAAGCTCCACTCTGACCAGCGGGTAAGACCGCGTAGCATTGATGACTTGAACCACCACAACCCGAGCTGCATTAATAGGCTTGCCAGTGAAATTCTTAACAAGTGTCTGGGGAGCGCCCGTATCACGCAACAACTCAAGCCTATGCTTCACACCAGCCCACCTCACAGTGCCATGCCCCCTATGACCACAAAAAACATCACGGACGGGTGACGAGCCCTCCTGCTGCTTCTGCACCGGCGATGACTTCGCAACCGACTGTTTACCCCGGGCAAACGCGGAAGACCTCAAAGACACACCAATGTTGCTCACTAGTGACACCACTGCTGTAGGCGGTGCGCTCGGACATGAGCGCGCAATATGCCCCTTCTCATGACACTTGAAACACTCCACTTCGCTCTTGGACTTCCTCTGAGGTGAGGAAGGGCCCTGGCCTTTCTTAAACGGGAAGGGTTTCGACTTGGGTTCATAATTGGCAACAGTACTCTTAAATGGATAATTAGTTGTTGTGTCATTAATTCGGGGGTGGGGGGGGGGTGGGGGGTGGAGTGGTAATAATAATAATAATAATAATAATAATAATAATATTTATTCAGTTAGCAATTTACAGAGTTGGTACCACATAGTTTGTTATAAATATGACATGTACCAGCCTTGCATAATTCCAACTAAGGATAGCCCAATAAGGCCGTTAGGCGTATTTCCATTGGGGTCCTTGTGGGATTAGGTTAGCTGGGGAAAATGGGGAGGATAAAGAAATAGATACTTTAGAGAAAGTATTTCTAGGGGGTTATTTTAAGATACCTTACATCCTATAGTAAATATCAGTAATCCGTAATCAGTAATAATTTCAGTTTGGTTTGTCTATCTCTTATGTCGTATTTAGTAGTAGACATAAGCTTGGTGCTCCCTTCTCGCAGCTGTCCGGTTCAGGTGTTCCTTCAGGCTACGTCTGAAGGAATACAGTGTTCTCTTTTCACGGACTGACTGGGGTAGGTTGTTCCAGTCTTTGATGGCAGTGAAGAAGAATGTTTGCTTACCCTGTCCTTGGATTCTCGGGACCTTAAAATTAAACATCATGTTTCTTGTATTATGTCCACTCCTCTCATTTGCTTTAACAAAATCATTCTTTAGATACTCTGGAGCTCTGTCATAGAAAATTTTGAAGGCATTAGTTAGCCTGATTTGTTTGGCCCTGTCAGAGACATTGAGCATACCTAGTGACTGAAGCTGTTCCTGGCCAACATGTGATCTGGGTCCTAGGTTCAGCATGAACCTAACCATTTTATTTTGGGTGACCTGAAGTTTGTGCTGTGCTGATTTAGATGATGCAGAGTACCAGGATGACACAGAATAGTCAAAATGACATTGAACAAGCGCTTAGCAGAGGGTCTTTTTGGTCGCCGCGGGCAAGCATCCCACCTGTCTATACAGGTATTTTATACGTGCTCTACACTTACTCGGGATAGATTCCAAAATTGTTTCACCTAACAAACTCGCGTCCAGTTTCAGTCCGAGATATTTAACTTGTGACACTGTTGTTATAGGAATATCATTACAGTTGACCGAGAAGCCAACAATGTCTTTCAGTTTGCGTTTTGTTCCACATAAGATGGCTTCCGTCTTGCCCAGGTGAAGAGATAGTCTATTGTCCACTAGCCATTCACTACATGATGCTATTTCTTTGGAAAGTGAAGCGGCAATACTTATTGGGTCTTTTCCTGAAACCAGAAGCACGCTGTCGTCTGCATACAGTAATAATTTACATGAGACGCTCAGTTCCATGTCGTTCACATAACAGAGAAAGAGTAAGGGACCAAGGATGCTTCCCTGCGGGACCCCACAGTTAATTGGCATAGGATCAGATATATTATCATCAATTTTGACTCTTTGGGTTTTACCACTAAGATAAGATTTAAACCAGTTCACAGACCCTATGCCCATTGCTTGTAGTTTATTACATAGGATATCATGGTCTACTGTGTCAAACGCTTTTTGTAGATCAAGAAGAACCATACTGGTGTAGTTACCTTTAGACATTTCTTTACGAATGTGATCCGTTAAGTGGATGAGACAGGAGTCTGTCGAGTACATGCATCTGAAACCTGATTGAAACTTATAGAATAGATCATTTTGTTTGAGGTAGTGTTCAATTTGGGTGTATACCGCTCTTTCAAGGATTTTAGATACAATACATAATATGCTAACTGGTCTGTAGTTGCCAACTTCTAGTTTGCTTCCTTCAGTTCAGCAGGTACTGTGTTGGTGTTAATTGACAAGTTGATGATGTGGGTTAGGGGGCCTGCTCCATCTCGTAGAAATTTGGCAGGAATTTTGTCTGGTCCTGTGCTCTTATGTACATTTAGGTTAGACAGCTCGTCAAAAGTGTATTTTGGTGTAACATTTTGCAATCTAAATGTGTTCGGGTGTATGTCTTTATCTCTGTAGAAATTACGAAAGGTGGCCGTTGTTGTCGTGTATTTATTGAGAGGTTGAGGTAGGTTCTGTGCAAGTGTGTTTGCTATGGAAGTGAAGAAGGAGTTGAAGTAGGTTGAAATTTGTCGTTTATCGTGGCAAACCTGATCATTAATGGTGAGAGCAATATTAGTGTTAGACGAATCCCTTGTATTGTTGCTGTAGCCTGTTGTTTTTAGGTGCCTCCATAGTTTCTTTGGGTTATTCTGATATTCCTCTGCCTTATTGTGAAAATAATTATTTTTCGCTGATTTCATTTTCCTACTTAGTTTATTCCTGGCCCTGTTGAACTCATGTTTCAGACCTTGATCCTGTCTATGTTTCGCTAGCCTTTTTAACAGATTGTCTCTGTGTTCCAGATGGTGTAGTATGTCATTGTTGATCCATGGGTCTGACCTTGCTTTAACACCTTAATTCGTATGTCTTTCAGAGGAGCTATTTCGTCTAGGATGTTTGTGACAATGGTTCTGAAGCCAACCCATGCGTTATTAACGTTTGTACTTCCAAACACTGGAGACCAGTCTGTATTCCATAAAATATCCAGAAATGTTTCCTTATTGTAGTTTCTGAGTGACCTTGTTTTGATAATCTTGTGATTCTCTAGGGTAATTTTTGTGGTTTTCCGTGTGCAATATGTGACGAAGTGATCACTTATCCCAGTCTGTATAACCCCTGATTGGGATATTTTGTCCTCTCTGTTACAGTTTCTGTGGTCTAATATTGTGGCAGTGTTCTCAGAGATATGTGTGGGGGTTGTGATGAGTTGTTTGTGATTGTGCATTGTCAGTATATGCCTATATTCTCGTACAAGCCTATCATTTCGTTGTTTGTAACACAGGTTAAAATCCCCTAGTATGATGGATTCATTCCGAGGGTCTAGTGATGACAAAGTTCGTTCAAATTTGGTCAAGAATTGTGTGTCGGCTGGTGGCCTATAGCATACCCCAATTGTGATGGGTCTTGTCCTCGGCAGGTGTAGGTCGATCCACAGAGCTTCGTGATTTTCTACATGGAGGTCGGTCCTAGTTGTGTGTGTGAGGTTGTTTTTTACATACAGACATACTCCTCCCCCATGCCTATTGCGATCATTCCTAACCATGTTGAAACCTTGAATGTTTATTTCACCATCGTTTATACTTGAATCCAGCCAGGTTTCTGTGATTGCAATTATTGAAGCTTTGGCCTTATTAGCTAACAAGTTTATTTCTGACAATTTATGGTACATTGATCTGGCGTTAATGTGGATAAGATGGAGCCCTTTGTTGGTGAACACTCTGTATTCATCTTTGATTTTGAATGTGTCCTGGCTGGATTCTGAGTTGTTAATACTTGGATCATTTACATTAATATTCGGTAATGAATGCAAGGCACACTTATTGCAAAGGAATTCCCGTTCTTCACTGTTGGTCTTCTTAGAGATGCACTTCATGTGAGCTACCTGTTTACACTTTACACAGTTTTGGATCTTCTGACGTCGTGTTATGAGTGATTCACAAATAAAACAAATGGTTTCGCGATGTTGTACAGCTGAGTTCCTACATTTAACACATTCAACTTCGTTTCTACTGTTAACGTAAGTACATCGGTTATGAACAATTTCATTACAACTGTTGCATTGTAAAAGTGAACTCCTATTGTTGAAACCAATATTACAGACTATACATAGTTTTTTCTTACTGTTTATCATACGACTGGAGGTGTGGTTTGGTCCGCGTCGATCAGCTGTTTGTGCGCAGTGGCGTATGTAGGGTGGGGCAGGTAGAGCACGTGCCATGGGCGCCACTTGAAGGGGGGCGCCAATTTTTTTTTTTTTTTTTAGTAATAACCTAAAATATCCTAACTTAACCTAACCAGGGTATTTAACTATAGTGCAAATCTAATATCAAGTATTATGCCTAAATACCTAATTACCTATCCTATCCATTCGTCATTAATATAATTATATAATAGGCTATGATGAATAATAACGCCATCAACGTGTTTTTATAATTATGTACAGTTACTACAGTAATCACAGTAGGCTATATATAATTATTTAACCCTTAATTAGCGGCGAGCAACATAAGTCGAGTTAAATAAAGCTGGACTATGAGGCGGCGCTCGACATAGGTCGAGTGGCAATTTCAGCACGTAATGTTGCTGAGAGAGAGAGACAAGTGGTGGCAGGAGAGTAGCGAGCATATGACTGCTCCAGACCACCGCGGCGAACATACTGACACGAATCCCAGCTCCCTCCTCCCTCTCTCACTCGCTATATAAGGAATTGTATCGGGAAAGTGGCTAATTACATGCTTTTTGCACTCGCGTTGCACGGTTATTGCAAGAAAACTAGCCATCATAAAAGGATCGTTATGGTGTCATTCGAAAGCTCTATTTATGCCCTTTCAGGGATAGATACTTGTTTTACGTTCTTGGTCTTATTTAGGCATGAAAATGATCACGTAAACAGCCCTATTTTGGCTAAAAACACCCCGCTGGGCGGTACATATAAATAAACCGCATAGGCCGCTCTTAAGGTGTTAAATACAATTACATTTTAGCCTTTTAGGCAACGAATTCCTGCAAGCCATTGCCTAAACATATCAATAGCCAATAGTTAAGTTATCCCTCTAAATATTTTCGGGGTGGTTTTCTTTAGTTACCGGTATTATATTTTATGCAACGTTGAATGGTGTATATATGTATTGATATTCTGGATTATTTCTTTTTTGACTGATTAGTTAATAGTAAACTATTGTTAGTACTTCGAAATTTACTTTATAAGAGACCCACAAGAAAATCAGGATATAGGCTATTTATAACTTTAAGCATTCTCGAATGCTAGCGCCAAGCGAACGTTTATTGTTGATAAACAAAACGGGCAGGGACAGGCAAAGGTACGAAATATATGCATTTATTACTCTATACTCTCTTTAATTTTATCTGACGGTAAATTGAATATAATATTCCTTATTTCAGACTCTCAGAGCAGTATGTAAGGTCATGAAACCGTTCCTAGCGAAGAAGGAAAGTGGTTTTACCTTTATTATTTTAGGAACATCCGAACATGCTTTATTGCTTAGGCTAAATACTTTTAGAATTTAGCTTCTAGGTTTATACGTGGTTTAGAGTAATTTTAGAGTGTCATTTTCATTATTTCAGAGCATTGTATAATTTGTGTAAGAAGAATCTTAGATCACGAAACTTCCTCATGAAGAAGAAAAGTGGTTTTAACTTTATTTCTATATAAAATTACTTTATTGCTTAGGCTAAATAGGGGTCTACTTTTAGAATTTAATATACAGGGTGTCCCGCGAGTTTTGTCAAATACTCCAGAAATGAAAGATTAGGTCATTCTGAGTAAGAAATGTTCTATAGGCCTATATATCATGGTATATCATTAATTATTTAGTGTTTCAATTACCTAAATATAGCTTTGAATATGGCTTTAAAATGCTCCTAGAATTGCTCATATTTTAAAAAAAATATCGGGGGGGGGGGGCTTACAGCGCCCCCCCGAACCCCCCAGCTGGAGAGGCTCGCTGCGCTCGCCACCGCTCGCTACGCTCGCCCCACGCCACCGGGGGGTGCAATTCCAGTCCTTGCCCTAGGTGCTATCTACCGTAGATACGCCCCTCTTTGTGCGGGAGAGAGTAGGGGATCCTCGCGGTCGGGCTGTGGTTGTTTGCTGTTGTTGTTGTTGTTGTTTTCATTGTCCGTTGATGCTGCTTCCCTGTTGATGTATTTGCGAGTGCTACCTGTTTTTATTGTTGTTCTTGTTGCATGTTGTGCTACTTGGGTCGCCGATATCTGTGGTATTAATGGTAATGCTGTGGGTAATGTAGAGTTGGTGGAGTGGGTAATTGCTAATTCCCTGCATTTATCGCATTCCATTTCTTTTCTGCTGTTAACATAAGAACATCGATCGTGTGCTGTTTCATTACAAATACTACATTGTGATGTTGGACTCCTTTTGTTGAATCTAATATCGCACACTGTACATAGATTCTTTGTATTGTTCGTCGTACGTCTGGCGGTGTGATGATCAGCTGTGCTGCTAGGGTGGGGACTGTCTGTGGCTATGTCTCCCCCTGTGACCCCTCCCTGCCCCACCTGTATTTGCTGTTTGATGATGTTGTCCTTATTCCTGGCTGCTAATGCTGCTCCATTGTTGATGTTGTTGCGACTGATGCCTTTCTTCCTAGCTGCTCCAGTTACATGTTGAGCCACCGATAGTGTTGGATTGTGTTGTGGGTTGAATTGGAGCGTGACGGCCGGAGGCTGGGGTACCTGCTGGCCCAGTTTGTTATAACAAATTTTACTGCTAGGGACTGTTGAAATGTCGGTGTCTGCCTTACTTGTTTGGTGGTGAGGTTTCTTCAACGTTGAACAAGGGCCGGGGTTGGTCTCTACATCTCCGCAGCTAATTAGAGTGTAGCACAATAGGTGTTGTAGCGAGGTTGTGCCAGAGTATTTGCCCAGTCGCGGCGTCTTCCCGATATATGAAATAGACCAGGCAGGAATGGTGACAGAAATTTCACTCGTGTGTGATTTCTGTGTGACGAGGTCCCTCAATACTTGTTTAGGGTTGACCTGGTACACTACCGGACCCCTCTGCACCTGTATATCAGCATACGCCCCTGGTTACCTGCCTCAGCTCTCTGTGCAGACCCGCACCCACGAATCAATGACACCCTAAGGTCAGCCAGGTCAGCCGCCTTCTGCAGAGTTTTTGGTTGCTTTTCTTTCAGGTTAAGAGTCAAATCACTGCCAGTACATTTTAAAAATTGTTCCAGCAACACTAGTTGTTTTACTGAATCAAAAGTAGTTGCCTTCTCCGACCTTAACCAATTTTCAAATGCATCTGACAGCTCTCTAGCGTGTTCCTGGAAAGTACTCTCCTTTCTTTTTGGAACCGCCCTAAACTTCAGCCTATAGGTCTCTGGCTGTAGCTCATACGCCCTCAGGACAGCCTCTTTTAACCTGGGAACTGCGGGGAGACTCTTAAGAGTTCCCCCGGCGGACTGCGGGGAGACTCTTAAGAGTGAGTGAAAAAAAAAATCAACTTTTGACATCGAACAATTTTTTTTTTTTTATTTTGGCCCCTGGGCCATGCAAAATATTAGTCCTCTCCTTCCCCACTTTCCTCCTCTCCTTCAGTTATCACCTATTTTCCCTGTATTCCCTTATTCTGAGGTATATTTTCGTGCTAACATTAGAAATCCGGTTGGAGGGTGTGGTCATCACTGATAGCAAGCGAATGCAAGAGAGAGAGAGAGAGTATCGATCGACTGTGTCTCAGTGGCCTTGGGGGAAATTGGCGGGAAAGCAGCTTGCCTCACCCATACATTATACAACTCGCGGGCTATATCTCCGATTTTGACCATCCAAATGCTGTTTTCACTCGTTTTATTGTTGTTTCAGGTTAATACCTTTATAATCAACCCATAATAGGCGCATATGGATAAGTATTAATGCTATTAATGGCACAATGAATATTTTAGTGACGGAAACACCTCAAATACGTCAGCACAGGGGGACGTTTCCAATTACCCCCATGCGCACTTGTTAGGTTAACAACTCGTAATTCACACAGGAATCTAGGGGCAAAGCATCGTACGCCTTGAGTGCTTTCCCCGTCAATCGTGAAGAAACAAGGGCTGCCCACTTCTCCTTGGGCCATTGGTGCTCCTGGCACTTTTTCTCGAACTGGAGAAAAAATTCTGTAACTCCTAACTCATCAAACACTGGAACCAACTTAAGTAGATGCGACAGGGACTGGTCATGGGCTCGACCCCCCTGGGCGACCCGGTTCCTCGTCACCTCTACACGAGTTTTCTCTAGGTCAATATCGGCACAATACTTTGCAGACTCAGACTAGTACCTATACTTGCGCTCAGACTCTCGCTCCCGCTGCTCAGCCTGTTGCTTAAGTTTGGCGAGCTCGAGCTGAAACAACATCTCGGAAGACAAACCCTGAGGAGGGGGTGCTACTATTGGGGACTCCCCCCGTAAATCACCTAGAGCATACCCAACCACCAGCGGGCATCGGCCTGCGGGAACGTACCCGGCTCCGGAGCCCGAGGGGGCGCCATGGCAGGAGTCGAGTGGAATGGGGGCTGGGCCGAAGGTGCCCCAGCTCCCGCTCCACCCGAACCCCCATGCACCCCACCCAGCACACAGGCAACCAGCTCACTTCTCGACAAACCGCTAGTACCGGGAAACCCTAAGACCGTGGCTACACACTGCAGTCCGTACCGGTCTAGCCCCGACACACGATCCGCTGACACAGGCTCCTCCAAAAATATCCGAGCATCCTCCTCATTGTTCACCACCCGAACACCGCTTAACAACTCCACCTTCTCCACCTCCTCACCTGCCTCTCACACTGTGCTCTCACTATGCTCAGACCCGTCCAGTGACATGATGGAGTAAAAAAAAAAAAAATCTCAGTCAAAACAAAAGTAGCCAAACTCTTGCGCAGCTTTATTCACCAAAAAATATTCGAAGATGTTCTTGAGTGCAATACTAGGTCACCAATAACTCCAACAAGTTCTATATATCCTCAAAACAATGTCTACTGCCAACAATGCGAGAAATAAATTCAACCCCAAATGGCAATAAGATTTCTCCAAAAAAAAAAATGCAATATTCAGTTCACTATATTCTGGTCTAAGGTCGCCATTTGTTACGACCGGCACTACGAAATAAACAAGGGCACTTAATAATGGACTAGATGATAGGCTATATCTGCAACAACGGTATGCTAATTCCAAACCCTCGAACTATTACGCCGGTGAACAAAAACCCTTAAAACCCTTTAGAGTTAATCTGCTGGATAATGGGGTATCAATTAACTGGGTTTTAGTGCACTTCTACAAAGGCTTTCCGATGACGGCAAAGCCTACTCACAACAGGAGTACATACGTTACGAAAATGCTCTAAAGTAATAACAATGCTTGAATAAACTATCATAAGATTTAATAAAGGAAAATATGCTTACGTTAACTTTAGTGTGAGTCTGTACTCAACACTAAACTCTTCAAAGCTCTATGAAAACACTGGAAGTATAGTCTTACAGCAATCAGTTAAGGAATCTTCTGAAAAGGTCTGATGCTCTAAGATGCTCGTTAATATAGAACAGAAATAATGCAGGGGCAGGACACCAAAGCGTGTATCTTAAATACACCAATAAGTAGGATACATATATATAACAAGGGAGTGCAACAACTCTGTGACAGCACTAATAATAGCCACTCAGAAACAGTACTTCCTTAGCCAACGTAACAGCCAAACTGGGTTGTGCACTATGCATCAACCAAGGCTAAAATAAGGCGTGAATAATTCTTAAAGCATACACAATGAAAGTTAATATACACAATGCTGTCTTTCTCACTAATAAAGTCTAGCAGCGGCAAAAAAGGTACTAGGAAACTAGGTAGAGCGCAAGCATGCTCGCAGCCTACTGTCTCCCCTTGAACAGATTTCCCTTATGTTACGTTAAGTGACTTGGAGGCTCTCTTGGTAAGTCCAGATCTCTAGTATCTGGTCTTGCCCTGGCGCTCCACAAAGGTCAACAAAATGAGGTAGCAATCATACAGGTATGAGTAGGCAAAAGCCCTTTACCTGTATACTGCTACACTCGCAAAGGAAAATATGCACAAGGGTTACAGGCTAGCTAGCTTCGTCGATGTTGTACAGGCTCTGACTTGCCACATACATAACTCAGTAATGACCAAAGATACCTTCCACTGTCTAGCATTAAATAATGGGAAAGAGCAGCTCAATAATTAGAAGCACCCCAACACTAGGCTACCATATGACTATGACTCTAATAATCCCTAAAACAAGTGCAAACATATATGGAGAGCTGGTGCTGGTAATACGACTGGCCGACTATGGAAGTCGTATGCAGAACCAGAAGGGATAAGTAATTAAATAAAGAGAGAAGTATGAAAAGGAAGAAGTTCAGAGAGAGAGAAAGTAGTATAGGGGGTTATATGGGGGACAGATTGCAAAGGACATGTAGGACCAAGCACGCCGTGCCAAGCTCTGCAGGAGAAATGCGGGCAGGAGCCCCCCCAGCATTAACAAAGGCAGCGGCACCCAATCACAGACAACTACGTCATGAGGAGCAGGCGTCATATGCCGCGTCAGGCCCGCCGGCCAATCACGGGCGTGGGAAACTCCTCCGAGTGAGGGAGGCACACGTACATACACACGCACATACTACCACCTGGCTGCCTACCTCGCTCTTTCTCCTTAACTTCACACAATGCATCTTATATTCTATCAATGATATAAAATACTTCCAAGTGTCACAGACAAGAATGAAGACCACCACTGATCTGTCTGTGACAACATGAACTCTATGAAAGAAAGAACATCGTTCTACGATTATTGTAGCCCATTTCACTACCCTGGCGAGTGCTAGCGAGTTACGAGTGCATTCTGGCAAGCTGGCCAACGTAACACAGCCTCCTTATGAGATGGATAATAGCCTAGGCCTATAGGCTAGGCCTAATGCATTTTCAAGTGTAATACATTTTGTAGAATACATTTGTATGGTAGGCCTAATCGGCTAGCCGCTAATAAGTATTACTATTGCTATTATCCCAGGGAGTCAAACGACGCCGTTTTTTTTAGTGATAACACAAATGAACTTTCTGTATAATGATAACAAAATTTTATTCCTAACCTACGTATTTTTATATTATTATTTTAAACGTTAGACATCTAAAATAGGCCTAGGCCTACTGTATTCCAAAACTCAAGAGTAGCCTAGGCTAGGTTAGCCTAGCCTAGCCTAGCCTTACCAAAAAAAAAAAAAAAAATACAGGAATGTTGGGCTAGGCTAACCTAGGTCTAGGCTTGGCATAAATCCAGTAGTGTATTTTTGGTTTAGTCTGTGCTCAAAAATCCATTTTCTTTAGGATTCTCTCCCCTCAAGGCTCCACCCTCCCACTGAGCATCTTAGTTTTGTATTTGGTTTAATATGCCCTTCCCAGGTCATTTTAACCCACTGAGCCCCAGCGACACAGCGTTTGTGTCCACAATGTATGTAACGCTAAACCCCAGCGACGCAAACCATGCGTCCACCACTAAAAAATCGATTTTTCGGCTCGTATGGTAGGAAATGGCTTGAGAATTGGAGGGGAGGTACCGTAGAGTGTTGGCGAACAGGGACGGTACGCATCAACCGGCCAGCCAGGCCGCGCGGGTGGTGGTGGCGCCACTTTACCCTCTTATTTCACCGCAAATTTGAACCTTATTTACTCCTGTCGTATGGGAGCTAGAGGCTTGAGATTTGTGTGAGACACTTCTTAGGATGTACGCATTACAATGCCATACTCAGTTGTCACCCTAGTGCTGCCGGACGGGTGGTCATGCGTGGGAGGTGATGATAAACACTGTACCCACTTATATCCAAACGACTTTCGACCTCATTTACTCTTGTCCTATGGTAGCTATAGGCTTGAAATTTGTGTGAGACACACCTTAGGATGTACGCCTTACTTGACCATGCTCAGCTATCCCCCAAGTCCTGCCGGGCGGGTGGTCATGCGGGGGAGATGATGAAAGACACTGTACGTTACCCACTTATCTCCCAACGACTTTCGACCTCATTTACTCTTGTCCTATGGTAGCTATTGCCTTGATATTTGTATGGGATATTCCTTAGGATGTAGGCAATGTATGGCAACCCACAAATCTCGGTTTGTTGGGACAAGGGACGTGCGTGACAAAGGAAAGTCAGTTTACCCATACATCTCGCGAGTGCAACACCATATCGGATTTACCACGCCGTTACCCACACAGGGGTGGCCGATGCCTTGGCCATACTTGAAGAGAGTGATGTGCCTGAAAGTGACACTGGATCATCAAATGACGATTCAGAGGACGAATATAGTCCCACTGTGGCCGAGTATGATGAAATGCATGAGGAGGAACGCTATCTCCCCATCGCTGAACGGTACGCCAGGTTACAACAAAGGGAGGAGAGTAGCTATCGTTCCCGTGCTCCCCCCCCGTGACATAGTGGACTCCCCAGCAAGTGGGGAAGAGGAAGATGAGGAAGAGGAAGATGACCCAGACCCCATGGCCTTCCTTAACATTCTACCTTCTCATCGTAGGGCAGAGAAGAGAAGAGGTGAGGATTTGGAGGGGGAGGAGGAGGTTGAGGTGCGCCAAGATCCGACACCACACGTGCCTCGCCGTGGTGCTTCCCCACCAACCCTCATTCCCTCGCCACTCAAAGCGCCAACCCCTCACACTTTCTATGGGTTGCGCAGGGGTGCAGCCATATTAGCAGCGCCGCCATTGATTTCTTCTTCAGAAGCAACAGATGAGGATATGCCTGCCCTTGAATTATCTCCACCACGCCACCCACGCCCTGCCGCACGCCACCTGTTTCCCTCATCACCCCAGATTGACTCGCCCCCACCATCACCTCCCGGACCACTACCATACTCACCTGTACCTTCTCCTCAGCCTGGGACCTCCCACAGACACGACACTCAGACACCATTACCGCCTGCGTCGCCACAACGCCCTGATCGTGCGCAACGCCCTATAAACATACGTGGGCGTGCCCGTGGTCCTGTGCGTGTGCGTGGCCGAAGGGTGTCTAAGGTGACCCTAATACGCCCCACCCCTGGCGGTGCGAGAGCAAGGGCTGGGCCGGCTCGACCAAGGCCGAGGGCAGGGGCAAGAGGGCCAAGAAGAGGGGCAAGAGGCACGGCAAGAGGCAGGGCAAGGCCCTCCCGCCCTGATGGTGACTCCCCTCCTGACGACTCTGACGACGAAGGTGCCGCTCAACCCGACGTGTGGGATTAATAATAATAATAATAATAATAAGTCTCTGGGTCTTCTCCTGGGTGACCTAGATGTTTGTGAATTTGATTTTTATCTGTGTTTATTCGTTGTTTTATGTTGTTTTTGTGTTTTCCCTGTTCTTGCTGTCTTGAGTCGGCTACCCCCAAAATGGGGATTGGGCCTGAGCATATAGATAGATAGATAGATAGAATAATAAGTTTTATTTAGCCAATCCAAATACAATTAAAATATAATTTTTGTGAAACATACTACAATGGCTGAGCCTTTTGAGAGAAATCTCTCTTGATGGCCCCTTGTGCATAACTCGATTACTGCAGTAAACTTAAAATTACGGTATTGAATTTAATAATGAGGAAGGCAGTTGTAGGCACCCCACACCCACCCCAACATACACCATCACGTGGGCTGACCATGAGTGTAATGTATTACACAACCCCCACAGAACCCACACCCAACGGCCATACTCATGAGGGGAACGAGGGGCTCCACACCAGTCAACCTATAGCTACAATACTTTTTATGCTACCCACATTGATGCTAAAGCCTGCTTATACATACACATACACCTATATCCATAAGAACACATATGAGTTTAAATAAATATGTTCACACAGAACACACGACCCAATCAGTGGAAGTCCAATTTCCCTAGGTAATACATAAATTTCCATATTTTGTATTAATATTTTGAAACTAGAGATGGTCTGGTTGTTCTGTATATCAACTTGTAAATTATTCCAAATATTTGCACCGCGGTAGTTAACCCGGGAGCTGCGGGGAGACTCTTAAGAGTTCCCCCGGCGCACTGCGGGAAGACTCTTAAGAGTCAGAGAAAATAAAAATCAACTTTTGACATCGAAAAAAAAAAAAAATTTATATTTTTTTTTTTTTATTTTTTATTTTTTTTTTGGCCCCTGGGCCATGCAAAATCTCAGTCCTCTACCTCCCCTCCTTCCCCACTTTCCTCCTCTCCTTCAGTTATCACCTATTTTCCCTGTTATTCCCTTATTCTGAGGTATATTTTCGTGCTAACATTAGAAATCCGATTGGAGGGTGTGGTCATCACTGATAGCAAGCGAGTGCAAGAGAGAGAGAGAGAGTATCGATCGACTGTGTCTCAGTGGCCTTGGGGGAAATTGGCGGGAAAGCAGATTGCCTCACCCATACATTATACAACTCGCGGGCTATATCTCCGATTTTGACCATCCAAACGCTGTTTTCACTCGTTTTATTGTTGTTTCAGGTTAATACCTTTATAATCAACCCATAATAGGCGCATATGGATAAATATTAATGCTATTAATGGCACAATGAATATTTTAGTGACGGAAACACCTCAAATACGTCAGCACAGGGGGACGTTTCCAATTACCCCCATGCGCACTTCAGAGGTTAATAGATGTCTGGGATTGTTTTGAGGACATAATATTATGAGGGATTTCTAAGGAATTTGTATTTCGAAAGTTATATCTTTCATTGATGCGGTAACTAAATAAACCCACATTACTATGATTTTGTAGAGATTTAAATACAAACAAAGCGCTACAGTAAGTATTAATATCGTCTAGTTTAAGAAGTGTGAGTTGTTTAAAGAGTTTGTTTGTATGAGCATATTTAGATCTGTACGTGATTGTTCTAACTACTTTTTTTAGTGCTATTTCTATAGATTTTAATTTAGTGTTTTCCTGTTGCCCCCCATATTGTATGACAATATGATACAAATGGATATATTAAAGAATAATATAGTTGTTTTAGTGCACTAGTGTTGAAACAGTGGCGAGTAAGATATAAAATACCGCATTGCTTATTGATTTTGTTTGATAGGTTTTGTATATGAGAATTCCACGACATCTGTCCATCTACCAGAATCCCCAGGAATTTGATATTCTCCTCTTCTTTCAAGGGCACATTTCCGAGTTTTACGGAACCAAGATTGTTAGGAATATATTTTTTTCTATGAAATTTTACATACTTCGTTTTATCGATGTTGAGAGTAAGCCTATTAGCATTTATCCAATTGTTAACATTGATTAGGTCATCATTAACTAAGTTTATAAGGCAACTCAGGTTTTGGTGACTGGCGTAAAGAGTGGTCGTCAGCAAATAATACAAATTTAAATAGATTACTTGAATAAATAATGTCATTAATATAAAGAATGAAAAGCAGCGTGCCCAATATGGATCCCTGTGGAACTCCATAAGATATAAGTTGTTGCTGGGATTTAGTGTCTTTATAATGAACATATTGTTTGCGGTTACGTAAATATGATTCCAATCATTTATTTGTGACACCTCAATTCCATAGTGGTTGAGCTTTTCTAAAAGGATTTGGTGGTTAACTGTGTCGAAGGCCTTGGACAGATCCAAACAAATGCCAATTGTATAATCTTTGTTGTCAAAAGAGGCGAAAATTTCGTTTTTAAATTTAATGAGGGCAGATTCTGTTGAGCGTCCCTTTCTGAATCCATATTGAGCATCAGTTATTATGTTGTTAGAAGTACAAAATTCCATAATCCTGTTGTACATAATTTTTTCAAAATTTTTACTCGTGGCTGGTGATATAGATATCGGACGGTGATTTTTAAAAACAGTTTTGTCACCAGCTATAAAAATAGGGATCACTTTGGCAACTTTTAGGTCATCTGGAAAAATTCCAGCCAGGAAGGATTCATTACACATATAAAGAATAACTGGGGACAAAACCGGAACCACTCTTAAAATTGTCATTGGTATACCATCGTAGCCCGGAGAGGAATCCCACAGCTAACTGATCGCATTATTTAGTTCATCATGTGTGACAGGTGTGAAGGATAAAGTTCTGTCCTGTCTGTGTTGTAAGTATTCTCTGAAGTTAGTATTGGTATGTGGTATATTTTCTGCTAATGATTTTCCTACGTTCACAAAATAGGAATTGAATTATTGTTCAGCAATTTCAACTGGACTGTTCAGTTCGACATTATTATGTTTAAATGTGTCATTCAGTTTATGTTGTTTATGTCTGTTGAGAACAAAGTTTATTACTTTCCAAACTTTTTTAGCATTTCCGGTAGATTCGTTGAGTATATTTTTGTAATAGTTTTCTTTAGCTGATCTAATACATTGAGTAACTTGATTACAAAGTGCACGGAACTCCTCTCCAAACGTGATGGGCCTCTTAGCGAATTTCCTTGCTAGCCTATTCTTCTCTTTTATCATAGCTTGAATTTCTTGAGTTATATACGGCTTATTCAAGTGTTTTTGTTTTATATATTTAGTAATAAGAGGAAAGTATTTGTTAAAACAAGCGTTAACAATCATCATAAAATTACTATATAATTTGTTTTATAACGTTGGGATTTTTTAGAAGAATAAACTAGCTCCCATGATACTTCATTCATACAAAGTTTAAAGTTATTTATGTTATCTTCACTAAAGTCCCTGTAGGTTATAATTTCGTCTTTATTTTCAGTAGGAGTTTTAAGACTTACGTAAGAAGAGAAAACCGTAAACAGTGGAAAATTATCAGTTATTATATTATATATTCCGCTAAAAATAGTTTGATTGTAATTGTTCGACCAAATATGATCAATTATTGTGGCTGAAGAATGAGTTACTCGAGTTGGTTTATCAATTGTATTGAAGAATAGTTTTGAATAGCATGTAGATACAAATTCAGAAACAGTTTTTTCATCTTTGTATTTTAATAAATAAATGTTAATTAATTTATTGGGTCGATGGAGACAACTTTGTGCCCACCGACTACAACTTTGTGGACGCTGGGATTGCTGGCTCTACGCTCCCAAACCAGGGGCGGCAGACCACGAGACTGGAGATCTTCAGGCAGTTCTTCACTACAAATCTCGTGGCTCTAATTGTTGACCAGACCAACTGGTACAATTATTATTTCATGGCTGGAAAGGAACAGTCAAAATACTCTGCAAGGCTGTCATGGTCCTCCCTAGATGTCCCAGAGTTTTACACATTCTTGGCCATTGTAATGCTGATGGGGGTCACAAGGAAATCCTCCATAAAAAAGTACTGGTCCTGGGATCCCCTCGTCCGAACCCCTATTTTTGGCCAAATAATGAGCAGAAATAGGTTCACGGCCATAATGGGGAACCTCCATTTCATCGACAACCTGGCAGCCCACACCAGAAATCAAAGTCAACCCAGAGCAATGAAGGACCCCATGGAGAGAATAAGACCCATTTTTGAGTACCTGAAGCTGAAGCTTGCTGCCACCTTCAAACCCCATCAGTAGCTCATTATTGATGAGAGTTTGCTGCTGTGGAGGGGGAATATTGGCATCTGGCAGTACATGCCCAGCAAACGACATCGATATGGCCTGAAGACCTTCGTGATGTGTGACTGTCGAACTGGTTACATCCAGGACCTAATTCTGTATATGGGCAAGAAAACAGAATTGGTGGAAACGAGGACATACGGAATTTCTGGGGCCGTCGTCATCACCATGATGCAGGGCTACCTGGACAGGGGCCACATACTGTACCTGGACAACTGGTACACCAGCCCCTCCCTTGCCAAGTTCCTGCATAGCCGCACTACAGGAGTCTGTGGCACCGTCAGGAGGAATCAGATCGTCATGCCCGAACTACCACCCAGGCGGGAAAAGGGCTCCATCATCCACAAGCAGGCTAACAATGTCCTCATGTTGTCCTGGATGGATAACCGGGATCTTACTTGAATCTTACTTGAAGTCGTCTAGAGGTCCCGTCCTCACAGTCGTGGTCCGCCACCGCTGCGTAGTGGATGTGAACGTCCTCACAACAGTCCACCTTCCCATCTTCCAAGACAGAAGACGTCGTGACAGAGCAACTGGCGAAGTTATCAAGAAACCTTTGGCCATCTGTGATTATAACATCAACATGCGGCTGATGGATAAATCAGATGCTGTCATCTCGTCATGTGAGTGTGCAAGGAAGACGATGAGGTGGTATAAGAAGTTATTCTTCCACCTCCTCGATCTCACCCTCTATAACAGCCATATCCTCTACTCAACAATCACCGGCAAGCAGGAAACGATGGAGAACTTCTGCATCGAGTTGTCCAGGGAGGTGTTGAGGGAATACATGACTGCCCCCCACTTCCAGCAACCCCCCGCCCATCGACGCCCAGCAGCAGAAGGGATTGCCAGGCTGACACAACGCCACTTCCCTGAATATGTGCCGCCCACAGAAAACAATGACAAACCCCGAAGACGGTGTCATGTGTGCCACAACACGACACAGAGGGAGCCTGAGAGATCAGATACCAGGTGGATGTGCAGAGAATGTGATGTTCCACTGTGTCTCCCGGACTGCTTCAGGGAGTATCACACCCTTGACCATTTCTAAAACTGTACTCAAAGACTGCGATAAAAGACACTATGAAATGTGAAGTGTGTGTATAAACCTAGTGTAAATAATGAATATATACAAAGTGCCGAACACAATATGTAAGTGAGATTGACACTCAAATATACGTAAAACAGGGACGGATACCAATAAGTGTAAATATATACTATTTCTAAGTCAAACGTGCGTAAAACAATGTGTGAAACTCATATTGTATAACTATAAAACATATGATAAAGTAATAAACTGAATAAAGAGGGGAAGATACATGGAAACTGAATAAAGCAGGGGAGTAAGAGAGAGAGACGCAAGAAAAGGGAAAGTGTTGGTGGCGGGTGTCAGTCAGCTGGGTGTATTTACCTATTTGTAGTTTACAGGAATTGAGAGTGCTCGTGTTGTCCTGTCTTAGTTACTTTATAATCAATCCATTTTACTTAGACAAGTATCGTAATGGATATTCCCAGTTCCCAGTATTTTGGACTAACATATCATAGCTTATGTTGTCCTATTTCCATATTTACTTTTATCCAACCTAGATTTGAACATGTTAATGTTCCTCGCTCTCACCACCTCCTCCTCCAAGTTGTTCCAAGTCTCTATACTCTTATATGGGAAGCTGAATTTCTTTGTGTCCTTACGACATCTGCCCTTCCTCAGCTTAAACTCGTGCCCTCTTGTCCTTCCATTATCCCTCACGAATAGATCTTCCCTATCTACTCGTTCCAAACTTTTTACTCCCTTGAACATCGTTATTAAGTCGCCTCGTTCCCTTCTCTCATTCAAGGTAGGCAGTTGTAGTGTCTTAAGTCTTTCCTCATAATGTCAACTCCTTCAATCTTGGGATCATCCTCGTTGCTATCCTTTGGACTTTCTCTAATTTGTTTATATGTTTTTTCAAATGTGGTGACCATATCACTGCTGCATATTCTAATCATGGTCTTATCATAGTCATTATCAGTTTTCTTAACATTTCTTCATCCAAATAGTTAAATGCCACTCTCATATTGGTTATTATTCCATATGCTCCTCCAATGATTATGTTAGTATGCTTCTCCGAGGATAGATCATCTTGTATTATCACTCCAAGGTCCTTCTCATGCCGTGTTTTGCCGATTATTTAAATTCCTAATTTGTACTCCCAGCTTGGCCTTATCTCACTTGTTCCCACTTCCAAAACATGACACTTTTCTGCATTGAAACTCATTTTCCAGGTTTGGCTCCATCTGTGCAACTCATCTAGGTCCTTTTGAAGATCCTGACAACTTTCTATACAGGTGATATTCTTCATGATTTTAGCGTCATCCGCGAACATATTCATATGACTATTCAAGTTTTCTGGCATGTCGTTTACATAAAGTAGGAACATTATCGGACCCAACACTGATCCCTGTGGTACTCCGCTCGTCACACTCCTCCACTGTGAATATTCGTCTCGTATCGTGGTCCTCATTTCTCTTCCTATTAAAAAGTTTTCCATCCATTTTAACATCCTACCATGTACACCTCCAACAACCTGCAATTTCCACAATAACCTTTTGTGAGGCACCCTGTCAAAGGCCTTTTTCAGGTCCAGGTAAACACAGTCAACCCATCGGCTCGCTTGGTGTAGTGACTAGCGTCTCGGACTTCCACCCAGAAGGCCCGGGTTCGCGCCCACGCTCGGCGCATTAAAGATTTTTCACAAGCACCGAGTCGTTACCATCCCTCATGAGCAAAGGGATGGGGTAGTAGTACCAGGACCCCAATGGAAATACGCCTAATCGGCCTTATTGAGCTATCCTTAGCTAGCTTAGCATGCACTAGCTTTAAGAACTATTATTATTATTATCCCTCTCTCTCCTGTGTAACATCTACAACTCTGCTATAAAAGCTTAATAAATTAGTTACACAAGATCTCCCTTCCCTGAATCCAAACTGTTTCTCGCTAAGCACCCCCTGTCCCTCAATGAAGTGTGTCCACTTTTTTCTTAAAATTTTCTCACAAATTTTGCAAACAATGCTGGTGAGGGACACCAGTCTGTAGTTAAGCGGATTTTCTCTGTCTCCTCCTTTGTAAATTGGTACTATGTTAGCTCTCTTCCATTCCACTGGCAGGTCTCCCTCATTCAGTGAAGATTTGATGATTTCATAGATTGGTTCCACTAACTCTTCCGCACATTCTTTGAGGATCCATCCAGCCACCCCCTCTGGTCCCATTGATTTCCTCACGTCCAAATCCTGCATCAATTTCAGCACTTCACTCTTTGTCACTTTCATTTCAGGCATCTGTGGTGTTCTCATTTCTCTATCAGGTTAATAATAATAATAATAATAATACTTTATTTCAGACTCACACAGTACAGAGGGGACCATACTGGGGTCCATATATACCTTACAGTAACATAAATATATATAAATATATATAAGCTACTGTACATAGGCTACATAAAATAAAAAGAAATTAAATAATACCCAGCTTGCTATCATGTAGTTCACAGCACTGCCTCAACCAAAAACAGTGGTCATCAAACTACTGTGTTACCAAAACCACTGTCCTAATTGTGTACAGTACCATGCCTCACATCATTTAGCTTCCGGTACAGTATGTTGCTACAGTACAGTATAGGAATATCGGTACTGTACTGCACTATGAGGATCAGTACCGGTATGCTAATTCTGTAGAGTAGCAGACCTGAAATCATTACTTAAGGTTAAATATAGAGCAACTTCCTCCAGTGTGCCTGGATCCTGGAGGTGTACACTATGCTTGGAGTTTGTAGCATTTTAATGATCCTGTTCTCAGAAGTGTTAAGGCGCTGAATGAATTTATATGTTAGCTTTCTAATGAGTGATTTGTAACAGTGTAAGTTCATATAGGCACATAGCGTACTTGTACTCTCATATTTTGAGAGCCCCAGAAACATTTTCATGATATTGTGATATGAGATACTTAGTCTATTCACTGTCATTTTCTTATAGTTCCACCATAGTTGTGCTGTATACATTGGTGAGCAGTAGGAGTTGAACAATGTTTTTTGTATCCCATGTGCACATATGAAATTTTCTTAATATTGAATTTCCCTGCATGTAAAGTTGCCTTCGCTGACGACCCATATCCTCATCATCTGAGCGATCACATGAAATATAGTGTCCTAGATACTTTACTTACTTCTTCTATAATTTCTTCATACAAATAGAATTTAGGTAGCTTTGATTTCACTAGAAGGTTAGATTTAAATATTATGATATTGCTCTTTATAGGATTAAATTTGACTGAATGTTCGATTCCAATTTTTCACATACTCTTAATAATTTATCCAGTCCTGCTCCAGAGGGCGCGATTAAGGCTAGGTCATCAGCATACATGAGATGATTTACAATGGTGCTGCCAATACAGCACCCAGTGCGAGTCTTGTTCAGCTCCAGACTAAGATCATCCATGTAGACATTGAAAAGATACGGAGACAATATCCCCCCCTGCCTAACACCATTGGTTACGGCGAAAGAGCCTGACAGGATGTTGCCCCATCTTACACACATTTTTTGATTAGCATACCAGAAAATAAGTATCCTAACAATATAGCTAGGCACTCCCCTGTTAACTAATTTTTCAAATAAGGTTTTGTGACACACCCTATCAAAAGCCTTACTTGCATCAAGAAAACAAGAGAAAATTGAGCTATTTAGTTTGTTGTATGTATCAATCACTTCTTTCAGCACATATATGCATTGGTCTGTGCCGTGATTTTTCTTAAAGCCAAACTGATTGCTGCTGGTGAATGCAGACATTCTTTCTAGCATTATCATTTCAACTACCTTACTCACCACATTAGCAAGTGCTACTGGGCGGTAGTTGTCTTTTGCTGTAATTTTACCTGATTTATCTTTAATGACAGGAACAAGTATTACGGATATCATAAACTCCGGCAGGACACCATGCGTAAATAGACTGGTGATGCAAGAACTAAGTTTATCTATTAACAACTTATCTGCATATTTAAGATGTTCTGCATATATACCATCCAGCCCACAAGCTTTATTTAGGTTAAGTTTTCTTATGGCATTCTCAAGATCACTTTCAGTCACTTTAACACCTTACTTAATGTCTTCATAATTACTATCTTTCACATATTGAATTGCACCATTAGTAGACCTTTGGTTTACACTGTTAAGTAGTTCCTTAAAATGAGTTTTCCATAAGTCAGCAATGTTCTCTTCACCCGTAACCCCCTCAACACTGACAGGTAATGGTGTGTTACAATTTTGCATGGATCTGATGTCCTTCCAAAAACAGTTAGTATCCTTTTCTGCCAGACTCTTTGCAAGGGCTTCCTTCCTTAATTGGTTCTATAAACTCCTCCTCTTTTACAAACACTGACTGAAGCTTTTCATTCATAACTTCACACAAGTCTTTATCTTTCTCATAGCTGTTTGTTCCAACTCTTAGTCTGACAATACCTTCTTTTGTTTTTATTTTTCCATTTACAAATCTATAAAATAGTTTTGGCTCATTTTTGCACTTCTCTACAATATTCCTTTCATATTTATATTGTTCCTCGCATTGTATCTTTACGTATTCATTTCTTTTCTCCTTGTACTTATTCCAGTTATTTTCACTATGTCTCTTCCGTGCTATATTCCAGGCTCGGTTTCTTCTATCCTGTGCCTTACTAGGCTACATCTTATAATGAACCATTCTTTTTCCTTCTTTACCCCTGATTGGAACCTTGGGACATATTTATGTATCCCTTCTTCATATACTTTCAAGAAAAGTCTATATTTGTCTTGAACCATTTCCAGGCTTTCTAGTTCCTTCCAATTTATACTTTGGAAATAATGTTTCAATGATTTAAAATCAGTTTTAGCATAGTTGTATCTATTTATTTTATGTCCTTCATTTCTCTCCTCAATTTTTCCCAAATCCATCTCCATTTCTAAAATCTTGTGATCACTTTTTCCCAAGGGACAACGATAATTTATCTTTCTAACGTCATGTGGATCACTGGTGAAGACTAGGTCTAGCCTGGATGGTTCATCCATCCCTCTGATTCGTGTGTTTTCTCTAACATGTTGTGTTAACATGTTTTCTGTTACTAGATTCAGTAATTTACTGCCCCAAGATTCTTTATTATTTCCTGCATCTAACCCTTCCTAATTGACTTCCTTACAATTGAAATCACCTGTTAATATTTGGGAGGTTTGACGTACCTCCCAACTTACCAAATAGGAAAACCTACTATTTGGTAGTAGTCTTGGAAAATCCAACGTCAAGGCTATTAACCTAATTGCAATGACGACTTGTCTATTTTGACTGCTATGTCGTCATTCCAACCGCGGTTAAAAAGAAAACATCTAGAGTCTACTCCTTATCTTGCTCTAGGAGACGTTGTACATTAACCAAAACTACCACCGAAGGTGAAAAAAGCATAGAAGAGAAGAAAAAGGGGTTTACCTTAGTTACCGCTCAAGGCCCATCCCGTGTTCCGTCATGCACAGATCCCTGTCGAACGTGCGCATGAGCGACCCTCTCTTGTCATCACATCTCACGTCAGCAGAAGAACGCGGATGGGCAGGGGTCCGGCGTGAGGGAGGGTATTATGTACGTTGGATTTTCCAAGACTACTACCAAATAGTAGGTTTTCCTATTTGGTAGGTTGGGAGGTACGTCAAACCTCCCAATTTGTTAGTAGTCTTGGCAAATCCAACGTCAAGGCTGCATAACAAATAGGAGGAGGACATCCAAGCCCAACATACCAAAAAAAACAATGCATAAGACAAAATTATGAATGACAAAGAAACACAATTTAAACAAGAGAGTTTAATAAAAGAGTGAAAACCGAGGAGTAGCTAAAAAGAGCAGTTTTAACACGTGCCCGTCATTCATAGTAATGCAAAACCATAGACTTGTCTTAAACCAAAAAGTACTGTACCCAAAATCCCTTTTCTTCCAAAACCAACAAAAACATTGAACACAAAAATAAAACACAAGTTTCAATTTGGCAAAAACACTTATGTACTGTATACATATAATATAATCCCAAACTTGCAATCCAGTGTTGCAAACCCGTACTCCCCCCCCCCCCCTTTTCCAAATAAAACAAAGTAAAAGAAAGAGTGAGAAGGGGGGAAGACCAGGCATCTTCGCTAGAGCTCTAGGAAACACGACTCCCGAGAGCTATCACAGGCCGAGGGGGTCTAACAATGGACATGGAGAGGTAGGAGGAGACGAAGGTATGGACAGAAGACCACAAACCCGCCGAGGCGACGTCAGGCAACGATCGACTCTGCAGGAACCGTAAGGAGGCAGCAAAGGACCGCACATCGTGCGCAGAACCCCTACAATCAGGGTTACTGGCACGAATGACCCGACAAATGTGGCGTCCTATCTGTACCTTCGAGAGCCTCCCACCAGTCCGAGGAGACACCCACACAGCAGTACCCGAAGTCGGCGCCACAGACTCAACATAGGAGTGCAAGGCTTGCACCGGGCACAACACATGGTGAGTATGCCCACGCTTTAAAGCCTGGATGGTGAAAGGCTTGAAAACGTGGGTCTCCCTCTCATTCTTGGCAACAAAATGAGGGGAGGGGGCTAACGTGACGACATTCAAGGACGGGGAGAATCGCATGCATTCCTGGGACCGTGACACGGCATCGAGTTCAGACACCCTATCCCCAGTGGCCAGAGCGACAAGGAAGAGTGTACGCTCCAGCAACTGAACCGGTGTAGTGTCCCGTGTATATGTGTGTGAAGCCAGAAGGTCCAGAGCATGCCCCAGATCCCACTGAGGAGGGATCTGGCGCGGAGGCGGTCGCTCCCTGAAGGCAGCCTTCATGAAGGAATCCAGTTCCTTCGGCGGAACGACCAGCCCAGTGGCGGACTCAAAGACCTCCCGGATGGCAGACAAGTGGTTACGTATAGTGTTGACCTGAAAGCGACGTGTACGGAAGAGGTGAAACAAGTAGTGTAGTACGAGGGAAGGAGAGCTAACTGTCTGGCGAGTGTCCTGTATCCACCTAGTAAAAGACCTCCAGTGGGACTCGTAAGTCCCCCAAGTCGAAGACGTCCATGAACGCTTCAGGAAGTCAGTCAGGTCCCGTCCGTGGACTGGGAGCCAACGTGCCTCACGAACATCCACGATGTGAAGGCCAACGAGGTCCGTAGGTCTCCAACCTGGCTCAAGTGGAAGTTTGAGAGAGGGAGAGGGACCGGACTCGGGCACCACCGCTTCAACTGGGAGTACCAAGCCTGGGCCGGCCACAGAGGCGCTATTAGCCAGACTCTGCCGCGGTACAGCCGCAGCCTCGCGAGGACTTTGCACATCAACAGTGCGTCTGGTGGCGGAAATATGTATATCGACTGCCACCTGCTCCAGTCTTCCATGAAAGCGTCCGGACCCCCCTCCGGAGTACGAGTCCGGAGGGATAGGTACCGAGGCAACTTGCGCGTCTCCTTCGATGCGAACAAGTCGACCTCCGGAACACCCCAGGAAGCCGCGAGGCCGTCGAATACAGTCTGTTTCATTGCCCATTCTACAAGAACGCCCTGGCCTCTCGACAGGGCGTCCGCCCATAGGTTGGCAGTCCCGGGCAGGTAGGAGGCGTGCAGGGAGATGTTGTGTCGGTTCGCGAGGAAGAACAACTTCTCGGAGATCCCCAACAGAGTCAAAGACCTGGAGGACCCCTGCTTTTGGATACAGTGGACAGCTGTCTGATTGTCCATCCTGAAGGCCACCGACTGTCCCCGAAGGGCCAGCGCGTGGTCCCTCAGGAAGAACAAGGGAACCAACAGTTCGAGGGCATTGATGTGTAGGTGTGTGTGTCCCACCCATCTGCCGTGATGTTGATGTCCCAGGTTGGATTGGTAACCCCACCCCACCTCGCTCGACGCATCTGTATCTACCCCGATCGTCGGCGGGGGGGCGGTCCAGGGCACAGCCGCAGAGAGCGTACCCCGAGCAACCCTGTGTCCTAAGTGTCTGTAAATGGTACGCGGGATCGGCATGAGCCGATCCATAGGGGCCAACGGAAACACCTTGTTGCCCATGAGTATTAGGCGGCGCAGCTTGAGCCTCCCTAAGGGAATGGTCAGAGCAGCCCAATTCAGTGAACCCACTAACGAGTCCCAGATCCTCCTCGTGAGGGAGACCGAGTGCAACACGGCAAAGACCTTCCTGCGAAGTTTCACCGCGTTTGGCTGACTCTGGGTTACCGTAGCGTTGGTCAGATCCCATTCGAGACCTACCCACGTCACGACACGCGACGGGGTCAGGCGCGACTTGGGAATATCGATTTTGAACCCTAACTGTAAGATGTGTTGAACTACTGTGAGGGTGTTGCGGACGCACTGTTCTAGGATGTCTGAAACTATCAACCAGTCGTCCTAGTAAAACAGGATCTGGAGGCCGCTCCTGAGGAGAGGATCCAGAGCCTGCTTCACCAGTTTCGAGAAGATCCGCGGCGCGATGTTGAGACCGAAGGGAAGTCTGTCGAACATGAACACACTATCGGAAGTCTGAACGGCCAAGAATCGCTGTAAACGAGGATGGATAGGAACATGCCAATACGCATCCTTGAGGTCCAGCGACACTACCCACGACAGAGGTCGCAGGGCCAGTCGTACCTGGTGCACCGTCAGCATCCGAAACCGTGTGTTCACGATGTGCCCGTTGAGGGCCGACAGATCCACCACCGGTCGCATCGCGTCGCAGTCCTTCTTCGGTACCAGAAATACACGGGAGAGGAAAACCGGTTGACCGGCTTTCACCTCCTTGACGATTCCCTGCTCGTGCATGGATGTAATCACGTCAGCCACCTCCGAAGAGACAGGCCGGCTTCGTTGACAAGAGCTGAGTGGGGGTCTGGACTACCATCTCCAGGTTAGACCCCTCCGTGCAATCTTCCGCCCCCACGTCCCTCGCGGCCACCGAGGGGCGCAAGGGCGAAAACAACCTATGGGAGCCCCCGAGATGAGGTGAGCGACCCTTTCTGCGAGGCGAGAAGGAGAACAAGGAGGAGACCGACCTGGAGAACCTACACATTTTTTGACGTGGAGGGTCCCCCGGTACGGTCCCTGCGGTCATAAGAGCCACGTTGACCTCCTCTACCCCCCCCACCTCGGCGAAAAGGGCGGGTCACCCCATCCCCTGTCCGTCTCGCGTCTGACCCCGTCGAAGTGCGGCCGGAAGTGGAAGGCTGGCCAGCCCCTTCTCGGCGGGGATGAAAGGGAGCAGGAGCAGAAGTGCGAGGCGGAACCGACGCTCTGGCCGGCAACTTCCCTTTCCTGCGCCCTTTCTTGGCGGCAGCACTGGCGGCAGCACCCCGAACAGGACCGGCAGAAGGACGGGACTGCGAAGACCCTGGTCGCGACACAGCGCGTCTTTGCGTGTCGTAAGCAGGGTCCGCTGACAGAGAAGCGTAGCGTTCCCAAGCATCCTGCGCAAAAAGCCCCGATGTATAGAGCTCAGAGTACAACAAACCCTGATGAATATCCAAGGGGGCTTTCCGGCAGAACGAGGACCTTACCGTCTGGCGTTGTCGAGTTGCCTCGCACAAAACCGCCTTCAGCTCGGGAACCAAAGACACTGCGAGCTGAAGGTGGATCCGCCGAACGTGGTCCAAACCCTCGCGAATATCGCCAGGTGCAGTCGCCTCGATAAGCCTCAGGTGGTGAACAGACGTCTGGAGGGAACCTAAAAGACAAGATAATAAGTTCGCCACCCTCTGCCGCAAGGTAAAATCCCTGTCGACAGAGGACTTATCTGGGTGGGAGAAGAACGGGTTAGCAATAGCACAAATTTCAAGTTTGGGCGCGCTGATCCAGGACCAGAACTTGCCATCCAATCCGCCGACAGATACAAGAGGAGGCAAAAGCAGTGATGACTCCGGGGGAGGGACTGAAACAGATCTGTCGACGGAACGGTTGGCGAATTCTAAGGCCTCAGCAAACCAGGCCTCCAATGGGAGAGGATTATCGAGCACGACGGCTAAGCCAGGCTTACCGTCGTCGCACAAACCCGTCCCATAGGAGGACAGTCCCGTCAACACAGCCAGGGACTGAACATCCTGAAGGATGTCCTGGCGGCTGAAGTCTGACCAGAGCTTAGTCCGAGGCGCAGACGGGGGCTTGGGCTTCACCGAAAAGTACTGAAGGTCAGTCCTCGTCGGGTAAGCCCGCACCTCCACGTCGGCCACCTGACCATCCACCCTGATCGCCCTGAACTGCATCTTATCATTAATTTGCACCGACCAGTCCGAAGGTAGGGCCCTCTCACCTGACGGGAAGTCGGTAGCACGCTCCGGGTGGGAGGCCTGCACCCCCTTCCAAACAGCCAAGGAGCCATAGAGGAGCAGCATAGTCCGCGATGGGACCTTGGCCTTCTGGATGGGGGGCAAGCGCGGACCCTGCCCTAGCAGACGGAGAACCCCTGCATGGGAGACAGCAGGGGCAACCACCTGAGCTAGGGCAGGAGCAGTACTAGCCGACGACCGGGCAGGCGGAGAAGCAGGGCGAGAAGGAATGTGGTCCACCGCAGAAGGGAGGGGGACCAAAGCAGGGGTAGGTTGGGTGAGGTGCTGAGGTTGTGTCACCGCCAAGAAGCGCGATAAGAGGGAATCTTGCATCGCCTCCAAGCGCGCGTCGAAGTGTAACACAACCCACCCCTGCATAGCCGAAAATCGATCCGAGAGAGGCGACCCCCCAGAAGATTGTTCGGCCCGCAGGGGCGAGCGTGAGCGGGAGCGAGACCCACGACACGAAACAGCAGCGTCGCGGCCCAAAGAAGGCGAGCGACGACGGCCGTGGCGCCCCTGAGGGTCTCGTCCCCGATCACTAACGCCCGAGGGGGAAACATCACCATCCCCCTCTTCCAGCGACACGTCAGCTCCCGAGAAAGGGGACCCCGAAACCTCGCTATACTCCACCGAGTCAAGCGGCGGGGTACCCACCTGGTGAGCCGGTAAGTGAAGATCAGGCATAAAAGAATGAAGAGGAGCATGATGACGGGAGTGGGAAGGCTGGCCGGGTGAAAGGAGGTCAGAAGGAGCCGCGGGGGGAAACAGAGCAAGGATCCCCGGGGCTGAGAGAACAGGGCGGCCCGACACCGAGGCGGAGGAGGGAGGGACCTCCACCTTGGGACGAGACCGTGAAGGAAGAATAGGCACCGAAGCAGGAGAAGTAGGAGGAGAAGCAACTACATCCTGGCGGACCCCCCTGGACAGAGTAGGAGGAGGGAGCAGAGGGCCAGCTACAGCATGAACATCCGCGCGCGTAGAGGACAAATGAAGAGGACGTCTTTTGTGCAGGGGAAGCAGGCGAAAGGTAGTAGAGCCCCTATCCGGAGAGGCCAGGGGAGGGCGTACAGGGACAGTGACGCTAACCCCGGCCTCAGGGCGATAACCATGACGAGGGCGACGGGCGGAGTCAAGGCGATCAGGAGGACGATGAGGGGCAGTAGAGGACGGGCGATGAGGCGAGCGAGAGCGTGGACGGAGCTGGGGATCCTCCCGACGATGTGACGACCGACCACGGGACCCAGGGAGGAGGGCCCGTGCAGGGAGAGGGCCAGGTGAACGACCTCCAGACGGGTCAGGGATGCCCAGGGCGACGCGGATCCGGTCGTCAACAAAGGCCGGGGAACGGTGGCCCACAGTCCTAATGTGGTGGGAGACCACCGCCCACACAGACTGAAGGGAAGCAGAGGCCACTGCCACGTCCGAGGAACCAGGGTGACGGTCCACCACATCCACCAGGTCCATACACGGGCCACACAGAGCAGGGAGGTAGGCCGTAGAGGACACACATTGAGAGTGGCGTAAGCAGGACCTGTGGCATTCCAAGCACGGGGAGCCACAGCCCTGGCGAAAGCAAGGCATCCCACCTGCAATGGAAGAACACACACCATAAGCAGCACGTCGACGGAGTAAGTGAAGATAATGTCCAATAAAAACCAGGGAATGAGCATGGGTAAACAGGAACACACATGCAAACCGGAATTCGTACTCACTCTAAACCGGGAGCACCGAGGTAGGTGAGGAGGGCGGGCGAGGTGGAAGAGCACAAGCAGAACCTGCAAAGATGGAGAAAGTGTTAACCACCACTCAACACCTTACATGCAGGGTCCATAACACCAGTAAAGTGCATACACCAATATAGTATTAGGCAACAATATGACATAAAAAAGGTCAACAGTGAAAGCCAACTATAACCGCAAATGTGCGGGCCAATGGAGGCATAACCGTACCGACACAACCCTCCCGCATCTCCGCGGGACCCCCCAGCGATCTCCGCAAATTTGCGGGGAGCCGAAACGTCCCAGAGGACCGAATCGCGCTCTCCGCAAATTTGCGGGACCGGCCGAGATGGTCCGGCGCCGAAAAAGCGAGAGGAGCGTCTAGGGAATACCAAAAAAGGCCCATAAAAAAAGCGTCATCTCCTTATGAACTCCAAGCGACGATGGCCATCAAGCTGAGCAGTGTCTTCCTTGATAATATCCTGACTCAACCGGTCAAGGGAGAGGCAAGGAAGACACACCAGAGGAGAGGAGGCACATCCCCCAGGAACCACCCAACCCACAGAGATAGAGCAAAGCCCATGAGGAGAAGTGGCAGGGAGGGTGGTTTGGCACAAACAGGGGCCCCCGTGGGGTACCCCTGGATTGGGCAAAAGACTATGAAAGGATGGAGGTGAAAACAGGAAGGGAAAACAAAAACCAGTAAATGAAACTGGCGAGAAAAAGGGTGGCCTAGCCGTGAGGAGAGAATGTGTCAGGGGCGAAAAACCCTGTGGTGTGAAGGAGGGGCCCCCGTGGGGTACCCCTGGATATCACGAACCACCAGTCGCCCAGGCCCTTGAGACACAGTGAAGGCTCGAAAGGGGGGACTCGGGAATAACGCTAATAATGCGGCCGACACAAACTCTACAAACAGCACCGCCACCACGAAATCTCAGATTGTTTACCAACTGTACACCTAGGCTATGAAAAAATTAAAACTCAGAGCGGCATAGCAAGTCCTGAATGAGAAACAAGCTAGGCTAAACTAAGCTAAAAGCTAAACTATGCCCAGACTAACAGGAAAAAAGAATATGAAAAGAGAAAGAAATGAAAAACATAGACGAGGAACGCCAGGCGCCCCCGTACCTTCGGTAGCTATTTCCACACGCGTCTCCATTAAAACACACTGAGGAGCCCATTTACGTGTGCCCTAGATCACGTAACATCTGTCTAACAAGAAGAAGGCTAGATAAGCCGAAACGAACCTAAAACAGGGTGAATTGAAGGAGCACAACAAAAGCGGACTCAACAATGGCGACGCGTGAACAAATGATGACAAGAGAGGGTCGCTCATGCGCACGTTCGACAGGATCTATGCATGACGGAACACGGGATGGGCCTTGAGCGGTAACTAAGGTAAACCCCTTTTTCTTCTCTTTTATGCTTTTTTCACCTTCGGTGGTAGTTTTGGTTAATGTACAACGTCTCCTAGAGCAAGATAAGGAGTAGACTCTAGACGTTTTCTTTTTAACCGCGGTTGGAATGACGACATAGCAGTCAAAATAGACAAGTCGTCATTGCAATTAGGTTAATAGCCTTGACGTTGGATTTGCCAAGACTACTAACAAATAATGTATTTCTCCTAGTAAAAAGTATTTTTAGTGCATCTAGAGATTCCGTGATTAGTTGATCATATTCTTCCCGCTTCCATGCTCTAGTTTGTGGTGGTATATAAGCCACTGCTATATCAGTTGCTTTGTTGTCCTTGTCTTTTATTGTCACTGCTATAATTTCTGATCTAATATTGCCTAGGTTAATCTCACTTGCTTCCATATTTTTGTCAGTCATTATTAACACTCCACCCCCCACTTTTCCTTCTCTATCTTTTCTCCACACATTGTACCCTTCCCATCCCAACACTCCCAATTCAGTACCACCTCTCAACTTTGTTTCTGCTAAGCACAATATGTGGTTTATATTTCTCAATATAGTCATTCAATTCTAATTTCTTAGACAGCAAGCCATCCACATTACTATACATCAGCTTCATCTCCCCCCTTCTTACACCTTTCTTTTTTTCTCTTTCCCTAATATTCCCAGACTCTACTGCCCCCCCCCCCCCCACTTCCACTCCACCTTCTCTCCCTTGCTCCCCCGTGCTCTCCACCTGCCCTGTTTATCTCACTTGTTCCTGGTTTACACCAGTCTCTCCCTCCTGTCCTTCGGTACTGGTACTCACTTCCCCTGTCTGACCGTTCATCCCTAAGTTCTCTGTTTGCCCCTCCGTCTTCCTCTGTGGGCTTTTCTTCTTCTTCGTTCCTACCAGTCTCCAATAAAAAAAATCCACTTCTTTTTCTGTTCTTTTGGCATTCAATTCCTTCACCTCATCTCTCAAACTTTTCATTTTGTTTCTTTCATCTAAGTCCATGTCTTTTTCGATGTAAATATGCTTCAGACAATCCTTATCTTTCAACCTCCATTTATTATTCATGATTTCCTCTACTATTCCTACTGTGCGAAACTGCACTTTCATTGGCCTAGACTCTTGTTTATATTTTCCAATTCTATGCATGTCTTCGATTTCATTCTCCCACTCTCTCACACCCTCGTCCACTACCTGTAGAATCTCCCTCACTCGGCCTCTCTCTATCCTACTTCTCTCCTCTCTCTTTACATTGTGTTTCTCCTTATCTCCTCTTATTACAATACATTTTTTTCTTCCAGCAGTCTCCCTCACTAGATTTTCCTTCTGTCTAATGTGTGACAGTTCGTGCGTTCTGTTATTGTCCGAGACCATGATGGCCGCCAGTATCCATGGCAACGAGGACGCGCCACGCTCTTGCCACTCGTGTGCACTTACAAGACTTATATCTAAGCACTTTTCACACTGTAATGTCACTTACAATGACATTATGTGATACATGTTGCTAATATATGAACTATGAAGGCACACATGATGCTCGGGTGGTGTAAATATAACCGTCACTTGAAAACTGGCCGCATCGTACATCTGCCATGCTGTCGCGCTCAACTGTGGCTGGCCGGGCGGGAAGTTTGAAGGCCGCCCGGCACCAGCTGACGTATGAGGCTGCCCCCCCCCCCCCCCATATGACCCCCAAATGACCGAGGTGAGTAATTTTGTTTTCTTCATTTCTCACCTTTTTCTTCCATTTTAGCCAAAACGGCCGGTCCCTGGATGTACATTTATTCTAAACTAGCTGGGGTACAGTGGGTTAACAGTTCTATTGCTTCTATATATTATATAATGCACCCTAGAATACGTTTTCAATAATTAGAAAAAAAGGTAATCTTATAAATAATTACCTTAATTGAGGACCTTCGCCGTTTCCGGGTTAAGAGGTGGGGGCTCTGACTCCTTTGAGAGTCTTAGCCTTCCAGAACCAGATTCCCAGAAATAATGAGAAATTCTCAGTAACACACAGTAACACTAAAACACAGATCTGAATCATCTGATACAGTGACATTCAGACATTACAATTTACACAGTCCATTAGGGCCTTAGGGCGGCTAGGGCCGGCTATGGGGACAATCATTATCATAAGATAACAATGGGGTCTTCTGGAATCTGGTCACTGTGCCCGCCCTGATTAAGGGCTGATTTAACACTATATTTTCAGCATACACACGAATATAACTAGTCAGGCAATAGTCTCCAATATCTAGGTGATTTCGGCCTTATATATGTAAACACTACTACAGTCTATGACAGTTTAAAGCACACACAAATGCTATTACAACTAATGTCTACACGAACTGTTCAGCAATATGGCGGGACTGGGGTTCTTCGGATATTGTTGGAACTGGACTAGAATGAAATGATAAATGATAACTTATAACTTATAATTTCACGCAAACATACATCGCACAAGTCTCTGATAGCCTTCAGTTTTAAGGCTATAAATCCTTAGTTTATAGATCACATTAACGTTTGTATGCATGAATGATGTCTATAGACCTTACAGCTTCCATGTTTGATATTATTATTGATACACAACCCTTATCAAAACTTATATGGTACTAAACGTGTTGCGATACTTCTTTGCGAGCTTCTCGATAGTCCACGCCATATTGATTGTTTACATCAGTCAACATTTTATCGATGCCATTTATTTGAGGCGAAATTCATTTAAGGCGGTCCATAATGTGATGGCAGATTGTCTGTCAAGAGTCTGAACATTTTTCATATACTTTCCGCCTCTTGAACTCTTTTCTAGCGGTGGAGGTGTAACATCCGTACCGACCGGATGTCATGTGACCAGACCAACCTGTTGAACGTGACTTTACAACTAATACCTTGTGGAAACAACTCAGCCCGCTTACGTGACGAGATAGAGAAAGAGAAAGAGAGAGAGAGGGGGAGAGCGGCCTGGCTACTTCCTGCATTCCTCGCTTTCCCGCCAAAGCTTGCGTGAGAGGGGCGGGGCACCTGTGACGTGGTGAGCTTCTAACACCTGGATTGGCTACACCACACCTGCTTCTCACCTGTAATTGGTCGACGTGTTTCGTGACTTCTGACTGGTTCCGGCACCAGTTTCCTGCCTTCTGATTGGATTAGCTTGGTCCGAGAAATGATATATATGCCGGAGATTTGATAGTTAACCCGGGAGCTTCGGGGAGACTCTTAAGATTTCCCCCGGCGCACTGCGAGGAGACTCTTAAGAGTCAGAGAAAAAAAAAATCAACTTTTGACATCGAAAAAAAAATATTTTCTTATTTTTTTTTTTTTTTTTTTTTTTTTTTTTGGCCCCTGGGCCATGCAAAATCTCAGTCCTCTACCTCCCCTCCTTCCCCACTTTCCTCCTCTCCTTCAGTTATCACCTATTTTCCCTGTTATTCCCTTATTCTGAGGTATATTTTCGTGCTAACATTAGAAATCCGATTGGAGGGTGTGGTCATCACTGATAGCAAGCGAGTGCAAGAGAGAGAGAGAGTATCGATCGACTGTGTCTCAGTGGCCTTGGGGGAAATTGGCGGGAAAGCAGATTGCCTCACCCATACATTATACAACTCGCGGGCTATATCTCCGATTTTGACCATCCAAACGCTGTTTTCACTCGTTTTATTGTTGTTTCAGGTTAATACCTTTATAATCAACCCATAATAGGTGCATATGGATAAGTATTAATGCTATTAATGGCACAATGAATATTTTAGTGACGGAAACACCTCAAATACGTCAGCACAGGGGGACGTTTCCAATTACCCCCATGCGCACTTCAGAGGTTAAAAGTAGTACTTTCTTAGCTGGGGAATCGAGCAGAGTGGTGGGGAGACGAGACAGACTTCAAAGGCTTATATATTATTATGTGTTAAGTTGTGTCCCAGAGTGACCTCTTACACGTTAGTTAGGGATTATTTGTGACTAATAATTAACCAGAGGTATGTCGAAAACACACTCATTTGATTTAAGATTTTGTGATTGGAGAATCATATAGATTGGATTGGAGAATCATATATGTTTAATTTAATTGGAGAGATGTATATTTTGAATTACTGTTTAATTTTGGTGATTAGAATTAATGTTTGATTCAGAGATGACTTGTGATTGAATATTCGACTTTACTTATTAACAATTAACTAACTTGATGTAAAGCTATTGTCATTAATAATTAATGATTAAGCCTTGTATAAGTTAAATACTTACCTGACTATTATTCGGAATAGGCATTTTAAAGGCCTAAGCCTACTAAACTTTAATTTGTACTTTAGTGAAATCAGAACGTATGCAAAACGATCCTGAAACTCTATCATAACTTTCATTGCTTATTATTTTGATTAAATGTAAAATACCTTTATTACGTTTATAAATACAATTCCATTTTATATGTGACTTTATAATATTTCCTTACCATTTTATATGTGACTTTCTAATATTTCCTTACCATTTTATATGTGACTTTATAATATTTCCTTACCATTTTATATGTGACTTTATAATATTTCCTTACCATTTTATGTGACTTTATAATATTTCCTTACCATTTTATATGTGACTTTATAATATTTCCTTACCATTTTATATGTGACTTTCTAATATTTCCTTACCATTTTATATGTGACTTTATAATATTTCCTTACCATTTTATATGTGACTTTATAATATTTCCTTACCATTTTATGTGACTTTATAATATTTCCTTACCATTTTATATGTGACTTTATAATATTTCCTTATCATTTTTATTTAGTCAAATGTAAATAAGATAAAATAGTAAAGGAGTATAATTATAACAAACTAAGAATCACGAGATAACATAGAAAGAATAAAACGATCTTTAAAGGGTTAACAAACTTAAATTAATTATATAAAAAGATCTTAATACTTTGCTGATAATCAAGATTAATTGAGATATTCTAGTGTCTTAAAACTTTGCTTACATACCGAACTTTTGTATTCGTAATTAATAGCCTCTTTCATATTAAAAATTTCTATGTAACTTTAAATAGTTTACTGATTAAATATAATTGAAGTGTATCAGAGTATAAAGGATAACTGTCCCAACAACTGAGGGAAAGCAAGTGACAACAGAACTAACTTTAATATTTTACGTTCTTTTGGTCTTCAGCTGTTTTGCTACACTTTCATATTAACTGTTCTGTCTTTACTTATTTAGTTAACAACTTCTAAATCAAGATACGTTGTTCGTTTACTTTTATTATTGCGTTCCGCGTCATATTTCCCGCTTATTGCCCTACCCCGACATCACTCGTTTAATTAATTATTACGTTTAAGTCGGGGTTCCCTATATCTTGCCTTTATTGGCGTCAGCTAACTTTCTGAGTGCGCTTTACGTCCATATAGGTAAGATATAGTAATATTCTATTATATTTCCTGTGTATTGCCATCATGTCGTTGACACTGTCCCAGTACAAGCGACGCAAGGGGGGTATCAAGAGTGGTTTGACTAGGACCACCAAAGATATTGCTACATTTTTAGTTAATGCAGATAATAATGCGATTGAGGCTAAATTGGCTTCGGTATTAACCCTCTCACGTTCTTGACGCAATTTTGAGCCTATTAGGGATACTTTAAAGCCTTTGTTACCATCAGGGGTATTTATAAACCTTTAGTTTAGTTACTTCAACCTCTGCAGTTGTCTTTGAGTTAGCTGTGGGCAGAAAACTAATTGTGGAGAGGTAATTATAATAGTGAGAGAACTCTATTTAGTATTGCTAATCTGGCAAGCTCTGCGTCATATGGTCATGAGAGGGTTAAGACAGCTCGAAGATTTAAATTTATGTCGCCGCAAAATGGAAACGCTCTATGAAAATGACGCAGAGTATTTCGCGGACATAGAAACAGACGTGGATTATATAGAGTGTCTTGATAAAGTTATCATCATCCTCAAAGGTAAGCTAAACCACAAGGAGCCAAATCGTGCTGCAGTCAACATAAATGCCGGTATAAGATTACCGAAAATAACCCTTCCTGTGTTTGACAGTGATCCCACTCTATGGTTGGGATTCTGGGATATGTTCCACTGTAGTGTCCACAGCAATGCGGAGCTCAGTGACATCCAAAAATTCACCTACTTAAGAGGTCAACTGAATGGCGAGGCAAAACAACTAATTGAAGGTTTTGCAATAGAGGGAGCCAGCTACCAAACAGCGGTTGCCCTTCTACAGAAAACCTATGGGCACAGGGATAGAATTAAGGCGGCACATATAACTAACCTTACTACTTTGAATCCTCCCTCTTACAATGTCGAGGAACTAAAGGGATTCTATGCTAGTTTTGAAAGTACCCTTGTCACCAGACAGCATCTCGTACTCCTTTGGGAAGCATTCCTGCTGGCATCTTTGAGCTATAATCATATCTGCTACTTTTAGTTCCTTTATGCTGAGGAGGGCACTGTCTGTGGGAGACGTCCCTTTATTTTTTGCCTTCAAATTATTCTTGTATCGAATAGTCCAAGCAACTATCCAAATTAATTTATCATAACTGCCATATTTTTCCCAGTTCCATAACTGTGTGTCTTGTTTATCATTGGTCCCAATGACTTGGCTAGTTACCTTGGGCGTTGGGTCATCTGGTATTATATCTTCTGGCCACTCGTCTTTGTTTCGGAGCCACATGGGCCCCTCCCACCAAAACGCAGAAGATTTCAGATGTTTTTCCGAAACACCTCTAGACAGTAAGTCACTAGGGTTTTCTTTAGAGGACACGTACCGGAAGTCTACAGTCGGAAGAAGGGATTTTATTTCGTCAACTCGGTTTGCGACATACACTGGAAGCTTCTTCATACTACGCAACCAATGCAATGTAACCTGGCTGTCGCACCATAAAACAATTTTGTCGACTTTTACAATATTATGATAGGCTTCCTCCACAAATTTGATTAATCTGGCGGCTAGTAAAGCAGCAGTTAGCTCTAGTCTTGGTATTGTTATGGATCTTATGGGAGCGACCTTTGCTTTAGCGATGACCAGACAGCTATATTCCGGGCTCACAAAATATATTGCAGTGCCATAGGCGACACCACTTGCATCGCTAAACACATGAAGTTCCACTGAATCAGCATAATTATACCGTCCTCCGAGGATAAGTAAAGACACAGCAGAGGTGCAGGTCCTTGGTAACTGTAGACCATTCGGTAGCGCAGTCGTCAGGTATCGGATCGTCCCACTCTAAGTTTCAGTCTCCATAATTGCTGTAAGAAAATTCTTGACCTTATTGTAACGGGCAGTAGTACACCGAGTGGATCGAACAGTTGTGCCGCCACTCTTAAGCACTCTCTCTTTGTTGCCTTACTGGTCTCTGGGAGACTAGCATTGAACGTCAACAGATCAGAGTCGGGTAACCAAAAGACTCCTAATGTCTTCACTCGCTCTTGATTCTTGGCAGCAACACCAATCAATTGCAGGAGGTCTCGTAGTTGAGGATTATTGGTAGCCCATTCTCTGAGATATAAATGTTCTTGAGACATTATTCTTTGCGCATCCCAGTAACGCTTAATGACAGTCTCTTCATCACTGCCTGTACCCTGTAGGTTGTCAATGTACAAACCTTCCTTAACCCTCCCGCATTCGGTAACTTATATATGTAACTTATGGTAAGACCTTCTCTAATTTGCCATGAAATACCAGGCTGGGCGAGTTTTCGAAGCCTTGTGTTTTTCTGTATTTTCATCCACCAGAATGCTGTTTATAGTGATGTATCATATGTCAATGGAAAGAGGAATATTTATAGTACATGATAAAACAAAAACAAATGTAAATAAATCGAAATATGAAAGTGTAAATGAGTCCGGAATACAATTATTCCCATGCAATTGTCTTCACACCGTCTTATCTCTAAATTGTGAGTGATGACCATATATATTTTGTTGCTCAAATAATAGTATTTTTTCTCCTCTTTCCAAATCTGAAAACAGAAATTGTTTATCTTCAATAGTTCTCAAGCAGTGACCGAAAAAAAAAATATATATTTTGATTGATATGGTTTATAACATTTTCGATTTATTTCGTTGCTACGAAGTGTATGGTTTTAAATTTAGGCTGTTTGAATACAGCAAATAATGCTGATGAGTATAAAACAAACTAGAAGTTCCTACGACAAATACTTTTTGCGCGATGAATATTTGAAATGAAGAGCCAAAATGAGAATATTTACGCTTCACCCGTCTCTGTTCCGCCGTTGCTAGCCGGGTTCCGAGCTGTTCCCCACCTCGGCGTTGGTTTATTTGCTCGGATACGTATATAACTGTTTATATCACCGTCATCGGAAAATTATGCTCTTTCTAATGGTGAAAACCAAAATAATATAGCGTAATTGGTTCGCGAGCTATGCGCAATTGTTTCCATGCATTGTTATTGTTATGTAAATATATGAGAATGTTTATACAGTTGTATATCTTTGCCACAATATACAACACTTTTATATAATTTTCCTTGCCAATAATTGTATAATTTTCATAGAAGACATGTCAGTCATGAAGGTTGTCAATTTTACTTACCTGATAGGGTCACAACCCTTTCCAACGAGAAGGGAAATGGCTCCTGGGTTTACACTGAAAAAACAAAACAAGAAAGCCAGGTTATCATCAAGTAATAAATTCAGAAATAATTCTATTGTACACACAAATATAGTAATATATAAATATATATATATATATATATATATATATATATATATATATATATATATTATGTATATATATATGTATATATAATATATATATATATATATATATATATATATACAAAATGTCATAAATATATATATATATATATATATATACATATATATATATATATATATATATATATATATATATATATATATATATATATATATATACAAGGTGTCAAACCACAGAAGTATGCAGATTTCCAAGCCACCCTAGGAGGTACTGCATTTGACTCGTTATTTTTTTAGAGTGGTTTCCCCAGGAGGCCTATATCCACTTTGATGATGAAGGTGGGTAAATGTAGGTGGGTGAATGTCAGTGAGTGAATGTCAGTGGGTGAATGTCGGTGGGTGAATGAAGGTGGGTAAATGTAGGTGGGTGAATGTCGGGGGGTGAATGTCGGTGGGTGAACGAGGGTGGGTGAATGAAGGTGGGTGAATGAAGGTGGGTGAATCAAGCCGGGTGAATGAAGAAGAGAAATGAATGAATCAATGAATCAATGAATGAATGATTGCACATGGCTCCTGACTATAGGACACCTGCATTGTGGCTATGGAAAAGGTTGAAGCAGTTGTTGACGTCAATGCAGAGGGCAACCGTGCAAGTCGTGCAGCGGAAGCTTGTGTCCTTGCGAATGCCGTTCATTACTTTGCAGTAATAGCAACGGAGTCGCTTCTTGGCCGGAATCCTCTGCCGAGTATGGTCCAAGGTCTTGTTCAACCGGACATGGTTCAGAACAATAGGACGGGGCCTTGAGACCACTCCAGGTCGAGGTCTCCGGACTCGCACCGTTCGTGCTGCTTCCAGTACTGGTGGCGGTTGGTTGGCAGCTTCAAGAGCTGCTTCCCCATCGTCACCAGCAGCAGCTGCATCAGGTGCTAGTACCACGGGGGGTTGAACCAGGACATAGTTTCCCCCCGGGGCAGCAGCATCAGCAGCAGCATCATCTGGTTCTGGTGGTGGGGAGGGGACATCGAGACGTGGTGCCCTCTCAACGCCTCCACCAGGAGCAGCAACAGGAGAGGGTGGAATGTTGTCAGGAGCAGCAGGGGCTGGGGAGTCTGGATGGTCGTCATCGGACGACCCAGATGGTCCACCGGGTTGCCGTTGCCTGCGTGCATGCCTCTGTGGCTCACGCTGGTCAGGCGGCAGATCTTGTGCTCGGTGGACTGGCCTCCCCGATATAGGCCACTCTGCAGGGTTGAAGTGCAGCAAGTGTTACGACCGGGGCTACAAATAAAACAAGGGCACTTAATGATTGGACTAGTAATAGGGCACTATGCAACAACGGTACACTAGATCCAAACCCTCGAACTTATATGCCGGCAAACAAAACACCTATACCCTCCAGAGTTAATCTGCGATAACGGGGTATCCTTTACTGGGCATAAATGTACTCTACTTCAGGCTAACCCACACTGGTATAGCCTGATAACAAACAAGATTCAAGTTACGTTAAAATGCATAACCAGGAATCTATGGAAAGATCAATTAAATCACTACAAGATTTAATACAATAAAAAGATGCTTCAATACAGTTTCTCTAAACAACAATAAACTCTTCACTCCTTTCTGAAAGAAAGTGAAGTATAGTCCTACAGCATAGACCTGGAAACTTCTGAAGAAAGTCTGATGCTCATAAGATGCTCGTATCTTAAACTATATAAAGGCAGGAGGCAGGACACTACACGTGTAAATGGAATACACTAAAAGATAGGACATATAATGTTAACTGACACGAGAATACTATAAATGAAGAGGTCCGTGCCAGAGGGGCCAACTCGCCACATTTTCAAAAACAGCGCTCTAGCTGGTTCCCGCTCCGTGAAATTCTTGGGAATCATCTGGCAAAAAAAAACATCCGACTTTCGTCCTTATAGCAACTGCACAGAGGGTTGAGCATCCCTTGTTTTTGCCGTTTGCCTGACCGTTTATGGGTGTGAATCTGGGTAGACAGAGGGGCCAACTCGCCAACGCGCTCAGCCAATGAGAGCGTGGCTACGACGTGGGGAATTAAATGGCCGCCCGCCCGACCACTCACAGGCGCTGTACGAGACGTGCTTCAGTAGTCACGCTCAAACCGAGTTAGAGTCAACACACGAGTGTATGGTATGTCAACTTTAAACATCAATAACTCAAAACTATACTCGTGGCGAGTTGGCCCCTCTGGCACGGACCTCCTCAAATGCGCAACGGTAGCAATGCTCGACACTAAAAGAAGTACTTCCTCATCAACGAAACAGTCTATTATGGTTGTGCGGCTCAGCAACAACCTAGACTAATAAATGCCGTAATAATAATGCGTACATATCAAAGAGCTTATATTAAATACTAATAAGTGTCTACTCAATTAATAATGTCTAGCTGGGATACTCAAGGTAAGGAACTGGGGTTGAGCAAGACAGGCTCGTAGCCTAGCGATGTCCTTAACCCGGGAACTGCAGGAAGACTCTTAAGAGTTCCCCCGGCGGACTGCGGGAAGACTCTTAAGAGTCAGGGGAAAAAAAATCAATTTAAAACACCAAATTTTTATTTTTTTTTATTTTTATTCTTTTATTTTTTTTTATTTTTTTTTTGCCCATGGGCCATGCAAAATATCACTCCTCTACCTCCCCTCCTTCCCCACTTTCCTCCCCTCCTTCAGTTATCACCTATTTTCCCTGTTATTCCCTTATTCTGTGGTATATTTTTGTGCTAACATTAGCGAGTTGCAAGCAGGGCATTGTCATCACTGTTAGCAAGCGAGTGCAAGAGAGAGAGAGAGAGTATCGATCGACAGTGTCTCTCCAGCCTTGGGGAAAAGTGGTGGGAGAGGAGCTTGCCTCAGCCATACATTATGTAACTCCCGTCCTGTATCGCCGATTTTGACCATCCAAACGCTGTTTCCACTTGTTTTATTGTTGTAACAGGTTAATACCTTTATAATCAACCTATAATAGGCACATATGGAGAAATATTGTTGCTATTTATGGTAAAACAAATATTTTTGTGATGGAAACAGCTCAAATACATGCGCACAGGCAGAGGTGTCTCATACCCCCCATGCGCACTTCAGAGGTTAAGACTGCATCCTTTAAGTTATGTTAATTGACTAGGGTGCTCTCTTGATAGATCCAGATCACAAGTATCTGGTTCTATTCTGGCGACCCTCTAAAGCCAAGCAAAGAGGCAGCAAAGTGTGGAACTGGCACAGGCCAAAGCCTTCAGTCAACACAAAGGTGCACTCGCAAAGGACGCAACCGAAAAGACACCACAGTCTACCACAGGACCGGTCGAAGTCGTGTAGGTATAAGCAAACCGTACACACATCGATGACAACGACTACAGTTACCTTATCCCAGTCTAGCATTAAATAAAAGACCAGAAACACTAAATCAATAATGGAGACACACAGAGTTCATAACCTATACTAACTAAGAACCCTCAAAAACCTATTCTAAGTACATGTAAATGTCTCAGAGGACGGCGCATGCAATACAATGGGCCGGCTATGGAAACCGTATGCAGAACCCAAGGGGACAAGTAATTGAATAAATGCGAGAAGTAATGGAAAAGAAGAAGTTCAGAGAGAGAAACAGTTTTAAAGGTGGTGATCGGGGGAGAGTATGCAAGGAGATGTTAGATGCACGCATGCCAAGCCTGTCCTGACTAGGACAGCTCCCGTGGATCCTCATGCAGGAGGCAAGTTACACAGGAGCCCGCAAAGGCACGATGGTCGGCCAATCACGAGCCGAGACATCAGAAGACAGCAGGTGTCACGTGACAGCGCCCGCACCTACAGACACTCACTACCATCTCGCTCTAAAAAGTCTCTCTCTTCCCACGCTGGTGCAATCATCACTACTATTGATATAAAATACAACCCGTTGTCACAGACGAAAACAAAGACCACCACTGGACTGTCTGTGACAATACGATTACTAGGAAAGAAAGAACAACATTCTCAGATAACTGTAGCCCATTTCGATGTCCCTGGCGAGCGCTAGTGGCTACCGAGAGGCGATTCTGCCAACACTGGTAGACGTCACACCCCGCCCAAGATATGAGACGCTCAACATTAGGCGAGCACCATATCTGACAAGGCAGAATGCCGACAAGACCCGCCACACCTAGCCACTCCACCAGAAATGAAATGCAAAGCTCAATTTTAATTAAAAACAACACATTAGCATAAAGCAAACCTTATAACCCCTCCCAAACACAATAGTATAATATAGCCTCCTATGCTCCCTGAGCGAGCTTCACAGAGCCCAGCCTACTAAGTGAAAGACAGGTTCAACTTAGGACTTTAGCTATAATATTGGCAACTTACAATTAACTATAAAAAAGAAAGCTTTTATGTGATTTTTTTTATTTAATTTTAATGTTGTTTTTGACGGCTGCTCTACAGGGTCAAGCCTGGGTTTTTCTCAACTCTCAAACACACACTGACTGAACGGCGAGGGTGCTCCTTGAAGCGTACCCTCCCGTGACAAACAATCAGCCACAACATTATCAGCGCCCTTAACATGCCACACATCCAACTTGTGTTCCCGCAGCACAACAAAACCTGGCACTGATAAACTGCCCAGTTCATCACAAGACTGGCACTTCTCTTCGCTCTTTCCGGCAACGGGACCTGCCAAAAACCTTTCACTAGTTCTACCTTCGTAATAAGCGATGCAGCCCCGATGCGGTCTATGGGATCGTCAACTCTCGATAAGGTATAGGCGTCTGTCAGGGATAATGCACACACACTCTTGCAATCAACACACACACGGATCTTGCCACTTAACACAGGTTGCAAAGTTACAGGCAACGACCACTCACGACATTCCTTATCTCTCAGACCGTTCGTCCACATGTAGTCCAGCTCTGCTTTCACCACAGGCTGTCGAGCAGGATTTATACGGTAGGGAGCCAACTTGAGCCTTGCACTGTCTCCAGCCTCCATGTCGGATTCTACCCCGTACATCAGGCCTGGAGATGAACAAACATGCGAATGTACTGCCACAGCCTGGTAAACAACTTCTCTTGACGCTCAGGAACAAGAGGTTGCAACTTATCTCGACGAACATGCTCATTGCCCTCCCACAACCCAGCCGAGACCACAGTTTCTACACTATAGCCTCCCTCCTTCTCCACCTTTGTTCCCAGAACAACCAGGTCATGAGAGTGACAATCTGTACCACCTGTGCTGTCACTCCCACAGTTCATAATTGCTAAGGCCTCCCCGCCGATACCGTACATGAGCACCCCCGCATTCCTTGCAACTACATCTGCCTGCGGAGCATTACCGCCTTCAGCGACATGGCCAGATACAGTCGGTCTATGGTAGGGCTGTTGCATAACACTAGAGCAGCATTGGGAGGCTATGCGATGACCGGGCACATCTATTCCACAGCCAACCTCACCAATCTGCTCAATGTCCTGATACTGACTACCCTTAGCAGCCCTGGGTCGACCCTGACCTGACAACCATGCCAAAGCCTCGTCACCCACCTTGAACCACTGAAACAACAAGGCCAACGGTCTACTCACACTCAAGTGACCTGTCAGCGGAACATTGTGCACCGCTTGAGTTGTGAGGCCTGGGTGCTCGGCACAAACAGTGGGGTATGAACCGAGCGGGTGCTGGAGCGATGCACACTGCTGCTCAGGCAGGTGCTCTAGTGCTTCCACAGCCACCTGGCTCGTGTCCCCCGCCCACTGCTCCACCGAGACATGACAATCCCAACTCTCCTCCACCTGTGCTCCACTGCCCCCCTCTCCTTCTCCACCTTGGCCGCTGCAGACCAACACAGGGACAGTAGGCTGCTCAGGTGGTTGCCTCACAAACTCTAACAGGTTCACATGACATGTTTCCCGTCCTCATTGAGTTCAATAGCCCCGTTACTACACTTCTGAAGCTCAGGATCATCTAACTGCAGTTGACACACATCCGAAGGAGCAAATCCATCCAAGCGCTTCCGGAGTAACTTATGGCCTCCCCTGATGCTGGACTGCTTGATCCCATCCTGCTCAAGTGTGCAACTCTGCCGTCTCGGAGCTTTCTCACGCCCCACCTCCTCACCAAGTGTGACAGGTTCTGGGGCCACTCCGGACCTAAACGTTGGTGCTAATACTGAGTCGCCAAGAAGAGCCGCTGGATCAACACTCACAAAACTTCTCCCACCTTTAGCTTTCTCCTTCCGACCGTTCCTCCGCGGGTCTAGAGACTGAGGAATAGGCTGTGACACCTTAGATGCACGAGATCGGGTGACAACACACGCCCTCTGCTGTAATTGACACCTCTCGACCAACTCCTGCCTCTCCCTACACACTTCGGCTGCCCTCTCGGCAGTGACTAAGGGTGGAACCTCAGAAGTAGGCACCGCAAAGTCGTTGCCGAGAAGAAGGTCGACGCCCTCTACTGGCATTTTTGTCTACGATTCCAACATCTATCTCTCGTGTCACACCATCAACCTCCAGCTCCACTCGAACCAACGGATATGACCGTGTAGCATTAATACCCTGCACCACAACTACCCGTGCCGCATTTATAGGTTGGCCTGTAAAGTTTTTCATCAGAGTCTGGGATGCACCTGTATCACGCAACAACTCCAACCCATGCTTGCAACCAGCTCAACTCACGCAACCATGCCCTCTATGGTCGCAAAAAGAATCGTGGACAGGTTTCGAGCCTTCAGGACACTCCTTCACTGGCTGTGCCCCGGCATCTGACATATCACCCCGGGTAAATGCAGAAGACCTCAGAGACACCCCAATGTTGCTAGCCAAAGACACGACTGCTGTAGGTTGGTTACTAGGGCAGGAACGTGCAAAATGCCCCTTATTATGACACTTAAAACACTCTACTTCACCCTTGGACTTCCCCTGAGGTGGGGAAGGGCCCTGACCTTTCTTAAACGGGACGGTTTTAGGTTTGTGATCAAAATTGGTACCATTGCTCTGACTTTTGTTATTAAATGTTGCATCACTGACTCGGGGGGGGGTGGAGTGTTGCGCCCCTTGTTAACTGCATCGGTCCGTTGTGCAGACCCGCACCCACGAATCAGCGATACTCTCAGGTCAGCCATCTCAGCTGCCTCTTGTAGAGTTTTAGGACGTTTCTCTTTGAGGTTCAAAGTCAGGTCGCCGCCTGTGCATTTAAAAAATTGCTCTAGAAGGAATAACTGCTCAATCTCTTCGAACGTCGTCACCTTCTCTGACCTCAGCCAATTTCTCAAAGCATCAGACAGTTCCCGGGCATGTTCTAGAAATGTGCACTCACGACCCTTCGTATCACCCAGAAACTTCAACCTATATGTCTCTGGTTGTAACTCGTACGCCCGCAGAACAGCTTCCTTCAATACCTCATAATCGATGCAAGACTCCAAGGGCAACGCATCATATGCCTTGAGTCCTTTGCCCACCAACCTAGAGGAAACAAGGGCTGCCCACTTAACCTCGGGCCATTGGTGCTCCCGGCACTTCTTCTCAAAACGCAGGAAAAACTCGGTGACACCCGACTCGTCAAATGCAGTAACTAACTTAAGAAGGTGCGATAAAGACTGATCAAGACCTCGATTCCCAGAACCGAGACGCTGCCCTGTCGACTCCACACGAGACTTCTCAAGCTCGTTATCTGCACAGTACTTCGTAGCCTCAACCTGAAGCTCAGCCTCCCGCTGCTGCTGCTGCTGCCTGAGCTCAGATTCCTGCTGCTTCTGCTGAATCCTAGCCATCTCAAGCTGCTGCTGCTGCTCAGATTAATGCTTTCGTTGCTCAGCCTCATGCTTTCGTTGCTCAGCCTCATGCATTCGTTGCTCAGCCTGCTGGTTAAATTTGGCGAGTTCGAGCTGAAACAACATCTCGGCACACAAACCTTGAGGAGGGGGTGCTACTATCGGGGACCCACCCCATAAATCACCTAGAGGCATACCCAACCGCCAGCGGGCATCGGCCTGCGGGAACGTACCAGGCTCCGGAGCCTGAGGGGGCGCCATGGTAGGAGTCGAGTGGAATGGGGGCTGGGCAGAAGGTGCCCCAGCTCCCGCTCCACCCGAAGCCCCACGCACCCCACTGAGCACACAGGTAACCAGCTCACCTCTCGTCAAACCGCTAGTACCGGGAAACCCTAAGACCATGGTTACACACTGCAGTCCGTACCGGTCTAGCCCTGACACCCGATCCGCTGACACAGGCTCCTCCAAAAATATCCGAGCATCCTCGATCCTCACTGTTCACCACCCAAGCGCCCCTAGACAACTCCACCTTCTCCACCTCCTCGTCTGCTTCCTGTACTGTGTCCTCACTGTAGACTGATCCGTCGTTCGACATAGTGTCCACCGGAAATCCTCAAAGTTTATAAAAAAAAAGTAGCTAAACTCTCATGTAGCACTATTCTCTCAAAAAATGCTTGAAGACAACTCAAGTGCTATACTACGTTGCCAAAAAAATTCCAACGTGTCCAAAATATTCCTCAAAAAACAAATGTCCAAAAATCCTGCAATTATTTCTTAGTTCACTAGGTTGTTGTGACGACTAAGATAAGATACTAGGCAAGGTCGCCATATGTTACGACCGGGGCTACGAATAAAACAAGGGCACTTAATGATTGGACTAGTAATAGGGCATTATGCAACAACGGTACGCTAGATCCAAACCCTTGAACTTATATGCCGGCGAACAAAACACCTATACCCTCCAGAGTTAATCTGCGATAACGGGGTATCCTTAACTGGGCATAAATGTACTCTACTTCAGGCTAACCCACACTGGTATAGCCTGACAACAAACAAGATGCAAGTTACGTTAAAATGCATAAACAGGAATCTATGGAAAGATCAATTAAATCACTACAAGATTTAATACAATAAAAAGATGCTTCAATACAGTTACTCTAAACAACAATAAACTCTTCACTCCTTTCTGAAAGAAAGTGAAGTATAGTCCTACAGCATAGACCTGGAAACTTCTGAAGAAAGTCTGATGGTCGTAAGATGCTCGTATCTTAAACTATATAAAGGCAGGAGGCAGGACACTACACGTGTAAATGGAATACACTAAAAGATAGGACATATAATGTTAACTGACACGAGAATACTATAAATGCACAACGGTAGCAATGCTCGACACTAAAAGAAGTACTTCCTCATCAACGAAACAGTCTACTATGGTTGTGCGGCTCAGCAACAACCTAGACTAATAAATGCCGTGAATAATAATGCGTACATATCAAAGAGCTTATATTAAATACTAATAAGTGTCTACTCAATTAATAATGTCTAGCTGGGATACTCAAGGTAAGGAACTGGGGTTGAGCAAGATAGGCTCGTAGCCTAGCGATGTCCTTAAGACTGCATCCTTTAACCCCCAACTGTCGGGGCGCAACATAAGTCGAGTATAATAAATCTGGACTATCTGGCGGCGCTCGACATAGGTCGTGTGGCAATTTCAGCACGTAATGTTGCTGAGAGAGAGAGACAAGTGGTGGCAGGAGAGTAGCGAGCGTATGACTGCTCCAGACCACCGCGGCGAACCTACTGACACGAATCCCACCTCCTCCCTCCCTCTCTCACTCGCTATATACGGAATTGTATGGGGAAAGTGCCGAATTACATGCTTTTTGCACTCGCGTTGCGCGGTTGTTGCAAGAAAACTAGCCATCATAAAAGGATCGTTATGGTGTCATTGGAAAGCTCTGTTTATGCCCTTTCAGGGGTAGATACTTGTTTTACGCTCTGGGTCTTATTTAGGCATGAAAATGATCACGTAAACAGCCCTATTTTGGGTAAAAACACCCCGCTGGGCGGTACATATAAATAAACCGCTAGCCCGCTAATCTAGTGTTAAGTTACGTTAATTGACTAGGGTGCTCTCTTGATAGATCCAGATCACAAGTATCTGGTTCTATCCTTTCGACCCTCTAAAGCCAAGCAAAGAGGCTGCAAAGTGTGGAACTGGCACAGGCCAAAGCCCTCAGTCAACACATAGCTGCACTCGCAAAGGACACTACCGAAAAGACACCACAGTCTACCACAGGACCGGTCGAAGTCGTGTAGGTATAAGCAAACCGTACACACATCGATGACAACGACTACAGTTACCTTATCCCAGTCTAGCATTAAATAAAAGAGCAGAAACACTAAATCAATAATGGAGACACACAGAGTTCATAACCTATACTAACTAAGAACCCTCTAAAACCTATTCTAAGTACATGTAAATATCTCAGAGGACGGCGCGTGCAATACAATGGGCCGGCTAATGAAACCGTATGCAGAACCCAAGGGGACAAGTAATTGAATAAAGGCGAGAAGTAATGGAAAAGAAGAAGTTCAGAGAGAGAAACAGTTTTAAAGGTGGTGATCGGGGGAGAGTATGCAAGAGGATGTTAGATGCACGCGCGCCTAGCCTGTCCTGACTAGGACAGCTCCCGTGGACCCTCATGCAGGAGGCAAGTTACACAGGAGCCCGCAAAGGCGCGATGGTCGGCCAATCACGAGCCGAGACGTCACAAGACAGCAGGTGTCACGTGACACAGCGCCCGCACCTACAGACACTCACTACCATCTCGCTCTAAAAAGTCTCTCTCTTCCCACGCTGGTGCTATCATCACTACTATTGATATAAAATACAACCCTTTGTCACAGACAAAAACAAAGACCACCACTGGACTGTCTGTGACGATACGATTACTAGGAAAGAAAGAACAACATTCTCAGATAACTGTAGCCCATTTCGATGTCCCTGGCGAGCGCTAGTGGCTACCGAGAGGCGATTCTGCCAACGCTGGTAGACGTCATACAAGGAAGTACAGATGTGCTCCTGGAAGTCGAGCAAGGTCATCTTCTTCCTTGGGTAGCACTCCCTGTACAGGACATGAGCATTGAAGAGGGCCATTTGGATGAAGTAGTAGGTGATCTTCTTCGTCCACTTGACCGTCCTTCGCTGGATGGGGTAGTACTGGACCATCTGGTCGAAGTGATCCACCCCCCCCATGTGGATGTTGTAGTCTTCAACGCAAACAGGTTTGAAGATCTCCCTCTGTCCACGACGCCACCTGCCCTGTTGGTCCTTCTCTTTGAAACTGACAAGCTTCGGGATGGTGTCCTGTTTGTGGAAAGTGGACACCATGTTGACGATGCGCTTGTCTCGCCAAAGTAGGACCATGGTTAAGCCGTTGTTCATTGCTATTGTCGCATCGCGTTCAAGCTGTTTTGCTTTAGCAATGTCGCACAACCGCTTAGGAGCTCCTCGTACAAGGCGCAGGGTGCCACACACATAGATGTTGTGTGTGAGCATTTGCTGGCACAGGTCAACTGAGTTGTAATAGTTGTCCATGTACAGCCTGTACCCCTGGCCTCTGAAGGACTCTGTGAGACCCTCCACCGTCTCCTGGAGAGATGTACCCGGACCGGTGTAGACCCGAAAGTCCCACACATAGCCAGTCAACGCCTCTGCCAGGATATACAGCTTGATACCGTACTTCGTCAGCTTCATTGGGTTGTAAACCTTGAATGAAAGGCGACCCTTCCATCCAAGGCTGCCTTCGTCAAGGGACAGCTTTTCGGCGGGGATGTATGCCAGCTTGAAGCCTTCAAGTAGGTATTCCATCACCGTCCGAACCTTCACAAGCCTGTCCTTGTTCTGCCTGCAGACTGCCTTGTTGTTGAAAGCATGGAAATACTTCAACAAGGCTAGAAACTTAGTCCTACTCATCGTTCTCCGAAATACTGGGTAGTCGTGAAGGATAGTTGAACGCCAGTAGTGACTCAGAGAAGGAATCTTGGTGATGCCCATGAGGAAGTACAGGCCAAGGAATTTGGCCATTTCCTCCTCACCAAACAGGTGCCAAAGACCGTCTGCTCCGTCAACGAACTTGGCGTAAGCATTTGTCTCCAATACCAGGTATTGCAGCATCTCCCTTGTGAAGAAGAGCTGGAAGAACTGGAGAGGAGTCACCGGCTTTGGAACCTGCATGCCAGGGGTCCCTGTGAACAGATCAGGCTGGGGGTCGAAGGGGGCGTCGGTCCATCCGGCATCACGATCGGGGGCAGGATCGCGAGCACGGCCACGACCACCGCGAGGACCACTGCGAGGAACACCTCTGCAGCCCCTGGGCCTACCACCTGCCCCCCTACGGGGCCCTGGCCTCCGGCGTGGCATAGGTGGTAGGTCGAGGGGTTGAGTGGGGGGGGCTTCTGCATCAGATGATGCAGAAGCCGGTGAACCTGGTGCAGCACCAAGTGGTGAAAGGTGTGGAGCTGGTGAACCTGGTGCAGCTGCACCAGCTGGTGAAAGGTGTGGAGCTGGTGAACCTGGTGCAGCTGTACCAGTTGGTGAACGGTGAAGAGGAAGCCTTTGGGGAAGAAGCTCCTCGATTGCTGCTGGAGGATTCAACGCTGTGCGTGGCACCTCAGCAACAACCTGAGCACGCACTGCAGCTTCAGCAACCTCAGCACGCATTGCGGCTCGATGCTCAGGCAGAACAAATGCCGAGGGGGTCAACGGTGTGTCGCTGAAGGGGGACACTGCGGGTGTGACCGTTCCCATGACATGCGAAGGCGGGGTATTCAAAGTGCCCACAGCAAGTAGCGTAGCAAACAGGTGTGGGCTGCGGGCTGGTGATCCTGCTGGAAGCAAGCATGTGGCACCGCCACGCGAGGTGGATGGAAGAGGTGACGTGGGAAGTTGGGGGATGGTAGGAGGTAATCGGTGATGTTATGGATTGGTAGAGATGTAGATGGGATGGGATGGGATGAGATGTAGATGGGATGTAATGGGATGGGATGTGGATGGGATGGATGGTGGTGGTGGATCCGCTAGGGCTGGTTCAGTTGGTGGTGGTGGTGGTGGGTCGTCTGGCATTGCTGGGGCTGGTTCTGCTGGTGGTGGTGGTGGTGGTGGTGGGTCGTCTGGCGTTGCTGGGACTGTTGGTGGATCGGCCGAGGCGTGGGCGTCGAAGCGGAGTCGTTTGGGCGGAGGTGAAGCCCAATCCTCATCTTCAGAACACTCGTGCGACTCACTCTCGCTCGCCGTCTCGTCCGTCGCCGTTAGGTCCAGCACCTCGTTCACTACATCCTCCAGCTGGGAGTCCCGCAAACGTTCCTTGTTATCCCTGTTGTCCGACATGGCAGGCTGGCGTATGGCGGCAGGCTGGTGTATGGCGGCAGGCTGGCGTATGGCGGCAGGCTGGCGTATGGCGGCAGGCTGGCGTATGGCGGCAAGCTGGCGTATGGCGGCAGGCAGTAGATAGCTTATGATGCTGAAACCAAGAAAAGGAAATAAAGGAAAAACGTAATGGACGTTGATAGTTGTCATGACGCAAGTTCGCCATCACTGGATCCATATGACGTTGGTATAATTCACCATGACGTAGTCATAGTTTTGCATTATCCGATTCCAGATGACGTGAGTATAATGGATTCATGACGGTATAGTTCCGCATTTTGTAATTCAAATGGGGGAACACCATGACGTAGTCATAGTATGGCATTATAAGAATATATTTATACCTTGGGGCTCTTTGGCCAAACACCCTGGGGAACAGCAACAACACAACAGGGGAACAGGAACAACAGGGAAGGGGACAAGATTTTTTTTTTTATATATATACGGTATATACCTGTATATATAAAATAAATATAATCAAATAAATAAAAATATATATAAAATAACAATAGAAATACTCGATTATGGGCCCTGCCCTTGCTGTGGACCTAGGGGGTGGTCCCATGGACACCCTGGGGAACAGGAACAATACAACAAAAATATATATAAATGAAATAAAATTATAAATAAAATAAAATTAATAAATAAAATAAATAAAAACTATAATAAATCCCAATAAATAAAAATAGGCCTATATATAAAATAACAATAGAAATCTCGAATATATATATATATATATATATATATATATATATATATATATATATATATATATATATATATATATATATATATTAAATACGATAGGCTATATATATAAAATAAAGATAGGCCTATGCCTAAACATATAAAATATCCCAGGTCTGAGGAAAAGGTAAGGTCAAGGAGTGGGGACCCGCCGCGGGCAAGTAATTATGGGATTAGCTTAGGTACTTTACCCAGACATCTGTGGCTGTCCAAAGGTTCACTGCTGTAGTGTAGTGTACAGTGGCGCATAAAAGTCTTGTATGTTCTTTGTCAGGCTATTTACCGTGACATATTTGTACTTACCGTGACATTTTTGTCTAAATTTTTTTTTTATAATTAGCCACACTTCACTGTCAGTTACTTCACTCAAATACAACTGTGTATTCACTCAAAAATTGCCCAAATTGGGCATAAAAAAATGCCAAAAATGGGCAAAACACAACTATATTTCGTAATTACAGCTTTATTATACTTCGTAGGTAGTATTTATTGATAAATATATTGGTCTTTCAAGCAAAAATTAAGGTTTTAGGGCAATATATATACGACACACGTATAGCCTAGCTTACATTCGTAATCACAAACCTAACATAAGTTAGGAATGTGACTACGAATGCTTACTACACTAACCCTACGAATATGATATAAATAATATTATTCACAGTTCACAACACTTCCACTGGGTCTATTCTAGCCGCCTAAAAACCACATGGCTGGCTATGGAGAGGCGAACAACGAGGCACAAAGTCACAAATCATGAGTTATATACATAAATTATAAATACATAGCCACAAATTGATGATACACTGCCTCTTAGTACATAAACAATCAAGATTTGCCCGCCTGAAACCCGCTCCATGGCGGGCAATGGAGGCGAGACAAGATTTAAAGGTCCGGGAGTACTACCTCACAGACTGGCGGCCGGCTCACAACTGGTGAAACAAAGCCCCGCACTCCTCACACAGGGACGCTAAAAGGTTGCCAGATATTTCATTTTGTAACTTACTGATGGCTAACTTACCAGCCATAAACGCGTCATAATCGCGTTATAAACTTATTTACCACGAATATTTCTAACTTACGGGTGGCATTATGACGCGATTGCGTCATACGACCACTCTTCGAGGGGTGGCGTTAGGACGCGATCGCGTCGTAAAAATGCGGGAGGGTTAATAGCCTCCACAACTCCGGGATCCTCTTTAACCCTTAATTAGCGGCGAGCAACATAAGTCGAGTTAAATAAAGCTGGACTATGTGGCGGCGCTCGACATAACTCGAGTGGCAATTTCAGCACGTAATGTGGCTGAGAGAGAGAGACAAGTGGTGGCAGGAGACTAGCGAGCGTATGACTGCTCCAGACCACCGCGGCGAACCTACTGACACAAATCTCAGCTCCCTCCTCCTTCTCTCACTCGCTACATACTCAATTATGTACCGAAAGTACCGAATTACCTGCTTTTTGCACTCGCGTTGCACGGTTATTGCAAGAAAACTATCCATCATACAAGGATCGTTATGGTGTCATTCGAAAGCTCTGTTTATGCCCTTTCAGGGATAGGTACTTGTTTTACGTTCTGGGTCTTATTTAGGCATGAAAATGATCACGTAAACAGCCCTATTTTGGCTAAAAACACCCCGCTGGGCGGTACACATAAATAAACCGCATAGGCCGCTCGTAAGGTGTTAATAATGGAAAGATGTTTTAAGATCGTGGCATTAACCCTCTCACCACGGATGGGCTCTTAAACACCCATAAAAAAGCATATACCAGGTACCCGGAAGGACTCTTGAACACCCCTGTAGTTGAAAGCCTGTGAGCTCCGTGTGCGAGGCGTCGATCCGACGCATGTAAACAACAGCCGGCTGGACCGACGCCCCGCATCTCCGGCCACAAGAAGGAGAGCGTCGCTTGTTCGTGTGTGCCTGTATGTTGTTGTTAAGTATCGAAAAGTGGTGTAAAGTGGCTGTTTTGGCCATAAAGTTATCTCCAATGAAATCATCATCACAGCTCAACCAGTTGACTTAGAGAGCTCTACTTAATGCCATTCTACAGGTAAATAACACAGCTACGCTTGGGGATGCGCGGGAATGCGGGAATAAGTCTGATTAACGAATATACGGTAGCCTAGCCTAGACGTTTTTCGGCCAAAACACCCGGGTTTCGAGGAATATATATATAATACATAGCCGGTGCTGGAGGGTTAAGAAGAAACTGTGAGCAAGTCGCCCCGAACAACACTACCTTAAATCGGTAGCAAAGTAAGGGTGAAGATAAATCCAAGGGATCCTTCGGCCACAGAAATCGGATGTAATCACGATCTTCTTCATGAAGTCTCAACATGAGAAAGGCCTTCTCGACGTCACTTATCCAGGCATATTTGTGGACCCTGAATCTCAGCAATATCTTTGCTAGATCTGGCACTAGTGATGGCCCTGTGTAAAGGCAGTCATTAAGACTTGGTCTGCCCTTGCCAATACTAGCGGAACAGTCGCACACAATACGAACGGGCGTCGTTGTGCTATTCTTGATGACCCCGTGATATGCCAATTAATGACTGTTTACAGTAACACCGAAAGGAACCTCTTCAATAAAATCACAATGAAGTTGATCTTGGATAACGTTGGTGTAGTGACTACAATAGACAGGTATTTGCTTGAAACACTTCTGCAGACCCCTTAGGCGACCCACTGCTAAACCATAATTAGAAGGCAGCTTCTCTTTATGTTGGTTCCATGGCAGTCTGACTTCATATTGCTAATTCTGTGCAGAGTATGTTACTGTCTCCTTGTATATATCCAACGCAGTCATGTTTTCCTTTGAATCTTCGTTTGGAGAAATTCCTAGATGATCTAGTTCCCACATACATTTTAATTCATTATGACATGGATTACTTGATTCCGTGGATATATATTGATCTATCGGGGTGACCGCAACTTTCAAAATTGTAACTACCTCTACTTGGGCGCTAGACTTGTCGTTATGGCAGGAGCCACTTAGTGCATAGCCAAATTAAGTGGGTAAGAGAATTATGTCACCCTCCTTTTTGTACCCTGGCCGCACTAAGTCATAATAATAATCGGCACCAACCAACAAGTCCTGTCGAGATGTCTGTGTCATTAGAGGATCAGCTAATTTGTAACCCTTGTTTTGCAAAACTTATGTCTGCTTCAAGGCATTCTGATCCTTTGTGATCCGGAAGAGTTTCTACCACAACTGCTTGCAGAGGATAGTTTCTGCCCCGGAACTTGTATTTGAAGGACACTGTAGTGTATATTAACCCGTTGAGCCCCGGCTAGTTATAATATTTTGTTCACCCCAGTCCCAAGCCATTTTCACTTATTTTTTTTGTTTGCTAAAATGGAAGACAAGGATGAGAAATGAAAAAAAAAAAAAAAAAAATCACCTCTGACATATTTTTTTTGGGGGGGGGGGGGGGAGCCTCAGCCTCAACAAAATTTGTTGAGCCAAAATGGAAGAGAATGGTGAGAAATGAACACAAATAAAAAAAAACTCATTTCGGTCATTTGGGGGGCGGGGGGTATCAATAGTTCGTCTCCCCCGCATGACCACCCGCCCGGGAGCACTAGAGTAAAAACTGAGTATGGCATTGTACGGCATACATCCTAAGGAGTATCTCACATAAATCTCAAGCCTCTAGCTCCCATACGACCGGAGTAATGAAGGTTCAAAGTGGCGGTGAACTAGGGGTGTAAACTATCCCACTAAGCCCACCACCACCAGCCGCGCGGCTGTCTCGGCCCGCTCACACCTACTGGCCCGGCTCCCACACACACTACGGTACCTCCCCTTCCTATTCTCCCGCCATTTCCTACCTTACGAGCCACGTAAGTGTTTTTTATATGTCGGACGCACGTGATGCGTCGCTGGGAGTTGGTGATCAAAGACTGCCGACGCAACACGTGCGACGCTGGGTCTCAATGTGTTAAGAACATGTCTGTAAGGAGGAGCCATTGAAACGGTGTTGTGTAGAGACAGGAGCGCGACGGAGGAATTCAAATAAACTTGTGTCCAGAGCACGCTGTCTTTAATGACGTCCTTTACATTATTACCTGGAGGCCTGAGGACTTAACAAATGGCGACGAGGATGGCGAATGTATAGTGAACAAGAAGAAATAAGTGTGGAGTAGCAGAGGAAGCTGTGATACTAGGAACTAAGGTGACAACATCGACGCCAGGCCCAGAGGTAAAATCTAACGCAACGTAAACATGGCGGTTTCACTTAACATCCCGCCCCTAGATAAATTTTCGCTGAAGGACACCACAAACCAAGGACAGAGGTGGGAGAAATGGAAGAAGTCGTTTGTTCTTTATACAGTTGCCAGTGGAATTAAGGACGACAAGCAAAAGAGGGCTCTGTTGTTGCATATGGCGGATTCGGAGGTTATGGACATATTTGACACATTGGAGGTAGAAGGTGAAACTTTGAATAATGCAATGACCACCTTGGACAGTTATTTTCTCAAATAGAAAAATGTACCTTATGAAAGACATGTTCCATCAGGCAGCTCAATTTTCCCAAGAATCTATGGACAGTTATGTGACTAGGTTTAAGCAGCTGAGTGTGTCCTGTGAATTCCCAGAAGGCATAAAGAAGGAAGTTTTACGAGACCAGGTAGTTGAAAAGTGTAAATCACAGAGACTAAGAATCAAATTTTTGCGTGAAAGAAACCTAACTTTGGACAAGATTTTAGATATATCGAGGTTACATGAGGCAGCTGATACACAGGGGAAATAAATGGAACACAATGCTACAGTACCCGGAGTTCACTCGGTTAACTGTGTTCGGTCAGTCTCTACGCGAAGTAGGCCTACCAGCAGAGGAAGAGGGAATGTAGGTAGACAAAACAGTGAAAGGAAAAGATCGCCTGGACCCTGCTGGAGGTGTGGTAAGAAAGGACATTTTCAACATCAATGTACCATAACCAAGGACAAAGAGTGTTATAAATGTCATAAGAAAGGACATTTTGCAGCAGTGTGCAAGAGTCAGGACCAAGGAAAAGGACAAGACCGAGCAGACCGAAGATACCAATCGGAATGGAAGCCGCGAGGTGCGAGCCGTGGCCGGAGTGGACATTGGAGAGGTTCGGGTCGAACATCAACTAGCCACCATAGGCCTAGTGATCAAGCAAACCGTGTTCAAGAGGAATAGGTTACAAGGATTTTCTCTCGGATGATTCAAGTGATTGTATTTTCAAATTGGATAGTTTCAAATCAAATGACTCAACTACATTAAATTTGAGAGTGAATGGTACTTGTGTAGATTTATTGTTGATTCTGGAGCATCTTGTAATATTGTGAGTGAAGAAATATGCCAGAATCTAAATGTTAGGGTAGTACCATGTAGCAAGAAACTGTATCCATACGGAGTTGACACTCCATTGGTACTAAAGGGTAAATTTCAGGCCGAGGTATCCTATAATGGTATAAAGTTGATGACTGAGGTAGTTGTAGTAGAGGGTACCAGTGCATCTTTGTTGGGGAAATGCACTGCCATAAAGTTCGGCATTCTCAAAATTGAAGAGTGTAAAACAGATATTCTTTATGGTAATGAAGTAAACATGCTGAATAACAGTGGATATGAATATCTAAAAGATAAATATAAGCCTTGTTTCACTGGTAAACTCACAAATTTTCAGTTAAAATTTCACATAGATCATAATGTAGCACCAGTAGCACAGCCTATGAGAAGAGTCCCATTTAATTTGAGAAAGGGTATTGAAAAGAAACTTGAGGAGTTAGAAGACCTTGATATTATAGAACCAGTAGAAGGACCAACTTCATGGATTTCTCCACCAGTAGCAGTGCCTAAGTCAGAGAATTTGGAGGATATTAGATTGTGTGTCGATATGAGGCGTGTGAGTGAAGCTGTTTTGAGAACTAGACACCCTATCCCAACAATTGATGAACTGTTGCTAGACATGAATGGTGCTAAGATTTTTTCAAAATTAGATTTAGATTAGGTTTCCATCAAATTGAACTAGCACCAGAAAGTAGAGATATAATAATAATAATAATAATAATAATAGTTCTTAAAGCTAGCGCATGCTAAGCTAGCTAAGGATAGCTCAATAAGGCCAATTAGGCGTATTTCCATTGGGGTCCTGTACTACTACCCCATCCCTTTGCTCATGAGGGATGGTAACGACTTAGTGCTTGTGAAAAATCTTTAATGCGCCGAGCGTGGGCGCGAACCCGGGCCTTCTGGGTGGAAGTCCGAGACGCTAGTCACTACACCAAGCGAGCCACTTGGTGGTCATCACACACAAAGGCCTGTTTAGGTACAAGAGACTGATGTTTGGAGTAAATTGTGCACCAGAAGAGTATCAACATATCTTGCAACAAGTACTTCAAGGTTGTGAGGGGGTTAAGGTTATTGCTGATGACATTATTGTATATGGCTCATCTGAACAAGAACATAGGGAAAGACTAGAGAGAGTTTTGAGTATCCTGTGTCTAAGAAACCTAACTATAAACCCTGTAATGTTCAAAATGTAATTTGTATACTTCATATGTATTTGCATATATACAAGATATATGATAGTATTGTAAGCTGATATATACTGTAAAATAGTTTAATATACAAGGCTTATAAATTAAAGGGTTCATAGATATAAGTTGTACACATATGATTTGATGCGTCTGGAGAAACTGTATTTATATATATCTTATAGAGGTTATGCATGTCCACTAATTTATGAAATATGATATAATTTGGATAAAATAGTTTGTCCGTATGGATTAGCTTGTATGGATATATTCTGTTTGTTTTATATTATACAGCCAATTTAATGTATCTCATGAACTTGTATTGTGAAATGTACAGTATATACTACAAATATTTGTCTTGCGTATATGTTAGATGGTAAATGATAACAACCAAGGTGTTGCCAGGAAAGTGTTTCGAACTATTGGTTTAATTTTGTATGAAGCATCTTGTCAGTGTTTCGAACATTTTCCGAGCCAAACTAGGGTAGAGAAGTAGTGAGAGCAGACAGTTTGCTGTGAGCCCCGCCCGAGTGTATACCTGTTTGACCGGACAAAGGATTACATATGAGCCCAGGATATTTGTGTAGTGTCACTTGGGCGGGACAATGATAGGACGTAACTTGACTGGTCACATTGTTCGGTGAGTAAATCTTATTTAACTATTTGTAAGTTATGTATAGGATAGGAAACTGTTTAACTCTCCAATTTATGTGAACCTCTTGCTACCATATGTTTGTATAGCCGGCTCGATTAACATACTTCCTAAACTGTAAAGAGTAGCCTATTAGTGATTCAGATTTACCTATATATTTCTTGTTAACATTTTATCGTTGATCATAGTGCAGTTTATGGCATATTTGATTTCATTCAGTTGCTAGAGTTTAAGGTCTCTAATATTTGAGCCAGTCTGTAAAGTATAAAGTACATGTCATTTATGTATTGAAATTATCCTAACTTGATTGCCTTTAGTTTAACAAATTTCATAACTTTAATTGCATTAGCCTAATCCTCTTTGATATTCCTCCTTTGATTCGTGCTTGTTTCTACTTTGGTGTAACGTGTCCTTTGAGACCTAGTGTTGGGAGTTTTGACAATGTTAAGTTTAACTGCCTTTAATATTTAATTGTAGTGATTGAAGTGCAGAATTATAATTGCTTTTGTTGTTTTGCTGATGTACTGTATATGTATGTATATACTCAGGCACATACCCCATTGCTGGGGGTGGCCGACACGAGACAGAGCCCGAACAGAAACATTTAAAGTTCCTATTCTCAAGGTCTAGGACCACTTTCGCGTTCTCTCGCCAGTTTCTCTGTCACTTCGGGTAGGAGAATTATACTGTACAAGGGGAGGAGGATTCCTAGCCCGACCCCTGATTAATAAGTTCATTAATTAGTATTCTCCTGTACAAAATGTTTTGCTTGGTAATCAATTTGGCAATAAATATGAATATTGGATATAGAGCATTGATGAGTGAAAATGACATTAGTGTTCTTTGTTCGCAGTTAATCATCATAATCATCGACACCATCAATAAAGATGCATTACCGGAACCATGTTTGAGTTACTCCTTTCAAACCCAAAGAAGTGAGAATTTGGTATGAATAAGCTTGTATTCATAGGTCATGTGTTGTCTAAGAATGGAATTGGACCATCAGAAAGTAAAATCGAAGCTGTAAAGGGAGCCAAGAGACCAGAAAATGCAGCAGAGGTTAGAAGTTTCTTAGGTCTTGTTGGATACTGTAGTAGGTATATTGGCAACTTAGCCACAAGGGAAGAGCCACTTAGAATGTTTACAAGATCTGAACAACCCTGGGTATGGGGAAAACAGCAAGAGGAAGCATTCATTGATTTGAAGAATCAGTTGACTTGTGCACATGCAATGGCTTATTTTGATCCAAAACTGCGTACGCAGGTTATTGTTGATGCAAGTCCAGTTGGCTTGGGTGCAATTTTGGTTCAAAAACAGTCAGATGGATTTTACAAACCTGTAATTTATGCCAGTAGGTCACTATCAGATGTTGAGAGAAGATATTCACAGACCGAGAAAGAGGCTTTGGCAGTAGTCTGGCCTTGTGAAAGACTAAGATTGTACCTTTATGGACTAGAATTTGATCTAATAACAGACCATAAACCACTAGAGTGTATCTACTCTCCTAAATCCAAACCACCCTTGAGGATTAAAAGATGGGCTCTCAGATTGAAAGATGGGCTCTCAGATTGAAAGATGGGCTCTCAGATTAAAAGATGGGCTCTCAGATTGAAAGATGGGCTCTCAGATTGAAAGATGGGCTCGATGAAAGATGGGCTCTCAGATTGAAAGATGGGCTCTCAGATTAAAAGATGGGCTCTCAGATTGAAAGATGGGCTCTCAGATTAAAAGATGGGCTCTCAGATTGAAAGATGGGCTCTCAGATTGAAAGATGGGCTCTCAGATTGAAAGATGGGCTCTCAGATTGAAAGATGGGCTCTCAGATTGAAAGATGGGCTCTCAGATTGAAAGATGGGCTCTCAGATTGAAAGATAGGCTCTCAGATTGCAGCCATATAAGTTTAAAGTAAAGTATCAACCTGGTAAATTTATTGCTGCTGATGCATTGTCTAGACTGCCGCTTAAGGATCTTCCTAGGTCTAATGTAGCTGAAGAGTATATTTATTTGATAACAAAATGTGTGACACCTAGAGCTATGACTACACAAAAAATTGAACTAGAGTCAGCAAAAGATGAGACTTTGTGTAAAGTTAGAAAAACAGTGAGGACAGGTGATTGGATTAACTTACCTAATTTTAAGCATGTACATGAAGAACTGACTACAGTTGGCAAACTGTTGCTCAGGGGTAGCAGAATTGTAATCCCAGAAACACTAAGGGAACATATTTTGAAATTATCACATGAGGGTCACCAGGGCATTGCCAACTGTAAGCAGAGACTAAGGGAGAGAGTGTGGTGGCCAGGTATTGATAGAGATATGGAACGTTTTGTTAAAAAACTGTCAGCCTTGTCAATTAATGAGCTCCAACACTAAACCTGAACCATTGCAACCAACTGTGTTACCTGAAAAACCTTGGCAGCATGTTGGTATTGACCTGTGTGGGCCATTTCCAGGGGGAGAGAGTTTGTTGGTGGGTGTAGATTATTATTCAAGATGGTTTGAAGTGGGAGTTTTGCATAACACTTCATCAGGTAAGGTAATTGCAACACTGGACAATTGGTTCACATGTCATGGTATACCAGAAGTAATAGTGTCAGACAATGGACCTCAATTTGTATCTGAAGAATTTCATAATTTTGTACAAACTTCAGGTATAACTCACAGAAGGATTACACCTTATTCACCTCAAGCTAATGGAGAGGTGGAAAGACAAAATAAAACTTTGTTAAAGGCCATTCGCACATTTCATGTAGAGGGTAGTAACTGGAAGAAAGACTTGAATAAATTTCTTGTAGCCTATAGAAGCACATGTGCACCTCACAGCGTTACTGGTATTAGCCCATATGAAATGATGTATGGAAGGAAGATGAGAACAAAATTACCAATCTGGAGTACTGAATCAAGTTTGTGTGAGGAAGTTGTTAGAGATAAGGATGCATTGAGGAAAGCGAGAGAGAAAGCCTATTTTGATTCAAGAATGCATGCTAAAGAGATGGATGTAAAGAAAGATGACATAGTAGTGCTGAAACAGAACAAGGAAAATAAGCTATCACCTAAATTTAGCCCTTCACCTTACAGTCATTGAGAAAAGAGGGAACAGTGTTCAAATAGAAGTGAGTGATGGTAGCCAGAAAAGGAGGAATGTGACTCACTTGACGAAAGTGAAGTTTGATAGTATGGATGGCAAAAGACAATTGTGGGAGAGAGGAAGAGAGAAGAATGAGGAAGAAATGGATGTGTTGTATTATGATTGGACTAAAAGAGGAATGAATGAGGAAGAAATGGATGTGGTGCATGATGAGGGGAATGACAGTCAAGCACACATGAGTCAGAGGGAACAAATATCAAGTAGTGAGAGACCTAAAAGGACAGTGCACAGACCTGTTAGGTTTAAGGATTATGTTACATGATAACCTAATGTTTGTACATAATATTCAAGCATATGATATTGTTTAGTTTAGTTTATGATTTGGTATAGCCTACAGTTCTGTACCAGTATTGATACAGTATTACTAATTTATGTTTAGCTCATGATTTTGATATACAGTATCTTACAGTACAGTACTACTGTATTAATTATTTATGTTAAATCTATGATTGTGATACCAGTAGTTATCATGGCTCAAATGGCCTAGCCTATAGATAATTATATATTTAGTTTATTATGTTTGTTAATCATGTGCAATGGATAATTCTATATTTAATGCAATATACAACTTGAACAGATTAAGGTCATTCCAGTAGTGTTATTAGTGAATTAATGTATAAAGTGATTCTATGGATAAGTATTGGTATTCAGAAGATTATATTAGCCAATTATGATTTGTAGTACAGTACTGTAATAAGTTATAGTTATGTTCAATAAAGATTGTACTGTACTGGTATAATATAAAGATATTGTAGGAATTATGTTTTATAAGAAAAGGAGGGATGTAGTGTATACGAACATGTCTGTAAGGAGGAGCCGTTGTAACGGTGTTGTGTAGAGACAGGAGTGCGACGGAGGAATTCAAATAAACTTGTGTCTAGAGCACGCTGTCTTTAATGACGTCCTTTACATTATTACCTGGAGGCCTGAGGACTTAACAGACACTACTGGGTACTTTCTGCTCTCACATGCTCCGGTAAACCCTTGCAACTCTAGCTCTTCATCACCCACTTTTATATAATGGATAGAGTCTAGAGTGGAATTTAAAATGAAGGTGTGCTGTGAGCACTGATCCAGCAGTGTTCTCATCTTGACTGTTCCTCTTGATTCCTTAACTGTTGGCAGCATAACAGTTGGGAGGATAATACTAGTCTTCTTTGACGACACAGACATCGTGGTAGTTTGCATCTTGGTCTTTGTTACCTGTTGAGGTTTTTGCTCCTTCTTTGCACCGTCCCATTGAGATCTGGACTGACAAAGGATATGGTAGTGTCTGTTTTGACAGAACTTGCAGCTGCAGATGTCAGGGTTCACACAACCATTGCTCCCATGGGTTGAGGATAAGCACCCGGTGCAAAGGTTGAGTTGTTTTGCGCGTTTTACTTTCAGAGCACTGGTTTTGAATTTGAGACACTTAACCCTTAAAAAGCGGCTCACCACTTAAGTCGAGTTAAATAAAGCTGGACTATGTGGCGGCGCTCGACATAACTCGAGTGGCAATTTCAGCACGTAATGTGGCTGAGAGAGAGAGACAAGTGGTGGCAGGAGACTAGCGAGCGTATGACTGCTCCAGACCACCGCGGCGAACCTACTGACACAAATCTCAGCTCCCTCCTCCCTCTCTCACTCGCTACATACTCAATTATGTACCGAAAGTACCGAATTACCTGCTTTTTGCACTCGCGTTGCACGGTTATTGCAAGAAAACTATCCATCATACAAGGATCGTTATGGTGTCATTCGAAAGCTCTGTTTATGCCCTTTCAGGGAGAGATACTTGTTTTACGTTCTGGGTCTTATTTAGGCATGAAAATGATCACGTAAACAGCCCTATTTTGGCTAAAAACACCCCGCTGGGCGGTACACATAAATAAACCGCATAGGCCGCTCGTAAGGTGTTAAACCATGCATGTGCCCCTTCGCACAACTGCCTTGTGTGGGCCAATAGACTTTCTGCAGACTCACATTTTCTTGTTCTTAAATAATGACGAGGGGGTGTAATTGAACTGAAGGAATAATTGTCCATTTGAAAAGAAAACTGAAAGCAGAGAGAAAACCCCTTCCCTTACAGAAAGAGGAAATGGAGAAGGTATTATGGAGGGAAAGTGTGGGGGGGAAGGGAATGGTTTAAGTGTCTAAAAGGGGACAAGAGAGAGGAAGTAAGGGTAGATGAATTGAAGATAGGGGAGAGGGTGTGAGTAGGGAAAGAGATTAGAAGGGGAGTAAAAGAGTATTGGGAGGAAATAAGATGATATGGGATCATGTGAGAGAATGACAAAGAGATGAGTGCACATAATGTAGAGATGGAAGAGAAGGAATTGCAGGAAGTGGAGCTTAATAGTGTCTATAGGGAGGAAGTTAAGTGGCGGATAAGAACATTATGGAGAGGTAAGGCAGCAGGGATGAACGAGATCCCCCCCAGAGATGATTATGGAGGTAGGGGAAGCGATGGTTGGGAAACTGTAAAGAAAGATGAAAGATGAAGAGTGGGCAGAGGGGAGGGGGACATTAAGGAGACAGTATGTGGTTATTTTGTTGGGTCTACAGTATAATTATATTCATATGTTTTTTTAGTTTTCTCCCTAGACCTCCATCAAACTGAAAAAATCGTCCATTAGATCCCCCATCGAGATAAATGTATACATCTTTCGGTGCAAGCATTTCACAGCCGAAGGCCGGTTCTTCCACAATTACAGGCTCGATGTCGCTTGCCAAGAAATAAATCCACACCTAAAGGGCACGTAAGGTCTTAAAATTGACAAAGATATGGGGCGAAAGGTCTTAAAATTGATAAACTAATGTGGTAAATGTCTTAAAATCTCAAACTAATGGGGATAAGAATGAGGAAGAAAGGGGACCAGAAAAACGTCCCATCTTCCCTTAATCCCAAACGGAGGAAGCAAGGCATATACAGAGGTACAAAACAGTAAAGGTAGTGAACGTGGTCAGTAAAGTATTTGGTAGTATTATAAAGAAGAGGCTATACATATGGATGGCGTTTTAGATATGGAAAAGGCTTATGATACTGTAGAGTCATTAAAGAAATGCTATGAGAGATATGAGGAGTTAATTAAGTGACAGAAAAGGTACGAAGAATACTGAGAACTTAGTATAATGGGACAAAAGCACAACTCAGGTTAGGTGAATGGAAAATGGACTGGGTAAGGTCAAGGAGGGTTGTAGGGCAGGGCTGTATGTTATATCCACTGTTATTTGCCATCTTCGTAAAGGAGCTAACTCAGAGGAAAAAATAATGGGTGAAGGAGTGGAGGTATTTTAACATTTGTGGATGATGTAGTATTGATAGCAGAGGGAAGGGATGGTTTAGAAAAGATGCCGGAAGAGGCTGATAGGTATAGAGAGGAGATGCAGGTGAAACGTAGTGGACAGAAGAGTAAAATAATGGTAGTGAACAAGACCAAAGGCATGGGGGAGAGAGAATGAGTAGTAGGTGAAGGGCTAATGAAGAGGTGAGTGAATACAGTATAAGTATTTGGAAGTCTTGGATGGAGTAGATAGATTTAGAAGGGAAATTAATGAAAAATCATGAAAGGTGAAAGAATATGAAGCAGGCTAGCTAATGCTGTGAGTGAGAAGGTGACTATGTATGAGGTTGTTCGGGGGTTGTAGAAAGGAGTAGGAGTACCGGGAGTAATGTATGGGTTGGAGGTGATAGGGTGTACAGAGAAAGATGTACAGTAGTTTCACTACATCAAGGGTCCCCGTTTCATGTTTCGCACCAACATTGAAATATTCCCATGTTTCACATTTCACTTGCAATCCAGGTGTTTTGCGGCAATAATAAACGAGAAAATTTCAAACCGCATGCCAAGCCGCAAAATATCAATCGTTATTTCCCAGTTGCCACGTTGTATGACATCAGCAGCGTCCTTCCTGTGGCGAAAGGACAGTCCAAATGACGAGCAAAGTGGTCGTTTCGCCATATACTTTGTGTATGTTGTATCTCAATCATTACTTGAACAACATTTATTCAGTAAAACATACACGGCACAAACTTCTTGTTTGTTTGTTCACCAACTAATTTAAAAATGCCAAAGTAATTATAGGCCAGGCCTAGCCTAGCTGATATTATTTTGCTTGTGAACGAACACAAGCAGCAGCCTATTTTAGGCTTGCACCATGAATGTTTTATATCAGCGGCTTGTAGAGAAATTCAAGGTCGAGAGGCTCGTCAGAATTGCATATGTTGGCCATGGTGAGTAATTATATCGAAAATAGAGCCCAAAATCAGAGGCTTCATAGCACAGAGAAAAGCAAAAAGCTTCGCATACCACAACAACATGGATTACATGTATTACATGTATTAACCCCTAAAAGTCGGGGCGCAACTTAAGTCGTATTTAACCTGATAAGCGCTAAATAGCAGTAGGAGCTAGGGTAGTTATTTGTGCATTTCTGCCAAAATATTCGATCTCACAGAATTTAAAAAAAAGTACCTCAATGTCTTGGAAATAAGCAGCCACATCCGCCAATATATATATATCCACCCTAAAAAAATGTGGGTGTGGAGTTACGGTGGCTGCAAGTTGAAAAAAATGGGCTGATAGGCACGACATCCCCGAGCGAGCGAGTGTGTGTGAGTGAGTCAGGCGGGAGGAGAGAGAGAGAGGGTGGAGGCAAGAACGTGCGATTGATGAGAAGCAACGCTCTATATCTCGCCTAAAAAGCACCTTTATGGTTTCACCTGTTCATATTCATGAGTAAGGCAGCCCATGTGAATAATATACACTGATAAATGAAGCGCAGAGAGGCATACGGACGAATAATAGGCGAAATAAGAGTGGTGTATTGAGAAAGGTGGGTGGCGCGGGAGAGAAAAGGGGTCAGATTACAGTAAGTAGATGAGATTAGCGTGGGTGTATGCACAAATTTAGACCTTATAGACACTTTGTGTTGTCGTTGCTATATTGTAAACAACGATAAGACTTCTTGGATGGCGCAGTATGTTAGAGTAACCCGATATCTCATTACACAATTTTTACGCACTATTTGCTTGCAACTCATGGATGAAAGGTTATTTATTTACTTGTAAATTTCTTTACTGTTTGTTCGTAATGATAGAATATGTTAGGTTATGTAAAAGTATTATACATACTAAATACTTCGATATACACAAGTGTATCGAGGGTATATATATATTTTTTTTGTCAAGCATTCGTCTGCCCGAAAATACGTACGCACTAATCGCTGTCAGTATAGTGTGAACAGTCATGGTCTAGTGGTTAGAGTGATGGACTGAGTGAGATGTAGGCCTAGAGACGTAGGCCTAGAGACGTGGGTTCGAAACCAGAGAGGTTATGGGGATGTTTTTGGAGTGTTTATATCACTTGAAAAAATTTTTTTTTTACATACTTACGCCCTGCTATTCATAAAGTCGAAAACTTTGATGAATAGCAGAGCGTAAGTATGTTTTTTTGTGTTTATTTATTTGTTTTTTGTTTGTTTTTTTGTTTGTTTTATTATTACAAAAGGTTGTTACAAAAGGTTAGTACATAAGTATAATATTACATAGGTATATATATAAATAAAACAAAATATTGCCTGGCTAATGAATTAAACTGAAATAATAAATGAAAATATTGCTTATATATACAGTATACTGTATACAATAATATACTGTGTATATATATATATATATATATATATATATATATATATATATATATATATATATATATATATATATATATATATATATAATATATATATATACAGTATATACCAAAACATATGAACTTATCCTACAACTATAATTTGTACATGTTATGATAATATTATCACGTTGGTCAGGTACGGGCAAGTAGGTAGGCAGGCAGGTGTTTTGAGATCACGTTGGTCAGGTACGGGCAGGTCAGGTACGGGCAGGTAGGTAGTGAGGTAGGTAGTGAGGTAGGTGGGCGGGGCAGGAGTTTGGCTGAGATAGGGCGACACAGGTACCACTCCTAGTAGTACTTGAGTGAGTGGTAGTCCCTGAAGCACTCGCCCAAACACAACCCAACGTTGCATTCCTTGCACATTGATGTGACTCGGCTTCTTCTTTGTGGCTTTCTGGTGGAGTGGGCACAGACCTGGCACTGTACTTGCAGCCTCCGGGTGCCAGATAGCTCGGTGTGGATAGGGTAGTGTTTGTCATATCCATCAATGACTCTGTCTGGGAGGTTGACTGCACGGCGACCCCTGTGACCGGAGACTGGTTGGTGTTTTTGTAGGAGTTGGTAGGCGACGTTGTATATGAACTCCCTGAACTTGAGTTTTTTGTTCGGGGCCATGTCTTTTTTTACCAGCCACATGTTGTAAGCGTTGAGCATCGTGATGTCAACAAAGTGAAGGAAAAGCTTGTGATACCACTTCACTGTTTTTCGTAGGCACTCAACGCCTGCAAGCTGGCAATCAGACTTGTCCACAAGGCGCATGTACTTGGTATAATCCACCACCATATCAGGTTTCTGGATAGACTTCTTGGTACGGTAGTGGAATTTACCAGAGTCCACTTGGGCACCTGTATGGACAGTCGAAAGCAGGTGAACTGGTCGCTTATCGAGCCACTTTACCGCCAGAACTTTCCCAGACTTCTCCAGCTGCTTGTAGTGCTCTTTCTTCTTCTTTCTTCTTGGTCTGTCCAGTCTGCAGCGCCTTTGTTCCTCTGCCAAGTCGTCATCAGAAGCGGTGTCACTGTGGGAGGGGTTGTCCAGTTCTATGCGATTGCCTTGGAACTTAGGCATGAACTTCCTGTTAGTTCTGACAGTCCCACATGCCCCCGTTTTGTGGTCATGGAGGAACTGGCAGAGTGCAGGACTTGTATACCAATTGTCGGTGTACAACGTGTGCCCCTTGTTCAGGTAGGGCTCCAGCATCTTTTTCACAATGTGCCCTGACATGCCCAATGGGTCGTTGCCACCGACTTTTGGAATGTCTACATCAGTGCCGGTGTATACGATCATGTCGAGCACTATTCCACTTTCACAATCGCACAACACAAAGATCTTGATCCCGAACCTGTGTCTCTTCAAGGGGATGTACTGCTTGAACACCAGGCGTCCTTTGAAAAGCACGAGCGACTCATCAATCACCAGGTTGGCAAAGGGGTAGAAGAATTTCCTGTACCTTTGCAACAACATGGTCAACACATCCCGAACTTTCCATATTCTATCAGCTCGGTTTGGATTATTATTGTCTGCGAAGTGCAAAAATCGCAGAAGCAAGAAAAATCTATCACGAGCCATATATTTCCGGAAAATTGGGGTGTTGATGATTGGGTCGTGCTTCCAATAATGCTCCATTACATGCTTCCTGCAGAGAGGCATGATTAGCAACAACGCAAAGAACACAAGGAGCTCAGGGACAGTCGTATCAACCCATGCACGAATTCTTGCTCTAGGAGATATCATATCAATTCTTTCCCTCACCCAGGTAAAATAGCCATTGGTTTGGGAAACGAGATGAGATAATACCTCCTGGTCAAAAAATGCACAGAAGAAATCAGATTCCGTGGACTGGTCATTGCAGGGCCAGTCTGCTGTTGAACCAGCCAGATTGGCATTGAACTGGTGCAAATCTGGTTGGAAATGGGACCCTTCAGACCAGGCAAAATTATACGCCCGTGGGGGATCAGGATCAGCCCCTCCGTCAGCCACGTCGTCTGCGCCTTTGTCGTCAGACAGGTCTTGGTCATGGTCACGGTGCAGAAGAACATCGTCGTCTTCCGAATCCTCTGCACCTCCCTCATATTGGTCTTGATCCTCCTCAGACTCGCTCCCACTATCACCACCCCAGCCATAGTTCCTGGGATCGAAGGCTTCCCCTTCTGCAGCGTCGTCGTCAGAGGAGTCAGGAGGGAAGAGGAGGGCGTCAAACTTGGATGGCGTTAGACCGGCTGCCAAAACTCTACGAGGCCCTCCAACAGCAGCAGGGGCATGGGTGGGCGTGGGTGGTGGAGCAGGGGCGTGCGTGGGCGGTGGTGCAGGGGCGGCCGTGGTGGGCAGTGGTGCAGGGGCGGCCGTGGTGGGTAGTGAGACAGGGGCGGCCGTGGTGGGTGGTGGTGGTGGTGGCAACGCGGGGGTGGTAGAGGCGGGAGGTATCACCTTACTCCTCTTGAACTGATAAGGGTGTCCTTTACCCTTACCCTTCTTGCCAACTACCCCCGATGCTCCTGCATCCCCAGGACGGCCACTTGTACTTCCTGTGGTGGTGGGCGCCGTGGGCGTCGTTGCCACAACAGTAGAGGCAGTAGTTGTTGTGGTAGCAGTTGTCAGAGCAAATGCTGAGGACAATAACCTCTTCGCACTCGTCGTGCTTGTTGCACGTGTCGTGCCTCTCCCAGCACGTGTAGGTCTTCTTGGCTGCACTGGCTCATCATCCTCAGAAGTATATACGTAGGAGGGGTCCCTGGCACGTGTTCGTGTCCTGCCACGAGCACTAACACCGCCAGCAACAGGGTTGGGCGAGTCAACAGGGAGCGAGTCAGGGGAGCGTGTAGGCTCCATAGTGACTGAGAGCGTACTGCGTGTGTAGACTGTGTGGGGTGCGTGCGGCGGGTGGTTGTGGGTGCCATCGAGAGGTACCATGTCGCACTAAACGTGGCACAATTTGTGACTCCCCAGACAGCTTGGCGCCGTTTTGGTACGCCTTTAAAAATCCTGCTTCCGTGAGGCCTATCGCGTTCCCTATAGGAAGCCTTCCGTGAGGCCTATCGCGCTTGCCGGGTTAATAAAGCTGGACTATGTGGCGGCGCTCGACATAGGTCGAGTGGCAATTTCAGCACGTAATGTTGCTGAGAGAGAGAGAGACAAGTGGTGGCAGGAGACTAGCGAGCGTATGACTGCTCCAGACCACCGCGGCGAACCTACTGACACGAATCTCAGCTCCCTCCTCCCTCTCTCACTCGCTACATACTGAATTGTATGGGGAAAGTACCGAATTACATGCTTTTTGCACTCGCGTTGCACGGTTATTGCAAGAAAACTAGGCATCATACAAGGATCGTTATGGTGTCATTCGAAAGCTCTGTTTATGCCCTTTCAGGGATAGATACTTGTTTTACGTTCTGGGTCTTATTTAGGCATGAAAATGATCACGTAAACAGCCCTAGTTTGGCTAAAAACACCCCGCTGGGCGGTACATATAAATAAACCGCATAGGCCGCTCGTAAAGGGTTAAGTTCATATGACGCAGTAGCGTCATTTGATAGTTTTGGGCGGAACCGTCATATGACGCAGTAGCATCATATGAGACGGACAGGGTTAATATATACAGTACATTTAAAATAGAAATAAATAACAATAACTATACACATGAAGCTTTTGGGAATTGTGTTTTATGTGTAGTTTAACCTCTGAAGTGCGCATGGGGGGTATGAGACACCACACTCCTGTGCTGATGTATTTGAGCTGTTCCCATCACTAAAATATTTATTTTACCATAAATAGCATTAATACTTATCCATATGCACCTATTATAGGTTGATTATAAAGGTATTAACCTGTTACAACAATAAAACAAGTGAAAACAGCGTTTGGATGGTCAAAATCGGCGATAAAGTCCGGGACTTACACAATGTATGGCTGAGGCAACCTCCCAGCCCACCACTTTCCTCCACCTCTGGAGAGAGACTGTCGATCGATACTCTCTCTCTCTCTCTTGCACTCGCTTGCTAACAGTGATGACAACGCCCTGCTACCAACTCGCTAATGTTAGCACGAAAATAGACCACAGGAAAAGGGAATAACCGGAAAAATAGGTGATAACTGAAGGAGGGGAGGAAACTGGGGAAGGAGGGGAGGTAGAGGTGTGATATTTGGCATGGCCCAGGGGCAATTATTATTATTTTTTTTTTTTTTTGGTTTTAAATTGATTTTTTTCCCCCCTGACTCTTAACCTAAGAAGTGCGCATGGGGGTAATTAGACACCTCTCCTGTGCTGACGTATTTGAGCTGTTTCCATCACTAAAATATTCATTTTACCATAAATAGCATTAATACTTATCCTAACGCGCCTATTATGGGTTGATTATAAAGGTATTAACCTGAAACAACAATAAAACGAGTGAAAACAGCATTTGGATGATCAAAATCGGAGATACAGGCCGCGAGTTATATAATGTATGGGTGAGGCAACCTGCTTTCCCGCCAATTTCCCCCAAGGCCACTGAGACACAGTCGATCGATACTCTCTCTCTCTCTTGCACTCGCTTGCTAACAGTGATGACAAGGCCCTGCTTGCAACTCGCTAATGTTAGCACGAAAATATACCTCAGAATAAGGGAATAACAGGGAAAATAGGTGATAACTGAAGGAGGGGAGGAAAGTGGGGAAGGAGGGGAGGTAGAGGAGTGATATTTTGCATGGCCCAGGGGCAAAAAATAAAATAAATATATACTGTATATATATATATATTTTTTTTTTCGATGTTTAAAGTTGATTTTTTTTTTCTCTGACTCTTAAGAGTCTTCCCGCAGTCCGCCGGGGGAACTCTTAAGAGTCTTCCCGCAGTTCCCGGGTTAAGAGTCTTCCCGCAGTCCGCCGGGGGAACTCTTAAGAGTCTTCCGGCAGTTCCCGGGTTAAGGGAAAACAAATCTAGATCCCCTTCTTCATATTTATATTAGTCTGACAATTTTAAGGCCTTTCACCCAAATTCTTTGTCAATTTTAAGATCTTTCGTGCCATTTAGGTGTCGATTTTTAACTAGTGAGCGATGGCAAGCCTTTTGAGTTATGAAAGATAGGAGTTAGGATTTCTGGCCTACCTAAAATAAACAGGCTATAGTGAGCCATGGCATAGTCAGTAGAGCGTCGGCTGCTGATCAAAGGGTCGGCGGATCGAGACCGCACTTTCAAAATTGTATTGGTTGATGTCACACCCGGGTAGTAACGACCGATTCGTGACAAACGCCTAATGTTCATGGTCACCCTATGACTGGCAAAAAAAAAAAATATATATATACTGTATATAAATAAAAAAATATCAACCAAGCGGCTCGCTTGGTGTAGTGACTAGCGTCTCGATCTTCCACCCAGAAGGCCCGGGTTCGCGCCCACGCTCGGCGCATTAAAGATTTTTCACAAGCACTGAGTCGTTACCATCCCTCATGAGCAAAGGGATGGGGTAGTAGTACAGGACTCCAATGGAAATACGCCTAATCGGCCTTATTGAGCTATCCTTAGCTAGCTTAGCATGCACTAGCTTTAAGAACTATTATTATTATTATTATTATTATTAAAACCGCAATAATTCAGTCCTACTTTTGACAAATTTTAGCTTAACTTTCTTATTATTAGTTGAGAAACATGACACAGGCATTCTTAACTTAAAGTTGCCTCATTTAAAGGTTTCATTATTACATTGTTTATTAATTAGCAAATAAAATTAACTTAGTCGCTTTTATTTTCCTATGCTTCATTATTAACTTGATATTTTTTTTTCTATGTGATTGAGGGAGGCAAAAGGCAGAACTGCCTATAGCGAGTGCCTCCCCCATAGTTGAAAGAGTGACAGGGCCAAAATCAAGGAATGTTCGAATTAGATAAAAGTGGTAATAAAATGCTATAAAAATGACAAAAATTAACTGCTTCACTTAAAGTACCGGTAGTTTCATTTTAAGTCTCAATTTTATACATACATACATACATTTAAAGGCCAAGTGCTCCACACTAAGTGTAGTTTCGGTCACAGGTCCTAATAGCGGCATTCCAGGCAGCCCTATTCAAAGCTGCCTCACTCGTTAGGTTTTTTAGTTCAAGATCAGACAGTAAGGTCTAATACTTGGTCTTTCTTGGTCTGCCCCTTGGTGCAGCTCCCTCCACATTCATGGGACTACATCTCTTCACCGGAGTTAGTTCTCTCTCTAAATGCCCAAACTACCCAAGCCTGCTAGTACATATCTCATCACTGATACTCTTGATGTTTCAGGAACGTAACTTCAAATTTAACACCTTAACCTGGGAACTGCAGGAAGACTCTTAAGAGTTCCCCCGGCGGACTGCGGGAAGACTCTTAAGAGTCAGAGAAAAAAAAAATCAACTTTAAACATCGAATTTTTTTTTTTTTTTTTTTTTTTTTGCCCCTGGGCCATGCAAAATATCACTCCTCTACCTCCCCTCCTTCCCCACTTTCCTCCCCTCCTTCAGTTATCACCTATTTTCCCTGTTATTCCCTTATTCTGAGGAATATTTTCGTGCTAACATTAGCGAGTTGCAAGCAGGGCATTGTCATCACTGTTAGCAAGCGAGTGCAAGAGAGAGAGAGAGAGTATCGATCGACAGTGTCTCTCCAGCCTTGGGGGAAATTGGCGGGAAAGGAGGTTGCCTCACCCATACATTATGTAACTCCCGCCCTGTATCGCCGATTTTGACCATCCAAACGCTGTTTTCACTTGTTTTATTGTTGAAACAGGTTAATACCTTTATAATCAACCTATAATAGGCGCATATGGATAAGTATTAATGATATTTATGGTAAAATGAATATTTTAGTGATGGAAACAGCTCAAATACATGCGCACAGGCAGAGGTGTCTAATTACCTCCATGCGCACTTCTGAGGTTAAGGGGAGATTTCCACTCAAGGGATTTTTTTCTTGACTCCTTTCTCCCTCATAATTAGCCCCATTGCTTTTAAGATTTTAAGACGTTCACCCCATTAGTTTGGCGATTTTAAGAACTTTCACCCCATTTATGTCACTTTTAACCCTTTGGCGCACCTATAGTTTCCAATCAAAGTATTTCCCACTCCCAAAGTATATCTCAGCTCACTCAGAGCCAGTTTTGTGCCCGGCGATAATTTGTTTCTGTGACATTTTTATCCACCAAAATATTCTTGTATTTGGATTAATGAGGTACCATCGGCTTCGTTATTGATTGAACTTGAAGATAAGCGAATAAAAACGTAAATAAATACAAAACAACCACATTGGGGCACTCCGAAATAAGAATTGTACAAAAAAAAGCAAATACCTTATCTCCAACTCGTGCTAGCTCAAAGTTTTGCCCGCAACATTTTTTATTTGCATACATATATGGAAGCGGAATTTAATGAGGATTCCACTGGTAACGTCAGAATTACTATAAACTAAATAGTTACTGAGATACACGAATAAACGTGAAAGTATCGAAACACAGACTGAGCTGTACTCTGCTCCCTTCCCAGCCAGCCGTGAGTAAACGGTTAAACTAAGGGGATTGCCAATTGTACTCATTGAACTAGACGTAATACTTAATATCTATGCCAAATATGACGCGCGTCAGATGAAAACTTAGTTTTTGGCGAATATTTTTAAGTTTAATGACTCTTAACGAGTCATCGTGCGCCTAGGAAAAAAATACCTAATGACTCTGAACGAGTCATCGTGCGCCAAAGGGTTAAAACCTTTCGTCCCATTTAGGTGTCGATTTTTTCCTGGCGAGCGATAGCGAGCCTGTAATTTAAGGGGAACCGGCCTTCGGCCGGGACATTTTTCTACCGAAAAATGTACAAATTTATCTTGAAAGGAGGTTAAGGGGTGTCATTTCAAGCTTGATGGAAGTCTAGGAAACACACTAAAAACCTCCCCTTAAGAGCGGGTGGTGGAGTATATTTCACTGTACGTACCCCATTTATGGTAAAAAAAAAACGCTGAGCGGCACGCTCAGCGTTTTTTTTTTACCATAAATGGGGTTGTTTCCGTGCTCTTTTTCATGCATAAACAAGACCCAGAGCGTAATACAAGTATATATCCCTGAAAGGGCGTAAATTGAGCTTTCCAATGACACCCGAACCATCCTTCTACGATCACTGGTTGTCTTGCAACGATCGTGCAACCGAAGGACAAAATCGGTAAAATACGGTAATTTCTTTATATAATTACGTATGTAGCGAGGGAGTGAGGGTGGATGTAAGTGGAGTACATCTCAGTTGGTCCACGGCGGCCGTGGCGAGCGGTCATGAGGTAACCCATACTCCTCCAGTCACTCGTCTCTCTCTCAGAGCCAATATTGCGCCAAAATTGCACTCGCACTTAAGTCGGGCCCCGCCACATAGTCCAAATTTTTCGATACGGACTTAAGTCGGGCCCCGATAGACAAGGGTTTAACGAGGAATCACTGTAAGTATATTTATACAAACAAACCAATATCACTGCCCATCAGCCACATGTATTTCAACTGGAACTGTTTTATGCAGACGATATAGTCCTAATAGCTGAAAATATTATGCAAGATGCTGAGGCCAAATTCAGAAGATGGAGAGAGGGCATGGCGAGCAAGGGCTTAAGAGTCAATATTAATAAAATCAAGGTTATGTATTATAGATTGAGATGAGGCAATGTGGAAAAGAGCGGTGCATACCCATGTGCAGTGTGTGGAAAGGGTGTGGGCGCTAACTCGATGTAACTCGATTCGATGTAGCATCTGTCGGTGTTGGGTGCACCATGGGAGTAAGCGCTGTAGTAGAATAAAAGGACCCCTGCCGAAGGATAAGTCAGAAATAGAGAAATTTGAGTGCGTAGTGTGCAAAGGCGAGCTTGTGTTAACCCGGGAGCTGCGGGGACCCGGCGCACTGCGGGAAGACTCTTAAGAGTCAGAGAAAATAAAAATCAACTTTTGACATCGAAAAAAAAAAAAAATTTATATATTTTTTTTTTTATTTGGCCCCTGGGCCATGCAAAATCTCAGTCCTCTACCTCCCCTCCTTCCCCACTTTCCTCCTCTCCTTCAGTTATCACCTATTTTCCCTGTTATTCCCTTATTCTGAGGTATATTTTCGTGCTAACATTAGAAATCCGATTGGAGGGTGTGGTCATCACTGATAGCAAGCGAGTGCAAGAGAGAGAGAGAGAGTATCGATCGACTGTGTCTCAGTGGCCTTGGGGGAAATTGGCGGGAAAGCAGATTGCCTCACCCATACATTATACAACTCGCGGGCTATATCTCCGATTTTGACCATCCAAACGCTGTTTTCACTCGTTTTATTGTTGTTTCAGGTTAATACCTTTATAATCAACCCATAATAGGTGCATATGGATAAATATTAATGCTATTAATGGCACAATGAATATTTTAGTGACGGAAACACCTCAAATACGTCAGCACAGGGGGACGTTTCCAATTACCCCCATGCGCACTTCAGAGGTTAAGTGATGATCCTGTGGCTGTGAATTTTGGAAATGAGTCATTGGAGCTGGTGGACAAGTTTTGTTACCTAGGAAATACCATCTCTGCCGGTGGTGGGGCCGAGGCTGCCACTGTCGCTAGAATTAGATGTGGCTGGGGAAAGTTCAGAGAACTGCTGCCAATTTTGACCATGAAAAGAATGCCTCTCCCCCTGAAGGGAAAGGTGTATGCCTCATGTGTTAGAAGTGCAATGACGTATGCCTCAGAAACATGGGCCGTTAAAGTAGAGGATGTCAACAGAATGGAATGTAATGAGATGAGAATGGTGAGTTGGATGTGTGGGGCCAGGCTGCAGGATAGAATAACAAATGATGAGCTGAGGAGATGTTTAGGTATATAGAGTATTAGCGAGGTGATGCGTACAAGTAGACTGGGATGGTATGGACATGTGGAGAGAATGGATGAACAAAATTGGGTGAAAAAATGCAGGTCTGTGATTGTGGAGGGAGCTGCACCAAGGGGTGGACCGAGGAAGACCTGGGATCGGACTATACGTGCCGATCTCAAATCTAAAAACTTGACAAGTGAAGCAGCCCTTAACAGGGTTGCCTGGAATGCCGCCATTAGGACAAGAGACAGAAACTGCACGTATGTGTGGATAACTCAGTCTTAGAAGTTTATATATGCATGTAGCAGATCAATAAAACTGATGTATACCGTAACTAAATACAGTATCATGAAAGCCAGTTTGCATTGTGAAACTTATGGGGGGGGGGATTCTGTCCATCTTGGAGGCCATGTATGCAGCCGCTATATGTCTATGCTAGTCTATTTCCATGTAATTTTACATAATTTAGTGCATTAACTAACCTAACTTATACACTAAACTCAAAAGTACTACTGTATATAGTAAAATGAAGTAATAATACATTGAAATAGAATTGCAAATCCACGCGAATACAGAAGTATAGCGGCTGCAGCCATATCCACTCGTCCATCTCACCTGAGTGATTAAATCTATCTTCAAGAATCTTGCATCCTGCTATATATAATGAAGTATATTTATTTAACCTTCTTTATTTCGAAGAGGTTCTTTTTGGATCTCCCCGATTTGTTTGGAGATTTAAAAATATTTTACCCCATTAGTTTGGCGATATTAAGGCGCTAATAATAAGATGGGGTGAAGCTATCATCAAACTAATGGAGTGAAACATCCAATGATTTCCAAACTAATGGAGCGAATCAGGGGAAGTTAAAAAAGAGCCTCCCTTGTGACCAAATAGTATTAACCTGGGGTTTAGACTTAGAGCAAAGCTTCTTCATGGTATTGGAGCAAGTGAAGTCATACTTTTCACTCGTTTATGAGTCAATAAATGCTGGGTGAGGGTAGGCTACCCTTAAGACTGAAGCTTTTGCCACAAACATGGCAACAAAACTCCTTGACTCCTGTGTGTAATATGGAATGGGAAGTTAGGTGACTCTTCTGACTAAACACATTAAAAGATACCCCACATTCAAACTTTTTCACTCTGTATGAATTATTTTGTGCTTGGTGAGGTTACTCTTCTGAGTAAACCTCTTATCACCAATCTCGCACTTATACCGCTTTAACCCTGAATGGATGCTAAAATGATCGATGACCACAGAAATTACACTTAACCCTCTCCGACATATGACGCGATTTTGAGCCTATTGGGGATACTTTAAAGCCTTTGTTACCATCAGGAGTATTTAGAAACCTTTAGTTTAGTTACTTCAACCTCTGCAGTTGTCTTTGAGTTAGCTGTGGGCAGAAAACTAATTTTGGAGAGGTTATTATAAGAGTGAGAGAACTCTATTTCTTATTGCTAATCTGGCAACCTCTGCGTCATATGTGCGTGAAAGGGTTAAACTTCTTCACTCCCGAATGAACTAATGTTTTGTGTTTGGTGATACTACTGATATGGATAAACTTACGACCACAGACTTCACACTCAAACATCTTAACTCCCGAATGGACTAACGAATCGTGTTTGGCGAGACTATTCTTCTGACTAAACTCTTGTCCACAGATCTGACACTTCAATTTCTTTACATCATAATGATATAATAGATGTTTGGTGAGGGTATGTTTCACACCAAATTGTATGCCACCGATCTGGCACTTATATTTCTTCACTTGAGAATGCGTTATGGAATGCCGACTTAGGTCTCGCTTGCTACTAAAAGTTTTACCACACTCCTGACACTCAAACTTCTTCACATCTTCATAAATTAACCTCTCCGCTGCGCACCCCCTATAGTATACAGCCCCCCCTGTGCGGAGGTATGACGATTTGGGCGACCCTTGCAAATATCGATGAAAAGTACATCAACGTGTAGGGAATGTTCGCGCGCATCGAGCCATATATATTTGACCCCCCAAAAAATGTCGGGGGGGGGGTCCGTAGTTGAAGAAAGTGGAGCGAATGGCATCGCGCGGCCAGATTGTCATCGCGCGGCAAGATTTACCGGGTGAATATCCGCGCGCCCAGGGGGTAAAAGGAGAGGGAGGAGGGGGTGGGCTAGAGCGTAATCTTGCGTATTTATCCTATTTTCATCACTTCTATGTTATGTTGAGTATGTGTTGTGACGCTCACCGCTTCCCCCAGAACCGCATGGCTTACTCGCTAGGACTCGCCAGGGCAGAGAATATAGCTACAGTCTACCTATCATTGTGTACTTTCCTTCTCGAGAAAGCTTGTGTTGCAGACAGTTCAGAACTGTTCTTTATTTTCGTCTGTCACAATCCTTTCTATTATTTTTATTTAGTCAATTGAAAGTATTGTGTTAAGTAGTTGAATGATGGGAAGGCGAGCGGGAGAGAGAGAGAGAGAGACCAGGTGGTGTGACTTGGTAGGGAGGGCGGCGCGTGGCTGGCCCCCTTACATAGGCCTCGCGGGATTCGTTGCCTCCTGCCTAACACTGCCTACTAGGCGGCTGCTTACTGGGCGACTGTCGCGCGCCCTCGTGCCATTCCTGCGAACTGGGACTCCAGCCAGGAGGTACAGGGGAATATCCTTGTCAGATCCTTCCCAGACAGCATACTCTAAGCATCTCCCATGAACTGTTCCACACTCTTGTCTTAGAATCTTTCCCTCCTACTGCCTCTATCATTTCCACTACTTCCTCACCTTTTATTAATATCAATCCTCCTCTGGTTCTCTGCATCCACACCTTGAATTGGTGGCCAGACTGTATTATATGCTGGATCTCACATTTCTTATGTACTAGGTTAAGGTTAAAGATAGTCATTGTCTTTTTGGGAGATTGTATTGCTCAGACTGTCTCCATCAATCACTAATGTTTCTACAGGGTTAAATAATGCTAGACTAGGGATCAGGTACCTTGCTGTTGGTGTTTTCACTGTGTGTAGGCTACTTTTAAGCTGCACGACACTACGGATTCTGTGGGTTACCTGGGTGGATCTTTTGTCTGTGTACCTTGGAGTTTAGACTGTGTAGTGCGTGAGGGCTGCTTGCCTAATCCACCCAACACTGTTCTAACTCTATTGCTTTTACTTTTGAGGGTCGCCAGGAGGATACTCGATACTTGTGATCGAGAATCCTCAAGAGAGCACCCCTTCATATTAACGTAATCAGGCCGCACAGACCCAAGGTCCACAATAGGCTAGGAGCTGCCTTGCTCCACCAGAATTCTGTACCTTTGCGCATCCCAGCTAGACTTTATTAACCCGGGTAGACATTAGCTGGATTAGATCATATAGTCTTTTATGCATACCCATTATTTTTACACAAGCATTTTGAGGGCTAGGTTGCTGTAGAGAGACACAACCATCATAGACCGGTTTTGTTAATAGGAGTAGCCTACTACTTTTTCGTGGCGAGCATTATTACTGTTGCACCGCTTATAATATTCTTGTGTCCAATAACATTATATGTCCAGCCTTTTTGTGTATTTAGCCTCCACGTGCATTGTCCTGCCTCCTGCTATTTTGTGGTTCCATTTCCGATACGTTCTTCTTAGTAGCATCCGACATTATTCAGAAGATTCCTTGTTCGGTGCTTGAGGACTTTACAACACTTTCTTTCATAAAGGAGTGACAGATATTATTGATTAAAGTAACGTTAAGTAAACCTTCTTCTTGTTTGCATTAGATCACTCTTGTGATTTAATTAAGTTAACTATCTTTTCCTTGTGTACCATAACTAAGCAACCATATGTTATAGGTAATAGGCTGTTTCAGAGAACATCAGCCTATAGTAGAAGCACATAGATACTGAGAGTTAAGATACCCCGCTATCGCAGATACAATTCTGGAGGGTATATGTGTTCTTTGTTCGACGGGATTATATATCAGGGGTTGGATCTAGCGTTTCCGTTGTTGCATTTATGCCAGTCTAGTCCAATGTATAAGAGCCACTGATTTATACGAGACCCGATCGTAACAAATGGCGACCTAGCTCAGGATTTGGTGAACTGACATATAATTGCAGGATATTGTGCAGATTTTTCTCACAGTTTAGGCAGTGAACATTTGTTGATTTTGTAGAATATTTTTTGAGAACATGCAAGAATATTTTTTTTTAGCAAAGTAATATAGCACTTAAGCTGTCTCCGAGAATTTTTGATTGTGAATATTGTGGTATAAGAGTTTGAGGTACTTCTTTTTGTGTATCAAAGTGAAAAATCTTCAGTGAGCATCATGTCTTATAGCGGATCAGTGCAGGATGAAGACACAGTACGTGATGTAGAAGCTGAGGAGCAGCAGCATGGGCAGGTTGTTAACTTGGTGAACAGTGAGGAGGATGCAAGGAATTTTTTACAATGGCCTGTTACTTCCGACCAGTTGGTGGGTATGAATCGGTATGGTCTCCAGTGCTTAGCCGCAGCTATCGGTCATGTATGTACTAGTGGCATAACATTAGGGGAGGTGTGGCGGAGTGGTCTTGCCACTGGCCTGGTAATCCAAAGGTCCCGGGTTCAAATCCCGATGTATCAATGGGAAGATATTATTGGGATGGAATTTGTGCTGTACCTAGTATCAGTGCATTACCACAAAGCCCACCGAAACGCTAATAAAATACCTTCAATGTTCCCTGATTAAATAGCACTGTATGAATATGCCCATATTCAAAATATGCTATAGGGGTGCAATGCCTGGTGAGTTAGCTGCTCAACAGGTGGCGTTGTGTGTGTGTGTAAGAGTGAGTGTCCGAGTGTAGGGGGTGAGACAGTGAAGCACGGGAACGAGGTGGTTTCAGAGATGGGGTCGTTTCGGACCATGAGTGAGCACCGTGCCTCATGTGAAGGCAAGATGGCAGGTGCTCGTTGTACTCTACGTGCTTCACATGCCTCACTCCCTAGACTGGAACAAGACCTCACGAGCTTCACTGCTCATTGTAGGCTACAGCTGTGAATGTCCAGGCTCTCAGCCTATGCCCGAGAGGGATTAAGTTGGAATATAGAAAAAAAAAAAAAAAAAAAAAAAGGATGACCTGATGACGTGTGTGCTGGGTGGGGTGACTGGCGTACGAGGTAGGGTGAGTGCTCAGAGCCCTTTGGCCGAGCTTCCCCTTCACTCGACTCCCAATCCTCCTATTGGAGTACCAACCCTGAGCACGCTTCCGCAGGTGGGTGGTGACTGGCAGGGTGGTTTGCCCCTGGGGGGATCACCGGGTATTTCTAACATCATTGCATCTCCTCCTCCTCCCCAAGGTTTGACCCCGGAGATGCTCTTTCAGCTCGAGATGGCAAAACATCAGAGTCAACAGCAGATAGAGCTAGCTAAGATAGAAGAGAGAAAAGAGCTGGCTAGGATGCAGCAACAGACGAGGGAAGCTGAGCTTAGGACTGAACTAGAATCTACAAGATACTGTGCCGACATGGATTTAGAGAAGTCTCGTGTTGAGATGACGGGACAGCGACTCGGTACTGGAAACCGTGCGCATGATCAGTCTCTGTCGCAGCTTCTCAAACTGGTCCCTGTATTTGACGAGTCTGGTGTCACAGAGTTTTTCAATAGATTTGAGAAGAAGTGCCGGGAGCATCAGTGGCCTGAAGTTAAGTGGGCGGCCCTTGTGTCCTCTAGACTCGTAGGTAAGGGGCTCAAGGCTTACGATGCACTGCCTTTGGAGTCCTGCGTTGTTTATGAGTAGCTCAAGGAGGCTGTCCTGCGGGCATACGAGCTACAACCCGAGACATATAGGTTAAAGTTCCGGGGTGTGACTAAGGGGCGAGACAGTACCTTCTTGGAGCATGCCCGGGACCTGTCCGACGCTATGGGAAACTGGCTCAGATCAGAGAAGACAACTACGTTTGATGAGATGAAACAGTTGATGCTTCTAGAGCAGTTTTATAAGTGTACGGGTGGCGACTTGACTTTAAACCTTAAAGAGAAGAACCCAAGAACTCTCGTAGAAGCAGCAGAGATGGCTGATCTTCGGTTGTCACTAATTCGGGGATGCGGCTCTGCACAGAGAAACGATGAAGGCGTGAAGGAGCGTTACCCTCTCCCTCCCCGGAATATGGACACACATAAATTTAAAAGCAATGACACCAAGACTGATCACAAACCTAGCACCGCCCTGTTTAAGAAGGGTCAGGGGACTTTTAAACCTCAGTATAAGTCCAAGGGGAAATTTGAGTGTTATCACTGTCACAAAGAGGGGCACATGGCAAAAGCTTGTCCGAGCAGACCTCCCACGGCGGCTGTGTCATTGGCTCGCAGCATTGGGGTGTTCCAGAAGTCTTCTGTGTTTGCTGGAGGCATAAGATCAGAGGATGGAGCACCGCCAGTGAAGAAGGATCCGGAAGGCTCGAACCCTGTCCGCGATGCCTTTTGCGACCATAGAGGGCATGGCTGCGTGAAGTGGGGGGGCAAGAAGCACGGGGTACAGCTTTTGCGTGACACAGGTGCCTCTCAGACACTCTTGAAGAATTTCACTGGTAGACCAATAAACGCAGTGCGGGTAGTTGTGGTGCAGGGAGTTAATGCAACTAGGTCATACCCGCTTGTTAGAATGGAGCTTGAAGTTGACGGTGTGACTCGCGAACTGGATGTGGGAATCGTGGAGAAATTGCCTGTTGGGGGCATCGACCTCCTTCTCGACAATGACTTTACGGTGCCTGCTTCTAAGGTTTCACCCTTAGTCGTTGCCGAGGAGCCGGCCGACGTGAGTAGGGAGGAACAGCAGTGGGTTGAGAAGTGTCTGGTGCAGCCAATGGTGTGTGTTGTAACCAGATCTCTCGCATCCAGGGAGTCACAGCCTAACCAACAGTCTTCAAATAAGCGGAGGAACGGTCACGAGAAGGTGCTGAAAGCTGATACGGTGGAGAGTCTAGTACCAGCAGCGCTTCTCGGGGACTCAGTATTAGCACCGTTATTAGAGTCTGGAGAAGCACCACCAGCTGTCACTGAGAGTGTAGAGGCAGGGCTTAAAGAGACTCAGAGGCAGCAACGGTATACATGGAGAGAGCAACGGGATGCAAAGTTCGATGTTGGGGGAGGGCATGAGTTGTTTCGCAAACACTTAGACAGGCTAGCTCCCTCAGATATTCGCAAATTGCAGCTAGAAGACCCGGAGGTTCTAAAGTGTAGTAACGGTGCTGTCGAACTCGAAGAGGACAGGGATGCAAAGTCTGGAGATTTTGTTTTCATTGATGGCATCTTGTATCGGCGATTCCAAGACCCGCAGAGAAGTTGGGAGGGTGGGTCAGGAGTGGTAGACCAGCTGGTCGTACCGAGGGTATGCAGGGATAGCCTACTAAGGTTGGCTCATGATGTACCGCTGGCGGGACACTTGGGTGTCCGTAAGACGGTGGCGGCTTTGGGGAAACTGTTTTGGTGGCCTGGTTTGAGAGCACAAGTGGTGTCATGGGTGGCAATGTGCAGTGTGTGCCAAAAGGTCGGGAAACCTAACCAGTGCATCCCAAAGGCTCCGTTACACCCAATTCCCGTCAGTGGGCCTCCCTTTAGTAAAGTAGTAGTCGACATGGTTGGCCCCCTCCCCCCCACAAGTGCCGGAAATAAATATCTCTTGACAGTCATGGACGTAGCAACTTGGTACCCAGACGCATACCCGATGAGAAATGGCTTGGCGAAGACGGTGGTCCGTAACTTGCTATTATACTTCTCCCGGTACGGATACCCGCAGGAGTTACAGTCAGACCAAGGATCGAATTTCACCTCCAACTTGTTCGTTCAGACAATGAAGCAGCACGGGATAGTCACTGTAGTGTCATCTGCTTATCACCCAGAGAGTCAGGGGGTGTTAGAGAGGTGGCATTCCACTCTAAAAAGCATGCTTCGCTGCTATTGTCTTGAGAACGGCAAGGACTGGGATCTTGGCCTGCCGTATGTGTTATTCGCTGCACGAGAGGTACCTGGGGAGAGTTTGGGGTTTAGCCCTAATAAGCTTGTGTTTGGACACCGCGTCAGAGGGCCTCTCCACATGGTAAAGGAGATATGGGAAGGCACCGCTAAACCATGTTCTATGCTTAACCCTTAATTAGCGGCGAGCAACATAAGTCGAGTTAAATAAAGCTGGACTATGTGGCGGCGCTCGACATAACTCGAGTGGCAATTTCAGCACGTAATATGGCTGAGAGAGAGAGACAAGTGGTGGCAGGAGACTAGCGAGCGTATGACTGCTCCAGACCACCGCGGCGAACCTACTGACACAAATCTCAGCTCCCTCCTCCCTCTCTCACTCGCTACATACTCAATTATGTACCGAAAGTACCGAATTACCTGCTTTTTGCACTCGCGTTGCACGGTTATTGCAAGAAAACTATCCATCATACAAGGATCGTTATGGTGTCATTCGAAAGCTCTGTTTATGCCCTTTCAGGGATAGGTACTTGTTTTACGTTCTGGGTCTTATTTAGGCATGAAAATGATCACGTAAACAGCCCTATTTTGGCTAAAAACACCCCGCTGGGCGGTACACATAAATAAACCGCATAGGCCGCTCGTAAGGTGTTAAGTATGTCCTTGAGAGTAGAGAACGAATGTTGCGTAGTCTGGAGTTGGCTGGCCGCAATCTGGTAGGCTCTCAGGCCCTCATGAAGGACAGGTACGACCACAAAGTGAAACTCAGGGAGTTTCACATGGGTCAGGAGGTGTTGATTCTACTCGCTCTTGTAGGTCACCCCTTATCCGCAAAGTACGCTGGTCCTTATAGGGTAGCAGAGAAGCTCTCGGACTTAGATTACCTGGTGGCCACTCCAGACAGGCGTAAGAGGAATCAGTTATGTCATGTCAACCTGATGAAGGAGTATGTGAGGCGCCCACCTGAGCCTCTCACTGTCCCTGTGATGTCTTTCAGCAGTCAAGGTGGAGAAGGAGAACGGGACAGTCATGCGCAGGTGGATGACAACTGGGATTATCATGTTTCTGCAGATCAGTGGGCGGGAAACACGAGACAGGCGGCTCATGAGGCTTTGCAACACCTACCTGAGCAACAGCGTGTGGCTGTCGAGCGCCTATTCTGTTTATACCCTACTGTATTTGCGGAACACCCAGGCCTCACTACTCATGAGGTGCACGACGTTGACGTCGGAGACCACCCACCCTTCAAATCAGTGCCCTATAGGGTGCCCCCTATTAAACTTCCGGCCCTCCGGGCGGAGTTGGAGTATATGTTGCAACAGGGACTGATCGAGAAGGGGGCGGTAAAGTGGACATCTCCCGTAACGCTGCAACCGAAGCCGGATGGCAAGGTGCGCTTCTGTGTTGATTACCGCAGGCTAAACGGCTTGACTCCCACCAACCCATATCCTCTTCCCCGGGTCGATGACTGTGTAAACAAGATTGGCAGGGCCAAGTTCTTAACCAAGGTGGACCTGGTAAAAGGTTACTGGCAGGTGCCTTTGTCTGAACGGGCGAAAGAGGTGTGTGGTTTTGTGGTGGATGGTGCTACATATCGTTGTAATGTCATGCCGTACGGTCTAAAGAACGCACCAGCGACCTTCCAAAGCTTGATGAACGAGTTGGTGGCTGACATTCCGAACTGTACCGTGTACCTGGACGACGTCATTATCTACGATGACGATTTCAAGAGCCACTGTGAACATGTAGAATCCCTATTTAAGAAATTAAGCGAGGCAAACTTGGTGGTCAACCTGGGAAAGTGTGATTTTGTGCGGGCTACCGTGCAGTATCTGGGGTTCATGGTGGGTTTGGGCCAGGTGTGCCCCCCACAGAACAAGATATTGGCTATTAACCACTTCCCCAGGCCGTCCACCAAGAAGCAGATCATGAGGTTTTTGGGCATGATTGGTTACTACCGCCGCTTTATAAAGGGCTATTCTACTGTGCTGGCTCCACTGATGGACCTATTGGCCAAAGATAGAAAGTTTAAGTGGGCGCCTGAGTGTGAGAGGGCTTTTTCGCTAGTAAAACACCTGTTGTGTACTCGCCCAATCCTCAGGGCCCCGGACTATAGCCGACCATTCCAGCTGGCAACTGATGCCAGTGGTGTGGGGGCTGGTGCCGTTCTGATGCAATCAGACGAAGATGGGCTGGAGCACCCAGTCAGTTTCTTCTCAAAAAAGTTCAACTCGGCGCAGAAGAACTATTCAGTAGTTGAGAAGGAACTGCTGGCGATTGTGCTAGCGCTCAGGCACTTTGAGGTGTATGTTCCAGCCTATGGACCAGTTGTGGTGATCTACACCGACCATCACCCCCTCAAGTTCCTGAATCAATTCCATAACCGGAATATGAGGCTGACCAGGTGGTCATTAATGTTGCAGGAATACAACCTAGACATACGCCATATTGCCGGTTCTGAGAATGTGATTGCAGATTGCTTATCGAGGGTGGAAGACCCGGGGTAGATCATCACAAGGGTAGCCTCCTACTTTGGTTTGATTAGTATGTTTATGTCTGGTGCTTGTTGGCTCGCGTGTGTAGCCCAGCGTATTGGGTCGTAAAGTAGGAGTTGCTGTGTTGGTATAGAAGAAAAAACTAGGCTTGCCCCTGTAGTTCAGCCGCCATAAACATAATTATTAAAAATATAAAAATCCTATAAAAACTCTTTCTTTGATAGTTGAATTTTGTTTAAGTATGTTATACCAGAAATTCTGAGTTGTACTCCTCTCAGAAGGCTGGGCTAGTGAAGCTCGCTCTTATGAGCATAACTATGTGATTTAATCTATTGTGTTGGGAGGGGTTGTTAATTTTTATAATGTGTTATTTTGATGAGTACTGTGCTTTACGTTTCATTGTTGCTGGGTGGCTAGGAGTGGCGAATTTTGTATGGGTTCTGCGTGTCAGATTTAGAGCTCATAGTTGGAGCCTCTTAAAAATCTTGGGAGGGGTGTGACGCACACCGCTTCCCCCAGAACCGCATGGCTTACTCGCTAGGACTCGCCAGGGCAGAGAATATAGCTACAGTCTACCTATCATTGTGTACTTTCCTTCTCGAGAAAGCTTGTGTTGCAGACAGTTCAGAACTGTTCTTTATTTTCGTCTGTCACAATCCTTTCTATTTTATTTAGTCAATTGAAAGTATTGTGTTAAGTAGTTGAATGATGGGAAGGCGAGCGGGAGAGAGAGAGAGAGACCAGGTGGTGTGACTTGGTAGGGAGGCCGGCGCGTGGCTGGCCCCCTTACATAGGCCTCGTGGGATTCGTTGCCTCCTGCCTAACACTGCCTACTAGGCGGCTGCTTACTGGGCGACTGTCGCGCGCCCTCGTGCCATTCCTGCGAACTGGGACTCCAGCCAGGAGGTACAGGGGAATATCCTTGTCAGATCCTTCCCAGACAGCATACTCTAAGCATCTCCCATGAACTGTTCCACACTCTTGTCTTAGAATCTTTCCCCCCTACTGCCTCTATCATTTCCACTACTTCCTCACCTTTTATTAATATCAATCCCCCTCTGGTTCTCTGCATCCACACCTTGAATTGGTGGCCAGACTGTATTATATGCTGGATCTCACATTTCTTATGTACTAGGTTAAGGTTAAAGATAGTCATTGTCTTTTTGGGAGATTGTATTGCTCAGACTGTCTCCATCAATCACTAATGTTTCTACAGGGTTAAATAATGCTAGACTAGGGATCAGGTACCTTGCTGTTGGTGTTTTCACTGTGTGTAGGCTACTTTTAAGCTGCACGACACTACAGATTCTGTGGGTTACCTGGGTGGATCTTTTGTCTGTGTACCTTGGAGTTTAGACTGTGTAGTGCGTGAGGGCTGCTTGCCTAATCCACCCAACACTGTTCTAACTCTATTTGCTTTTACTTTTGAGGGTCGCCAGGAGGATACTCGATACTTGTGATCGAGAATCCTCAAGAGAGCACCCCTTCATATTAACGTAATCAGGCCGCACAGACCCAAGGTCCACAATAGGCTAGGAGCTGCCTTGCTCCACCAGAATTCTGTACCTTTGCGCATCCCAGCTAGACTTTATTAACCCGGGTAGACATTAGCTGGATTAGATCATATAGTCTTTTATGCATACCCATTATTTTTACACAAGCATTTTGAGGGCTAGGTTGCTGTAGAGAGACACAACCAGCATAGACCGGTTTTGTTAATAGGAGTACTACTTTTTCGTGGCGAGCATTATTACTGTTGCACCGCTTATAATATTCTTGTGTCCAATAACATTATATGTCCAGCCTTTTTGTGTATTTAGCCTCCACGTGCATTGTCCTGCCTCCTGCTATTTTGTGGTTCCATTTCCGATACGTTCTTCTTAGTAGCATCCGACATTATTCAGAAGATTCCTTGTTCGGTGCTTGAGGACTTTACAACACTTTCTTTCATAAAGGAGTGACAGATATTATTGATTAAAGTAACGTTAAGTAAACCTTCTTCTTGTTTGCATTAGATCACTCTTGTGATTTAATTAAGTTAACTATCTTTTCCTTGTGTACCATAACTAAGCAACCATATGTTATAGGTAATAGGCTGTTTCAGAGAACATCAGCCTATAGTAGAAGCACATAGATACTGAGAGTTAAGATACCCCGCTATCGCAGATATAATTCTGGAGGGTATATGTGTTCTTTGTTCGACGGGATTATATATCAGGGGTTGGATCTAGCGTTTCCGTTGTTGCATTTATGCCAGTCTAGTCCAATGTATAAGAGCCACTGATTTATACAAGACCCGATCGTAACAGTGTAGGTATGTGTACATATGTGTACGTATGTAGGCCACCCATATACTAAGGAATATGCCGCATATAGACCAAAATTGCGACATATAAGCAAATTTTATGAGAGTTTAGAAAGGCATGAAGTGAGGTGAGGGAGTTTACGCGGGAGACAAGTGCGTGCCCACCGCTTGAGGGAGAGCGGGTTTAGCGTGTGAGTATGTGTAGGTATGTGTACGTATGTAGGCCACCCATATACCAAGGAATATGCCGCATATAGACCAAATATGCGACATGTAAGCGAATTATGAGAGTTTAGGAAGGCGGGAACTGAAGTGAGAGTTTACGCGAGAGACAAGTGCGTACCTAGCGCTTGAGTGCGGGTTTGGCGTGTAGCAGGGTGGTGTCTTGAGTTGCCAAGTTGTACAGAGTATGTTGGCTGTAATAGCACGTATATATCGTATTTTCAGCACTGTCATGATATATATATAAAGTACGTGTACGTATGTAGGCGATCCATCTACCAAGAAATATGCCGCATATAGAACAATTTTATGCGATATACACGCCTTATGAATGTGTTTATGCGAGAGGTGTGTTGGGTTGGTTGGTGTGTGGCAGTGAGGGAGTTGTTGTGAGGCGCTGGTAGGCCAAGGTCACCCAGCTGGGTGGTGTTATTGTTTTACAATCTGAGGTGTAAACAGACTGAGCTATATTTAGACTGGTGTCCAATGTTGGTAGGGTAGGCAGATTGCCATATCAAACTTTGATTTATTCATTTGCAAATGATACGCAATACAAATGTATATTCGAGACTTACTTGGGGTATTTTGTATGACATGCATTACTATATAATCGAATATACGCGTGACATTATAGAGGGATGTTGGAGGAAATTCGACACAAACACACCTGTCCTTCATTATTTGTAAGATTATTCAATACAAATGTATTTATACGCAATACAAATGTATATTCGATACTTACTTGGGGTATTTTGTATGACATGCATTACTATATAATCGAATATACGTGCAACATATACAGTAGAGGGATGTTGTGGGAAATTCGACACAAACACACTTGTCCTTCATTGTTTGCAAGATTATACAATACAAATATATTTGTGAAGGTTATTTTTTGCATTTTGTATTATAAATGAACCCGATATCCGAGTTTGTTGGGGCCGACTCAGAGAGAGACGGTGGGTGGGTGGGTGGAGAAAGGGTTTAGCTTAGTTACCGCGCGATAAGACTGGTGTCACACTGAGAGGGGCAATGTTGGGGAGTGTTTGGGCAATTGTTTAACGAATAAAGTTCTAAAATAAACTTATTTTTGAGAGAGATGGTTTTATATGCCTTTGCATGATAGGGCTGATAATTCCATCAATTTACTAAAGTAAATTGGTGGGATAATTTTTTTTTTTTTTTTCCAACTGACAGCTAGAATGAACAGATCAAGTTTTCGGTGATATATTGAATGAGCTGCTGTGGTCTAGTCAGTGAGGTCACGGATTGAGATTCTGAGGGTATGCCAGGGTAGTGGGTTCGAATCCAGAAGGGGGTTATGGGGAAGGTTTTATAATGCTTAGAACAATTTTGATATTTTTTTTTTTTACAAGCCCATGTCATTGTATTCAAGCAATATGAAATATTCATAGAATATATCATATTGCAAGAATACAATGACATGAGCTTGTATTTTTTTTCTTTTTATTATTATCATTTTATAAGTCAGATGAACATAGGACTGAATGTACATATGATTATTTTCTTACACTACAATATATTTCAGGTTGAAATAAACAAGAGAATAATTAACATACAAAATATTTCTATTATGAACAAAAAAATACATATAACATTAGATCACAGAGATCATATTGTACTTGTGTTATTATATAAATATATATATATATATAAATCAACACCAGCGCTGGTACAAACATCTTTATTTTGGTAACGTTTCGGTTTAAGCATAAACCATCTTCAGACCTGAACTGAAATGAAATAAAAGCCTATATAAATGGCAGAGTAATTTTCTAATGTAAATATTCTTATTAATAATTAAATTTAACAAATCTAGAATAAAACTTAAAATTAATAGTTATAAAAATAATAACCTAATACATATTAGAACTAGTAAAGTGAAAGAATAAAATGAGAGTCGAAGAAATATTATGTGAGCAATAAAAGGAGGGGGGGGGGGGCAAAGTTAATAACAAATGTTTTCATATATATAAGAACTAACCTTTACATATTAGAAACAGAGTAGAGGAGTGGAAGAGTCGTGCACACCCAGGCTGGGTTTATGAAACTGGGTGAGCAGGGTCTCCGACAGGAGTCGTGTGACTGTGTTTGGGGCAGTGGTGAGAATTGAAAAATCGGAGGGTTTTATGGGGTGATCAGATGATTCAGAGTGGTTTCGAATGTCAGAAAAGGAAGGATTTGAAAGAGGTCGGTTAGTTCTAAATTACCTACCCCGATGCTCCGAGATCCTGGCGGTGAGATGTCTCTTGGACTGACCAATATAAGTCGTATTGCATCGACTACATTTAAAGGAGTACACCACCGAGGACTGTAGAGAATCGGGAATTCGGTCTTTAATTTTAAAGAAGTGAGACAAAGTTTGGGGAGATTTGAATACCACTCTCAGTGATATTTGTAGGTAGTGTTCACGAATCAATTTAGCGACTTTATTTTGAATTGAATATGATTTGTTGCCTAGAAATGGGATAGTGAAATAAACGTTACAGCAGTTCAGGACCGCTGAGCGTCTTGATCACAGGATTAGGAAAACCACCCTCGACCTGGAGTTCCTCAATACCTGCCAAACACACAATCTTGTTCCTAATTTTCTACAATTCAAGGTCCATAATCAACAACTGAGATCGTCACGATTGTATAAGAATTGACAGAAAAGATTCCTTTCTAATGAAATTAAGTCAAAATCCAAACAACTTAAACTCCACAAAACTAAGCTCAGCTCAACACTTTCAACCTTGAAACGATCACTGTCCTTCTTTGATTTCACTCATCTTACAGGTATTATCTAGCGAACTAATGTTAACACTCTAGATAGGGTTAAATATATGCAAAATAAGAAACTTCTTAAGCTAGGTTATGTAAACCCTAACGGCGTATCTACTGACAAAGTTCTATTTAATTTGTCCTCAAGAAAACTCACTAAAGATGAAAAATCCCTATTATCCAAAGGTCTAAAATTCGCCATGCCCTCTAATAAGCCAAAATACCTGCCTCATTTTCTGTCTTTTGAAATGTTTTTAAAGAAATTGTTTACTCACGAGTTTTACCCCCATGCCAATAAATCCTTTGATTTTTTAAAGAACTCTCTGAAGCACATTGCACTTTCGAATTATTATTCCCATAATTCTTTCGTACATTCCCTATCTGACGGCGAACGAAATGCTTTGAAATCCCTTGCTGCCGATCGATCAATTGTCATAGTTAGGCCAGATAAAGGAAATGGTGTAGTCTTGCTAAATAAATCTGATTATACAAATAAGATGTTAGATATCCTTAATGACCCATCTAAATTCTCAAAAGTTACAGGGGACCTATTCCCATTACTATCAAAGAAGGAAGATAAGATAAATAATTTCCTAAGAAAACTGAAATCCCTTAACGTAATAGATGATGATTTGTATTCTTATCTCTTCGTATCTGGTTCCCAACCTGGCCTTCTATATGGCCTCCCGAAAGTCCATAAACAAGACTGTCCACTTCGCCCAATTCTATCAGCAATGAACACATGTAATTATAATTTGGCCAAATATTTTGTACCAATATTAACTGACTTAACTTCTAATGAATTCACTGTTAAAGACTCTTTCTCATTCGCAAGAAACATTTGTAACTTAACTTATGAAAATTGTACTATGGCCTCATTTGACATAAAATCCTTGTTCACGAATATCCCCCTCGATGAAACTATCGACATTTGCACCAATTAATTATTCACTGAAAATAATAACATAGTTAATGGCTTAGGTAAATCGCAATTTCATAAAATGCTTTCCCTTGCTGTTAAGGATTCCATATTTCTATTCAATGATAACATATACAAACAAAACGACGGCTTATCTATGGGAAATCCACTCGCTCCAACCCTCTCGAACGCATTCTTAGTGTTTCATGAATCAAAATGACTCTGTGAATGTCCAGATAGCTTCAAGCCTCTTGTCTATAACCGTTATGTCGACGACACATTTGTCGTTTTTAGTTCACCCGACCACGTTCCCCTGTTCTTGAATTACTTAAACTCGAGACACAAAAACATGACTTTCATTTGCGAGACAGAGGAAGACAATAAATTGCCATTTTTAGATGTTCTAGTGGAAAAACAGAATAGCTCATTTAGTACTTCTATATATAGAAAGCCAACCTTTACAGGACTTACAACAAAATTTAATTCTAGCATTCCCATACAATATAAGACAAATCTAATTATTACTTTAGTCACCAGAGCCTACCATATATGTTCGTCTTACATGTCCGTCCACCTCGAATTTGAATTCTTACGTAAAACACTGAAACTTAATGGCTTTCCAATAAATTTCACAAATACCTCGATTGGTAAGCAACTAAATAAATTAAGAACCTCCTCAACTCCGATCCTTACAGCTCAGAGAGCCATTGTTTATTTCACTATCCCATTTCTAGGCAACAAATCATATTCAATTCGAAATAAAGTCGCTAAATAGATTCGTGAACACTACCCGCAAATATCACTGAGAGTGGTATTCAAATCTCCCCAAACTTTGTCTCACTTCTTTAAAATTAAAGACCGAATCCCCGATTCTCTACAGTCCGCAGTGGTGTACTCCTTTAAATGTAGTCGATGCAATACGACTTATATTGGTCAGTCCAAGAGACATCTCACCGCCAGGATCTCGGAGCATCGGGGTAAGTCATTTAGAACTAACCGACCTCTTTCAAATCCTTCCTTTTCTGCCATTCGAAACCACTCTGAATCATCTGATCACCCCATAAAACCCTCCGATTTTTCAATTCTCACCACTGCCCCAAACACAGTCACACGACTCCTGTCGGAGACCCTGCTCACCCAGTTTCATAAACCCAGCCTGGGTGTGCACGACTCTTCCACTCCTCTACTCTGTTTCTAATATGTAAAGGTTAGTTCTTATATATATGAAAACATTTGTTATTAACTTTGCCCCCCCCCCCTCCTTTTATTGCTCACATAATATTTCTTCGACTCTCATTTTATTCTTTCACTTTACTAGTTCTAATATGTATTAGGTTATTATTTTTATAACTATTAATTTTAAGTTTTATTCTAGATTTGTTAAATTTAATTATTAATAAGAATATTTACATTAGAAAATTACTCTGCCATTTATATAGGCTTTTATTTCATTTCAGTTCAGGTCTGAAGATGGTTTATGCTTAAACCGAAACGTTACCAAAATAAAGATGTTTGTACCAGCGCTGTTGTTGATTTTTATCATCCGACTCCGATTCCCGCAACAAGAGAGTATTGCTTCTATATATATATATATATATATATATATATATATATATATATATATATATGTATATATATTTATGAGGTAACAAACAGTGACATAAAAGCGTGATCAGGTCAGGTCAAGTCAGGTACGGCGAGCGAGAGTCAGGGCAGCGGCACTCAATAGTTTTTATACATATTGTAGTCCCTGAATCAGTCACCCACGCAGAGTGCAACCTTGCACTCGTTGCACATGGTGGTGACTTTTTTAGGGTCCTTGGGTCTCCTGGTGCTGTGGCTGCAAACGTGACATTACATCTGCTTGTGACGAGTGCCAGTTCTCTGCGTGTGGATGACATAGTGCCTTTGGACCCCCACCTGGATGCGGTCATGGACGTTCTCACCACGCCATGACACATTGCTCGTAGTGGGGGTGCCATACTTTTCCAGGAGTTGGTACGAGACGTTGTACACGAACTCCCGGAACTTTAGTTTCATGTTTGGAGCCATGTCTTTTTTGACAAGCCACAGGTTGTACGCGTTGAGCATCGTGATGTCGACTAGGTGGAGGAAGAGCTTGTGATACCATTTCACAGTCTTCCTCAGACACTCAACACCTGCAAGTTGACAATCTGACTTGTCCACCAGGTGCATGTATTTGGTGTAGTCCACTACCATGTTGGGTTTTTCGATGGTTTTCTTGGTGCAGAAGTGGACTTTACCAGAGTCGACCTGGACACCTGTGTGGACTGTCGAAAGCAGATGAACGTCACGTTTGTCCTTCCACTTCAGAGCCACCACTTTCCCGGACTTCTCCATCATCTTGTACTTGCCGGCCCCCCTTCGTCGCCTTCGTCGTTGCCTTCTCTCGCGGTGTTCTTGTGCCAGTTCATCATCATCAGGTGTGTCACTGGAGGAGGGATTTGGAAGTGGAATGGCGTGACCGACGAACTTTGGCATAGACTTTTTTGTCTTTCTGACAGTCCCACATGACCCCGTTTTGTTGTCATGAAGAAACTGGCAGAGAGCAGGAGAAGTATACCAATTATCGGTGTACAATACGTGTCCCTTGCCCATGTAAGGTGCCATCATTTTCTTTACGATGGCCCCTGACATGCCCATGGGGTCATTGGCACCGACTCTTGGCACGTCTATGTCAGTTCCTGTGTACGCAATCATGTCAAGCACTATACCGGTCTCACAGTCGCACAATACGAAGAGCTTGATTCCTAACCTGTGCCTTTTCAAGGGGATGTATTGTTTGAACACAAGACGACCTTTGAAGAGCACGAGACTCTCATCAATCACCGAGTTGTTGAAGGGGTAAAAATATTTCTTGTATCTTGCCAGCAACATGGTGAACACCTCCCGAACTTTCCATATTCTGTCAATCCTGTTAGAATTTTCATTGTCTGAGAAGTGCATAAATCTCAGCAGCAACAAAAATCTGTCACGAGTCATGAACTTATTGAAAGTTGGGGTGGCGATCAGAGGGTCGTGCTTCCAATAATGTTGAAGCACATGTTTCTTGCAAAGAGGCATGAGCATCACTAAGGCAAAGAACGTCATGAATTCATTTATAGTCGTATCTACCCAGCTTCGTATTCTCGCTCTTGGAGAAATGACGTCCATTTAGCTATACACCCACCTGTAGTAGGCGTTGGTTTGGGCAACTATGTACGACATTAGCTGCACGTCGAAGAAGGCGAGGAAGAAATTCATCTCGTTCGAGTTGTCATCACAGGGCCAGTCAGCAGTTGTACCTGACCTACCAGCATCAAACTGGTGCAAATCAGGCACAAAATCGGCCCCGTCAGACCACACAAACATATGGATATTGGCGTCGGGGATGGGAATGTCATCTGCGTCTTCGCCAGTATCAGACAAATCACTGCCATGATCACGATATAGCACATCCTCATCACCCTCGTCATCACTTGAACGCCCGTCCTCATTATTGGCACTTTGCTCCGATTCACGTTCACTATCCACCCACGCGCCCCCCCACCCAGACTCCCGTGCGGCGACGTCGTCGTCATATAAATCCTGCGTGTCATCATCCTGGGAATCAGGAAACAGCAGGGCGGCGTATTTCGACGGAGTAAAGTGCGTCGTCCGTCTCGATCGGGCAGGTGTCCTGTGGGCAGAGACAGAAGGGCCAGCAGAAGGGTCGGCAGGGGCATCAGTGGTGGGTGTGGCAGAGGTAGAGGCAGGCAATATTATGGTTGTCCCTGTCGCCTTTGCCGCCTTGCCCTTCGTCCCTTTCTTCCCTTTGTCAGGGGCAGGGGCAGAAGGGCCGGCAGGGCCAGCAGAGGTCCTGGATGGCAATATTATGGTGGTCCCTGTCGCCTTTGTCGCCTTGCCCTTCGTCCCTTTCTTCCCTTTGTCAGGGGCAGGGGCAGGGGCAGAAGGGCCGGCAGGGCCAGCAGAGGTCCTGGATGGCAATATTATGGTGGTCCCTGTCGCATTGTCGCCTTGCCCTTCGTCCCTTTCTTCCCTTTGTCAGGGGCAGGGGCAGGGGCAGAGGCAGCAGGGGCGGCTGGTGGTGGTGGTGGTGGTGGTGGCACAGTGGTAGTGGCAGAGGTAGAGGTTTTCTTACCCATACCCTTCGTCCCTTTCTTCCCTTTGGCAGGGGCAGAAGGGCCGGCAGGGGTAGTGGCAGAGGCGGAAGGGGCGGCTGGTGGTGGTGGTGGTGGTGGCACGGTGGTAGTGGCAGAGGTAGAGGTTTTCTTACCCATGCCCTTCGTCCCTTTCTTCCCTTTGGCAGGGGCAGGGGCAGGGGCAGAAGGGCCGGCAGGGGCAGCGGCGGCAGGGCCAGTGGCAGGGGCGGCTGGTGGTGGTGGTGGTGGCACGGTGGTAGTGGCAGAGGTAGAAGTTTTCTTACCCATGCCCTTACCTCTCTTCCCAGTGGCCCCCGCAGGTCCTGCAGCCCCAGGGCGGCCTCCTGCGTCGGTGATAGTGGTGGCAGTGGTGGCAGTGGTGGTGGTAGTGGTGGTAGCAGTTGCCTGGGTGGTCGTGGCAGTGTCCCCGAAAGACAATGACCTCTGTGCACTGCCCCTGCTTGTACGTGTTTTACGTGCAGGTTCCTCATCCTTGGAGCTACTCGTGCCGTAATAATGGTAGCTCGGGTCTTTAGCAGCCACTCTCTGCCTTCCATGGCCGCTGACACCACCAGAAGGAGGGCTGGTTGTGTCATCAGGGCGAGAGCGTGAGGGACGTCTAGGCTTCATGACGAGTGCTTGAGTCGGGTGCGGGCCGAGCGTGTGGCGGGGTGGCATCGAGAGTTGCCAAGTTGTACTACAGCCACACCAATTTGTAGCCGCCTGGCTGTAAACCGGCGGTTTTGGTACGCCTTCAAAAACCGAGATTATATGAGGAGATCCGCAGCGCACCGGTAAACCTCTTATGAGGAGATCCGCACTTGCCGAGTTAATGAATGTGCATTCAGGTTTTTCTTCTGACTAAATAGTTCACCGCAGACATCACACTTAAACTTGTTTAGTTCTGAATGAAGCAACATATGAGTGGTGAGGGTACTCTTCACACCAAACATTTTACCACAGACCTGACACTCAAACTTCTTCACTTTGGAATGAACTAATGAATGCATAATAATAATAATAATAATACTTTATTTCAGACTCACACAGTACAGAGGGGACCATACTGGGGTCCATATATACCTTACAGTAACATAAATATGTATAAGCTACTGTACATAGGCTACATAAAATAAAAAAAAATTAAATAATACCCAGCTTGCTATCATGTAGTTCACAGCACTGCCTCAACCAAAAACAGTGGTCATCAAACTACTGTGTTACCAAAACCACTGTCCTAATTGTGTACAGTACCATGCCTCACATCATTTAGCTTCCGGTACAGTATGTTGCTACAGTACAGTATAGGAATATTGGTACTGTACTGCACTATGAGGTTCAGTACCGGTATGCTAATTCTGTAGAGTAGCAGACCTGAAATCATTACTTAAGGTTAAATATAGAGCAACTTCCTCCAGTGTGCCTGGATCCTAGAGGTGTACACTATGCTTGGAGTTTGTAGCATTTTAACCCATAACTAGCGGCGCGCAACATAAGTCGAGTTAAATAAAGCTGGACTATGTGGCGGCGCTCGACATAACTCGAGTGGCAATTTCAGCACGTAATGAGGCTGAGAGAGAGAGACAAGTGGTGGCAGGAGACTAGCGAGCGTATGACTGCTCCAGACCACCGCGGCGAACCTACTGACACAAATCTCAGCTCCCTCCTCCCTCTCTCACTCGCTACATACTCAATTATGTACCGAAAGTACCGAATTACCTGCTTTTTGCACTCGCGTTGCACGGTTATTGCAAGAAAACTATCCATCATACAAGGATCGTTATGGTGTCATTCGAAAGCTCTGTTTATGCCCTTTCAGGGATAGGTACTTGTTTTACGTTCTGGGTCTTATTTAGGCATGAAAATGATCACGTAAACAGCCCTATTTTGGCTAAAAACACCCCGCTGGGCGGTACACATAAATAAACCGCATAGGCCACTCGTAAGGTGTTAATGATGCTGTTCTCAGAAGTGTTAAGACGCTGAATGAATTTATATGTTAGCTTTCTAATGAGTGATTGATAACAGTGTAAGTTCATATAGGCACATAGCGTACTTGTACTCTCATATTTTGAGAGCCCCAGAAAAATGTTCATGATATTGTGATATGAGATACTTAGTCTATTCACTGTAATTTTCTACCATAGTTGTGCTGTATACATTGGTGAGCAGTAGGAGTTGAACAATGTTATTTTTGTATCCCATTTGCACATAATAATTATATGAAATTTTCTTAATATTGAATTTCCCTGCATGTAAAGTTGCCTTCGCTGATGACCCATATCCTCATCATCTGAGCGATCACTTGAAATATAGTGTCCTAGATACTTTACTTTACTTACTTCTTCTACAATTTCTTCATACAAATGGAATTTAGGTAGCTTTGATTTCAATAGAAGGTTAGATTTAAATATTATGATATTGCTCTTTATAGGATTAAATTTGACTGAATGTTCGATTCCAAATTTTTCATATACTCTTAACCCGGCCAGCCCCAGCGACGCGTCTGACGAGTTACCTATGTATGTAACGCCAAACCCCAGCGACTCGCCAGACGCGTCACCCTTATAGCTCAGTCGTAAGGCTCAGAGTGGCCCTACCTAGAGGGCTCAGATTTGTATGGGAACTGTGTAAGTATCCCACGCACCCATGCCGATGGTTGAAAACTCTCAAAGTCCAACCGCGTGCGCGTGAGCGCGCAAAAACATGTTTTTTTGGGGGAAAGTGCCTTCAATTTTTTACTCTTGTAAAATCCGTTTTCAGGGGCTCTGTAGGACCATTTTTTGAGCTTTTTGATCGGTTTTTCATGGTTTTTCCTTCATTCCTAACCCATTCGCTATTGTTTCTGGAAAAAAAAATATTTTCAAAACCGGCCGGGTTCTGGTGGTACATTTATTAATAACTAGCCGGGGCTCGACGGGTTAATAATTTATCCAGTCCTGCTCCAGAGGGCGCGATTAAGGCTAGGTCATCAGCATACATGAGATAATTTACAATGGTGCTACCAATGCAGCACCCAGTGCGAGTCTTGTTCAGCTCCAGACTAAGATCATCCATGTAGACGTTGAAAAGATACGGAGACAATATCCCCCCCTGCCTAACACCATTGGTTACGGCGAAAGAGCCTGACAGGATGTTGCCCCATCTTACACACATTTTTTGATTAGCATACCAGAAAACAATTTAGCTAGGCGCTCCCCTGTTAACTAATTTTTCAAATAAGGTTTTGTGACACACCCTATCAAAAGCCTTACTTGCATCAAGAAAACAAGAGAAAATTGAGCTATTTAGTTTGTTGTATGTATCAATCACTTCTTTCAGCACATATATGCATTGGTCTGTGCCGTGATTTTTCTTAAAGCCAAACTGATTGCTGCTGGTGACAATATATGCAGACATTCTTTCTAGCAATATAATTTCAACTACCTTACTCACCACACTAGTAAGTGCTACTGGGCGGTAGTTGTCTTTAGCTGTAATTTTACCTGATTTATCTTTAACCTCTGAAGTGCGCATGGGGGGTAGGAGACACCTCTGCCTGTGCGCATGTATTTGAGCTGTTTCCATCACTAAAATATTAATTTTACCATAAATAGCATTAATACTTCTCCATATGCACCTATTATAGGTTGATTATAAAGGTATTAACCTGTTACAACAATAAAACAAGTGAAAACAGCGTTTGGATGGTCAAAATCGGCGATTCAGGCCGGGAATTACATAATGTATGGATGAGGCAACCTCCTTTCCTGCCACTTTTCCCCAAGGCTGGAGAGACACTGTCGATCGATACTCTCTCTCTCTCTCTCTCTTGCACTCGCTTGCACTCGCTTGCTAACAGTGATGACAATGCCCTGCTTGCAACTCGCTAATGTTAGCACGAAAATATACCACAGAATAAGGGAATAACAGAGAAAATAGGTGATAACTGAAGGAGGGGAGGAAAGTGGGGAAGGAGGGGAGGTAGAGGAGTGATATTTTGCATGGGCCAGGGGCAAAAAAAAAAAAATCTGTGTTTTAAATCGATTTTTTTCCCCCTGACTCTTAACCCGGGAACTGCGGGGAGACTCTTAAGAGTTCCCCCGGCGGACTGCGGGGAGACTCTTAAGAGTCAGAGGCAAAAAAAATCAACTTTTGACATTGAAAAAAAAAAAAAATATTTAACAATGACAGATTAAAAGAAACTTAAGATTTTAAAGGGAGGGATGAAGGGAAGCTTGAATAAGTGCTTCAAAGATCTTGATGAATTTTTAGACAGTGCCTCGGCTGATCAGATAAAGGGCAAGAAGGCTACTGTAACTATAAATCGCTAGCCACTTTTGATAGTTATGCTCAGCAGGTATATGGTTTGTTGTCAAGTCCTGAAGAGGTGGAAGACCAGATGTCAGGTGATCTGGAGTATATTGAAGATATTAATACAGCCTTAGCTAGATTAGCTTCAACTCAAGAATCGCACTGTTAATGATCGTTATAATATGATCAACGACTATAGTTTTATATATGAAATATAGTTTTGTTCACGGTTGTTCCAATGGTGCAATCAGAATTTTTCTATCACCAATAGTTATTGTGTAATGTGAAAAAAATGAAAACATTACCCAGTTTAGCCTAGCCTATATTATAATTTGTGTGAACATCTGAGGTTTATTTATAGCTATGAATTTGAGATCTACGTAGCCTATAGCTCATTATATGAGAACGAGAATGCAATAACGAAGTTAATACGCCTAATATTGGTTTTCTACGAATATTTATAATTCGAGGGAAATAATAATTATTATTTGGTTCACAAGAACCCCGCAACTGCTCATGTTTCTACTTTTAAACTCAAACGTTTTTCCAAAATATCTAGTCATATGACCTATTGCATTCCACAAAACACACATACGATGATACAAAAAAGAAGCACTTATTCACTGCTATCATTAACAGCACTATCAAAATGTATTTTCATCAATAAAACACTTACTGGAATACTGGGGTCAGTCTGTCTGCGGTTGGGCCTGGAGGGACGAGAGATGTTGCAGCCCTACTGCTCAACTCCACCGCCCTGAGTATACTAAACACTCAAATTTGAAATTACTCAACAGTCAACACGTGCGGTGGCGCGGGCCGCGGTCAGCTGTGATATAGGCCTACAATATGTCGTTATCATGATGATATCCTTGCTAAACTCAAGGTCACACACACACAAGATATATTTAACTCTGAACATATTGAGGCTAAATATATATATATTTATTTGTAATTTCGCAATTTTTCCCACATTTTTTTTAGTATTACTAACTGTAGTTGAGGCCCCCTTAGAAAGCTTGGGGGGGGGGGGCGAGCGCCCCTCGCTGCCCCCCCCCAAATGATGCCCCTGCTAGCAACTAGTTGCGTATGACCACACTGGTAAGAAGCCGGCACGCCCGGGCCCCAAGGCATTAGTCAGTAGCAGATCAGACAGCCATCTTGGAAGGTCGAACCTTCAATCGGCTGTGGTAATTATACAGTGACATCTAAAGTGAACTAGTGCGATTTGGTGCAACATTATATATATATGTGTGTGTACCGTTTACCTATTTTCGTTATTACTGAAACTTTATTCTCTTACAGGAAGAATACAGGTTTACAGGAATATAGCTCAATTCTAATTGCTTTTATAATATAGTGCAAAGTTGTAGGTATTTCCCAGTCGGGTAGCTACAATACCTACAAAGACAAACAATAACTCAAACCAGCCCTATTTTAGCATAATATATTTTGTTGGTAATAAACTAAGAAACCCCAACAGTGTCTTACTTCAAATCAATTACCTTATTACCTTTCAACATGTTTTTACAGTGAAAACCTGAACTACAAGCATAACTAAGTACAATTAACCCTCCCGCATTTTTACGACGCGATCGAGTCATAACGCCTTCCCTCCAAGAGTGCTCGTATGACGCAATCGCGTCATAATGCCACCTGTAAGTTAGAAATATTCGCCAAAAATAAGTTTATGACTCGATTTTGACTCAATTTGGACTGGTAAGTTAGGCATTAGTAAGTTACAAAAGGAAGTATCTAGCAACCTCATAGCGTCCCTCTCTGAGGAGCCCAGGCCTTTGTTAACCCGGTGAGACCCAGCGTCGCACGTGTTGCGTCGGCAGTGTTTGATCACCAACTCCCAGCGACGCATCACGTGCGTCCGACATATAAAAAACACTTACGTGGCTCGTAAGGTAGGAAATGGCGGGAGAATAGGAGGGGGAGATACCATAGTGTGTGTGGGAGCCGGGCCAGTAGGTGTGAGCGGGCCGAGACAGCCGCGCGGCTGGTGGTGGTGGGCTTAGTGGGGATAGTTTACATCCTTAGTTCACCGCCACTTTGAACCTTCATTACTCCGGTCGTATGGGAGCTAGAGGCTTGAGATTTATGTGAGACACTCCTTAGGATGTATGCCGTACAATGCCATACTCAGTTTTTACCCTAGTGCTCCCGGGCGGGTGGTCATGCGCGGGAGACGAACTATTGAAACCCCCCCCCCCCGCCCCCCAAATGACCGAAATGAGTTTTTTTTTTATTTTTGTCTTCATTTCTCACCATTCTCTTCCATTTTGGCTCAACAAATTTTTTTGAGGCCCCCCCCCCAAAAAAAAAATGTCTGAGGTGATTTTTTTTTTTTTTTTTTTCATTTCTCATCCTTGTCTTCCATTTTAGCAAACAAAAAAAATAAGTGAAAATGGCTTGGGACTGGGGTGAACAAAATATTATAACTAGCCGGGGCTCAACGGGTTAAGTCAGTAGTTTCCCGGCCCCCAGACTGTGAGGCAGGGGCCCGGCCCTTTAAATTCTGGGCTCCCTCCCTCTGGCCCACCATGCCTAGCTATAGGCAGGCAATTATGGATTATTTTATCTACCCAGTGAAAGTGTTTAGTGAATAATTCGAATTATATATGTATATAAGATGTTACTTGTGACTTTTGGTGACTGAGGGGAATGAATCTTGGTTAACCCCTTGAGTATTGATGCAGTTTTGTCAAGGTATCATTGATGACTTTACACTATTTTTTGCTTGAAAGACAAATATATTTATCAATAAATACTGCCTACAAAATAAATACATTATAATCACGAAGATGTCACAGGAATGCTTACAGGAAGCTTACAGGAAGTATGATAAGTACTCTATGGAATTTTAGTTATATTACAGTATAATTTTATATTATATATATATATATATATATATATATATATATACAGTTTATAATAGCCCAAAGGTCCCGAGCATGCCCAAGGCCCATAATCGAGTATTTCTATATTATTATATTTTGTATTTTATTTACATATTTATTTATTTGATTTATTATTGTTTTTATTTATTTTATTTTATTTATTTTATTTTATCTATATGTTTATTATATTTATTTTATATATATATATACCATATACCGTATATTTTGTTTTGTTATTCCTGTTCCCCAGGGTGTCTAGCGGATCAGCCCCAAGGTCCCGAGCAAGCCCAAGGCCCATAATCGAGTATTTATATTATTATATTTTTATTTTTATTTATATATTTATATTATATTTGATTTATTACTGTTTTTATTATTTTATTTTATTTATTTCATTTTATTTATATTTTCATTTTATTTATTTTATATATATATATCGCATAAATACATATATATATATTTATGACACCTTGTATATATATATAAATATATATATATATATATATATATATATATATATATATATATATATATATATATATATATATATATATATATATATATATATAGATACCCACACACACATACACACATTTTTGTACCATTCATTATATTTTGTTTGACACCTTGTATATATATACTGTATATATATATATATATATATATATATATATATATATATATATATATATATATATATATCTATATATTATATATATACCGGTATATATATTACTTTATTTGTGTGTACAATAGAATTATTTCTGAATTTATTACTGGAAGATAACCTGGCTTTCTTGTTTTGTTTTTTCACTGTCAACCCAGGAGCCATTTCTCTTCTCGTTGGAAAGGGTTGCAGCCCTATCTGGTTAAGTAAAATTGACAACCTTCATGACTGACATGTGTTCTATGAACATTATACAATTATTGGCAAGGAAAATTATATAAAAGTGTTGTATATTGTGGCAAAAATAAACAACTGTATAAACATTCTCATATATTTACATAACAATAACAGTGCATGGAAACAATTGCGCATTGCTCGCGAACCAATTACGTTATATGATTTTGGTTTTCACCATTAGAAAGAGCATAATTTTCCGATTACGGTGATATAAACAGTTATATACGTATCCGAGCAAATAAAGCAACGCCGAGGTGGGGAACAGCTCGGAACCCGGCTAGCGTCGGCGTAACGGGGACGAGTGAAGTGTAAATATTCGCATTTTGGCTCTTCATTTCAAATATTCATAGCGCAAAAGTTATTTGTCATAGGAACTTCTATTTTTTTTTTATACTCATCAGCATTATTTGCCGTATTCAAACAGCCTAAATTTAAGACCATACACTTCGTAACAACGAAATAAATCGAAAATGTTATAAACCATATCAATCAAAATCATATATATTTTATTTTCGGTCACTGCTTGAGAACTATTGAAGATAAACCATTTCTGTTCTCAGATTTGGAAAGAGGAGAAAAAATACTATTATTTGAGCGCACAAATAGATGGTCATCACTCACAATTTAGAGATAAGACGGTGTGAAGACAATTGCATGGAAATAATTGTATTCCGGACTCGTTTACACTTTCGTATTTCGATTTATTTACATTTTGTTTTGTTTTATGATGTACTATAAATATTCCTCTTTCCATTGACATGTGATACATCACAATAAACAGCATTCTGGTGGATGAAAATACAGAAAAACACAAGGCTTCGAAAACTCGCCCAGCCTGGTATTTCATGGCAAATTTAGAGCAGGTCTTACCATAAGTTACATATTTAATGTACTAGAGATTTGTTTACCTTGCTTTTTTTTTTTTTTTTTTTTATGTGATTGAGGGAGGCAAAAGGCAGAACTGCCTATAGCGAGTGCCTCCCCCATAGTTGAAAGAGTGACAGAGCCAAAATCAAGGGACGTTCGAGCCAAAATGCCTGGACACACAGAGTTTGAAGCAATTTAAGTCATAGGAAGACGGAAAGACTAATTCTGGGAGAGAGTTCCAGAGCTCAGGTGTTGAGTAGAAGAAAGACTGAGTAACGTTTCACTCTCGGGTTGGAGAGTTGCACAGAGTACGGGTGGGATTGAGTTGCAAGACGGGTACCACGTGCCCTACGTAAAGGAGGTGGTATACACTGGGAAAGCTCTGAGGAACACTGATTATTATAGTAGCGATAGAATAGCGAGAGAGATGCAACATTGCGGCGGAGAGAGAGAGATTGTAGAGAGTTGGTGAGTGGATGGGAGTTAATGATACGAAAGGCCTTCCTTTCAACTTTGTCTAGGAGAGCGGTGTGAGAGGAACCTCCCCACACATGTGAACAATACTCAATACAAGGACGCACTATGCCCTTGTACAGAGCAAGAAGCTGTGCAGGGGTAAAGAACCCCATAAGGCGGTTGAGCACACCCAGCTTCTGGGAGGCTGCCTTAGCAAGACTGGTAATATGGTCCTTCCAACTGAGAGCAGAAGAAAAAGAAACACCAAGAATATTGGGAGAAGATGAAGGATTGATTTTTGTATTGTTGAAGAATAAGGGATAGTCCGCTGGGAGTTCCTTACGGGTAGATAGATGGAGATATTGGGTTTTGGAAGCATTCAAGGTAACAAGGTTTTCTCTGCCCCAATTGGAGATAGTATTTAGATCAGAATTTAAGAGTTCTATGGCTTCATTACGTTTGTCGTTGAGGGATTGCTGGCTGGGGTGTTCTGAAAAACTAATGGAGTAGTGTAAGGTTGAGTCGTCTGCGTATGAATAGATGGGAATTGAGGTACAGTTGAGGAGATCATTTATAAAAACTAGAAAGAGAATAGGAGATAGGACAGAGCCCTGAGGAACACCGGAGTTTATAGGGTGAGAAAGTGAACAATGGCCATCCACAACCGCTGCTATGGAATGGCCGGAAAGGAAATTAGAGACAAAGGTACAGATGGAGGGATAGAAACCGAAGGAGGGTAGTTTAGAAATTAAAGATTTGTGCCAGACTCTATCGAAGGCTTTCGATATGTCTAGTGCAATAGAAAAAGTCTCACCGAAGTCCCGAAAGGAGGATGACCAAGAGTTAGTAAGATATGAAAGAAGATCACCAGTAGAGCCATACTGGCGATCTGAGAGCAGATTATGAGAAGAGAAATGCTTAATAAATTTGGAAGCAAGAATAGTTTCAAAAACTTTAGAAAGACATGAGATGAGAGCAATTGAACGATAGTTGGAGGGTTGAGAGCGGTCACCCTTCTTTGGGACAGGTTGAATGTGAGCAAACTTCGGCCAGCATGAAGGGATGACGTTAGAGCAGTGGTCTTCATTGCAGGGCTCGCAAGCCAGTGGCGGCTCGCAATGACCTGATTGGCGGCTCGCAAGAGAGAGAGGGAGAATTCATCAGTAATCAGAGAAAAGTCCAAAGTATTAGATATAAATTGCATCATTATTACGTATCGGATTTATCCCTTAATAAAATTGCTAATGGGAATAGGTCTGGTGGCCCTAACAATTCTTTACTTTTAAATAATTATTCAACACAAAGAGAAAAGGAGAAAAGAGTGAGCACCCATTAAACAGGAATGAGAGAGCGAGAGAGAGAAGAACGAGCCTTCTGTACAGGAACTGAACGTGTGGGTTACATAAGTCCGGCGCTCGGCGGCCCATACTCAGCCAGTCGTGTCCATTCACTCGTTTTATTAACCCTTCTTTGGCGGCGCCCGGCTATTGCCGGGCGAGAGAACCTAGGACTATGTGGCGGGGCCCGGCTATAGTCGCATGCAATTTTGAGCACGTAATGTGCTCTGAGAGAGAGCGGAGCGGTAGGAGGAATGTAGGTTACCTCATGACCGCTCGCCATGGTGGCCGTGGAGCTACTGAGATGTACTCCGCCCTACTCCACCCTCCCTCACTCGTTTCACACGTAATAATGTAAGGAAATGACCGTATTTTACCGATTTTGCCCTTCGGTTGCACGATCGTTGCAAGACAGCCAGTGATCGTAGAAGGATGATTCTGGTGTCATTGGAAAGCTCATTTAACGCCCTTTCAGGGATACATACTTGTATTGCGCTTTGGCTCTTGTTTATGCATGAAAACGAGCACGGAAACAAGCTCGTTTACGGTAAAAAAAAAAAACGCTGGGCGGCACAGTCAAATATACTCCACCACCCGCTCTTTGAGTGTTAACACCACATCAGAAAAGGGCAATTTGAAGGAAATATTTGAACAAAGTGGGATGAAAATGGTAGCAGAGACTATAAGAACAGTTTTAAAAAGGAGGGAGACTATCATTAATTTGAGAAAAGAAATATATAATTAATATTAAAATGGTTAACAAATAATAATAACAATAAGGAAACAGCCATCGTTCAAAGAACGAACTCCTGGATATAATAGTGCGCCAATAAAAACAACAGCAGAGAAGTGGGTTATAGTGCCTCGTAAATTAGTGTTAGTTTACGAGAAAAAGACTGTTTTGGTGTATGACCTAAACTCGTATTCTTACAATTTCAAACGCTGTATTTTCCATATTTGGTTATTTTTTCACCAATTTGTCGTATTCCAAGCAGTGACTTATCCAGATTCCAGGCTATAATCAAAATAGACAAATTTATTATAAAACGTAGGCACACAAAAGAAGATGAACCACCAGAAATACAACCTTCTACAAGTGACAAATTACAAGTACAGCATGGAGAAAGTAAAATAACAGCTGGCTCATTTCCAGTCATCACAACAATGAAAGTATTTATTTTCTTAAATTTATATTAGTAAAGTCAAGAATTTCAATATCATTTATTTTACTAAATATTTTCAATATCATTGTTACTAGTCTTGTTCTACAAATCTGTGGCTATGGAAACCCACAAAAATATGTAATTTAGTTCCTATATATATTTGTTTTTCTGTATGCGGCTCTCACTCTGAATATATCCTGAACTTTTGGCTCTCTTGAAAAAATTAGTGAATAACACTGCGTTAGAGGATAGACAGAGACGAAAGAGTTTGCCTAGGCAGGGAGTCAGCATGGAAGCACAGTTTTTGAGAACAACAGGAGGAACACCGTCCGGACCGTACACCTTATTAGTATTAAGCCCAGAGAGGGTAGAAAGCACATCTTTTGAAGAGATTAGGATATTAGGCATAAGTAAGAGAGAGGAGGGTGGAGAGGGAGGAATAGCACCGGAATCATCCAAGGTGGAGTTTCTAGCAAATGTTTGAGCGAAGAGTTTAGCTTTGTCAGAGGAAGATGTGATGGTTGTGCCATCAGAATGGGAAATGGGAGGGAATGACGAGGAAGAGAAATTGTTGAGAAGTTTTTGGCTAGATGCCAGAAAGCTTGGGAAGAGCTAGAGTTGGATATTTCAGGCATTTATTATTGATGAAAGAGTGTTTGGCAAGTCGAAGAACAGATTTGGCTTGATTCCGGGCAGAAACATAAGAAGAATGAGAGTCTTGAGTTTTAAGGCATCGGTACCGTTTGAATGCTTCCTCCATATTGCGGACAGCAGTAGAACAGGCGTGAGTAAACCAAGATTTTTTTAGCATTAGTCTGAGAGAAAGACAATGGAATGTATGCTTCCATGACCGATAGGATTACTTCGGTAATGCGTTCAGCACTCTCCGAGGGTCCCCGGCCACGGATGGGAAATCAAAGAAGTACTGCCGGAGAGCCTCCCAGTCGGCAGCGCCAAAGTGCCACAAGCGCCGCCGGCTAGGAGGATCGGGTGGCCGTACTGGAGAGATAGGACAGTTGACAGAGATAAGTTTATGGTCGGAGGAGCCCATAGGAGAGAAAAGATCGACAGTATAAGAAGAAGGGTTAGAAGTTAGAAACAAGTCAAGAATGTTGGGCCGATATCCGATGCGATCCGGGATATGGGTGGATTGCTAAACTAACTGCTCTAGGTCATTTATGATAGAAAAGACGTAGGCTTGTTCACCAGGTGGGTCAGTAGTGTGAGAGGAGAGCCATTGGCGGTGGTGAACGTTGAAATCTCCTAAGATAGAGATTTCTGAGAAAGGAGAAATGGATAGAATGTGTTCCACTGTAGAGTTTAGATAGTCAAAGAATTTGGAAAAGTTGGTAGAGTTAGGGGAAAGATAGACAGCACAGAAATATTTAGTAAAAGAATGACAGGAAAGTTTGAGCCCTAAAGTTGAGAATTCAGAGGAGTCGAAATCGGGAACACGAGAGCAAGTGAGTTTGTTGTGCACATATGCACAACATCTGCCTTTGGCTTTGAAACTAGGATAGAGAAAGTAGGAGGATACAGAGAAGGGGTTGCTGGATGTTGCTACAAACACCTGAGTTTCGGTGAGGAAGAGAAGATCAGGTTTGTAGGAGGAGAGATTGTTCAATAGAGTGAAAGTTAGAGGAAAGTCCGCGAATGTTGCAGAAATCAATAGAAAGAGTAACAGGCCGAGGTCCAGGTAATTTTGTGGGGTTGTCAGGTGATGGTCGGTCGGGTGAGGGGGCATTTATGGTCCCCCCCCCTGGGGACTCCTAGGCTGGACAAAAATCCATAATTTTATCAAATTTTGGTGTGGAAGAATGAAGTGTGGTGTGCATGTTCAGTGTAGTGAAGTGGATAGGAGGAGGAGGTGTTTGTGAGAGCTAGCTGGATTGCTCTCAGTGTAAATGAGGCACAAAGAAAATCAGTAAGAGAGGCCAAGCAAATGAAACAGGAGTTCCAGCGACTCTTTATCTCATGCCTATAACCTCACCTGGGTCTAGCCCTGATCAATTGGTGCCTACAATCTCCCCACCCATGTTCTTCAATGTTATAAACATTTAATGGTTAGTTAAACATAGGTAGGTAAATTTACTTTGATTTTTGGACTTCCTAGGCATCCTAGAGGCCTAATTAGGCCTAATTTTCGAATATCCGAAATTTTCGTAATTCCGAAAATTCGTGAGATTCGTGATTTTCGGATATAAGGGATTCTACTGTATACGTCTGACTGTACACACTCAGGCATATCGTTGATGTAGATTATGAAAAGCACTGGCCCAAGAATGCTTCCCTGTGGTATCCCGCTCAAGACTTCTCTCCATCCAGAAAGGGTTCCATTGATCTGAACTCTTTGCTTACTCCTCATCAGAAATGCAGTGATCCATTTGTGAATGTTTCCAGTTACTCCATACTCCTCCAACTTCTTCAGTAGACGCTGATGGGGCACCTTATCAAACGCTTTCTGGAAATCCACGTACATTACATCTGTTTCACCACCTTCATCTATAGTCCTTGTCCAGTTATCGACCACATGTAAGAGTTGCAGAACAGTAGATCTCCCTGACATGAACCCAAATTGTCTATCTGAGATCAGTCCATTATGTGACATATGATTCATGAGATGGCCCTTTACAGTAGATTCCATCACTTTGCAGATAATGCATGTTAAACTCACTGGTCGGTAATTTTGTACATCGGATTTATTCCCTTTCTTGTAGATGGTGCTTACATTCACTGACTTCCAGTCCTCGGGTAGTCTACCTTCAGTAAGCGAAGTTTCATATAGATCTGCTAGTACTTCATTTAAGTTGTCCTTGAGTTCCTTCAGAATTCTCGAACTTATGCCGTCAGGGCCCGGTGATGTATCCACTTTCAACTCCTCAAGTTTTCGCACTACAGCTTCCTTTGTTACATAAATATCTTCAAGCGGCTGGTGGTAGTTTGATACTGGTATTTGTGGCATTTCCCCTTCTGGCTCCCTGGTGAACACTTCCGAAAAGAAGTCTGAAAGCAACTCAACCCTCTCTTCATCCGAGGTTGCCAATTTGTCTTCGGAATTGTTCACCTTCAAATCTGCAACTTGGGAAGCTATCTTGAGCTTATTTTTGACAAACCTCCAGAATTTCTTTGGTCTTTCCTTAGATTGCTTCGCTATGTCCATTTCTTCTTCTTTTTGAAGCTTTCTTGTCATACCTCTCACTTTATTCCTCCATTTCTTATATTCCTTGTATTTTTCAGGGTCTCTTGTTTCCAGGTATCTACTCCAACTTTTTTTTCTTTATAGCTACTCTTGTGTCTTTGTCCAGTTTCCCATTTCTAACCCTCTTATTGTTGGCTTGGGTAACATCATACATCTTACTTGGGATATGTTTCCTTTCGGCCTCTTTTATTTTGTTTTTGATTGCCAACCACTTTTCTTCAACTCCGGTCATTCCCTAATTCACTTCATCAATCCAGCTCTGAGTAAATTCCTCCCTCATCTTCTCAAAGTCGCCTTCATCGTAGAAGAATATGTTTCTTTTCGTTGGAGTTTTTTTGATGTAACAGCTGTATTCAAACTCCAGCATGCTGTGGTCACTTTTACCAAGCGGTGACGATGCTAAAACTGTATTAATCATACCCTCCTCATTTGTTAAAATCAGATCCAACAGACTAGGGTTACCAGATCCTCTTCCCCTTGTTGGCTCCATGACGTGCTGGTACATGTAGGTGTCTCGAAGAGTTTCAATTAATTGAAATTCTTCACTATTTTCTCTCATTCCTGGTGTCGCCCAGTTCTCTCAATAAATTTTTGGGTAATTGAAATCTGCTATGAGCATGTGTGTGGTGCTCAATTCCGTTGCCTCCTCCATCAGTCTCCTGAGGTTGATATTATTATCTGATTCACTATTTGGAGTTCTATAAATACAACCCACTAATAATTCATCTGTCCCTCGCAGTGTAAGCTTTATCCACACCGATTCCTGATAGTTTGTTGCAAGCTTAATTTCTCTTGCCCTAATATTAGATTTAACATAAATAGTAATACCTCTTCCTTACTCACTCTCAATGTTGGAATAAATGTTGTATCCGTTCAAACTTATCTCACTCTCCGTTAATGTGTACAGTATCTCATATTTTTAGGCTTCACTTCAGTAATTAAAATTAGGTCCGGTTTGCTTTCTGATTGCGTTATTCTAGTCTCCAGCTCAGCCATTTTATTTCATAAATTGTCTGCATTTGTGTACCAGCAGTTTATTGAGAAGTCTTCCGTATTTTTATCACTCTTCGTCTTCCGAGAGGCCCTCTCGAATTGTCACTCTCTTCTTTCCTTTTTGCTTCCTCTGTTAGCTCCTTTTGTTTCTCCCTTTGGGCCTTTGTCATGTCCTGCTGCAATATCACATTCATATACTCCTCTTGGCCTTTGAGTTTCTATCCTAGTATTACAGCCCCAGCGACGCGTCTGACGCGTCAGCGATGTATGTAACGCACAGCCCCAGAGACGCGCCTGACGCGTCACCCTAATTGCGCCGACCGTAACCTCAGGTGTAGCCACTCAAGAGGGCTCAGATTTGTATGGGAACTGTGTACGTATCCCACGCAACCGTGCCGATGGTTGAAAACTCTCAAAGTCCACGTGAGCGCGCAATAACCTGTTTTTTTGGGGTGATTGCCTTCAATTTTTTACTCTTGTAAAATACGTTTTCGGGGGCTCTGGAGGACCATTTTTTAAGCTTTTTGAGCGTTTTTTTGTGGTTTTTCCTTCATTCCTAACCCATTCGCTATTGTTTCTGGAATAAAACCATTTTTTGAAAACCGGCCGGGTTCTGGTGAACAAACATTACAAAACTAGCCGGGGCTCCACGGGTTAAGATGAATTTATACTAATTTTTCGCATGGGCCTAGGCCTAGGTTTAGGCTAAACTTCCTTACATTGATTTCAGTAAAAATTGAAGAGTTACCGTAACCTAACGTAACCTAACCTAACAAAACAACACAAAATAACTAGTAAAAAGGCTGTCCGGGGTCTCTTCAATTTTTACCATGATTTCTTATTGTGGTTAGGCCTAAGCCTAATATAGGTTTTATGCACCACAGCTATTTTTTTATATTTTTTTATTTAGTTTTTTAGTTTTTGTTGTTTTCTTGGTTTTATTGCAGACCACCGGCAATTAATATTTAGCCTACCTGTTATCCATCAATCTGAAGATACGGCCCTTACTAATGGGCAGGGCTAGGAATCAGAGGGCAATAGAGCTATTACCCTATATATATATATATATATATTTTTTTTTTTTTTTTTTTTTTCATGTTTCATGTTGGTTTTAAAATTGCAGACCACTGAAATTAGTACTTAGGCTACCTATTATCCATCAATCTAACAATGGCGGTGATTCACACAACATAAATGTAGTGTTCAGGGGGTACCGCGACTGCCCGCCTTGTTTACACTACGCGGAGCGGCGGCGGCAGATGCTCGCGATCATGTTCCTGTCTATTTTGACTGCCGTGGAATACAATAATAGGTTGAGCCCCCCTCATCCCCCCATGACTTATTGTCATCATCATATATATTGCCAGCAGGGGGCACATAACAGAAAAAATAAGCATAAAATAGACAGGAACTTAACAGCAGCGATCGACCTATGTAAACGTGACGACCGTACGCCCAAACACTACTACATCTTTCCAGGGTAATTTTACTTTGCTTAATTAACTGTTTGGCTTTTCGTCGTTGTTCTACAAGTTTTTATCCGTTCTTCGTCATTTTGTGAGGATATATTAAAATCCTCATAAAATGATGAAGAACGGGTGAAATTTGTAGAAATTACAACGGAAAGCCAAAAAATTAATTAACCCTTCCAGCCCGGCTGTCCTTTTAAAAGGACACCGAGGCAGATGGGCCGGTACCCGGGTGTCCTTTTAACAGACAGTAAGCTTGAAAGCCTATTCAGCTTGGTCTGAACGCTGTGCGTCTGACGCATGTAAACAAAGCCGGTCATTGCGTCACCGCACCTCCGAAAACAAGGAGACGTCGGATCAATGTTGTTGTTGTATGATATGACGAAATTAGTGTCTGAAAAGCTCCGATATTGTCAACATCGCGGAAAAATTAGCTCCACGGAAACCATCATCACAACTGAACCAGTAGACTTAGAGAGCTCTACTCAACGCCAGTCTACAGATTGGAAAGCGCACTACGTTTAGGGATGTGTGGGAAATTTCTAGCAGTTAAAATAACAAAGATACGGTAGACTAGGCCTAGACGTTTTTCGGCCAGATCGCCCGGATACGACCTCCGTCCTTTGGTAAGGCAGCTCGGGTAGCAAGGGTTAAGCAACGTAAAAAGACCATGGAGTTAAATGTTGCGATTCAAAGTACAACAAACCCGAAAGAATTCTATAGTTATATCAGTAAGAAGAAAGTAGTTATTTCAACTGTTGGACCGTTAGTCGACGAGAAATTGGTGAATACACCAAAGACGAAGTACAAATGAGTAATGCCCTCAATACCTTCTTTGCATCAGTTTTTACAACAGACATCAGTGATATCCCTAAAGCATCGCCGATTCAGATTGATAATTCTAATGTTCTAAGCAATATCACCATTACAGAGAGAGAAGTATTGAAATGTTTAGATAAACTCAAGGTAAATATATCGCCTGGACCTTATACAATCTCACCTAGAATTTTAAAGGAAGCTAAGAATGAGCTCTCCAAACCACTGACATTGCTATTCAATAAATCCTTACAGTCTGGAACTATACCTGATCAGTGGAAGCTAGCCAACGTAACATCGATATTCAAACAAGGCAGCAAATCCCTACCCAGTAACTATCGTCCAATTATCTTAACATCAGTTGTATGTAAAATGCTAGAAACTTGTAAGCGACAGACTTGTAAATCACTAAGAGGAAAATAACATTTAAAAATACTCAACACGGCTTTCGTAACGAACATTTTTGCTTAACAAACCTCTTAGACTTCTTCCACGATATCCTCAACCTCTATGATGAGAGTAAAGCTGTATATATTATATAGGCTACCTTGATTTTCAAAAGGACTTTGACAAAGTTCTCCACAAACGTTTACTGTTAAAACTAAAAGCGCATGGAATAGAAGACGGTGTGTTGAAATGGATAGAAAATTGGCTCAGCAACAGAAAGCAAAGAGTAATCATAAACGGTAAGGTATCTAAGTGGACCAATGTAAGTAGCCGGGTACCCCAGGGATCGGTACTAGGACCAATTATCTTTCCAATATACATCAAAGACATAGATGTGGGTCTCACCTGTACAAACTCAAAGTTTGCTGACCATACAATAATTGCAAATAGCGTACTCTCAAAAGAACAAGTTGACGATATGCAGCACAATCAAGATAAGTTGTCATGTTGGGCCCAAATTTGGGAAATGAGTTTCAATGCGGATAAATGTAAAATACTACATATCGGATACCGAAATGAGAGAGCAAACTATTCGATGAATGGCACTCAGCTTAACCCGCTGAGTGCCAGCCAATTTTGACGGTGTGCTTCTGCCAGTGCCAGAGTTTTTTTTTTTTTTTTTTTTTTTGGCTAAATCTATCAAGTTGGGAGAGAAAGGAAGGATAATGGTAAAAAAAAACACTCCCCTTGTCCATTTTCGCCAGAAATCAGGTCCCCGATGGTCACGAAAGTAGCTGAAAAGACACTATAGACTACAGATACTTTTATGGTATTGGAATGTATGGGTAGGAGGGTGGTGGGAGGGTGGTTTGGGGGATGGTGGGGGGAAGGTAGAAGCGTAATTGACTCATGTTACAAATATGAAGCCGATTAGTGAGTTAGTTTCGCCACCACAGATTTTCCTTTTTTTCCTTATCTTCATACGGATACGCTGGAAGTGGGTGGTGGGAGGCGGTTGGGGGTGTGGTGGGGGGAAGGCAGAAGGGTAAGGGACTTGTCACACAAATATGGAACCGATTGGTGCAGTCGTTTCGCCGCCACAGATTTTCATTTTTTTTCCTTCTGACGGGACCGACAGTCAGCGAGTGGTTGGGAGGAGGGATTTGGGATTTTTATGGTGGGTAGCCAAAAGGGTAAGGTATATGTGGTAAAAATATGAAAGCCATAGGTGCAGTTGTTTCGCTGCTACGATTTTTTTTCGGCGAGGACGTATATATACGTCCCTGGCACTGGGCGTGACAACACCCTAGGACGTATATATACGTCCCTGGCACTCAGCGGGTTAAGAGTGTAGACAGAGAAACCGATCTGGGAGTAACAATATCGAGTATGGTAACCTAAAACCCAGCCAACAATGTACGGAAGATGTTAAGAAGGCAAACAAAATAATTGGCTTTATAGGCAGGTCATTTGAACATATATCCAAAGAAGATATCCTAACTCTTTATAATTCCTTAGTCCGCCCTTTTCTGGAATACTGCGTTCAATCCTGGTGTCCTTATTACCAAAAATATATAGACAAACTAGAACGAGTTCAACGTAGAGTTACCAAAATGATACCTAGCCTAAAGAACAAATCAATTTCCTTTAACCTAAGACATGCGCATGGGGGGTATGAGACACCACACTCCTGTGCACATGTATTTGAGCTGTTCACATCACTAACATCGTTATTTTACCATAAATAGCATTAATACTTATCCATATGCGCCTATTATAGGTTGGTTATAAAGGTATTAACCTGTTACAGCAATAAAACAAGTGGAATCAGCGTTTGGATGGTCAAAATCGGCAATACAGGCCGGGAGTTACATAATGTATGGCTGAGGCAACCCCCCTCCCCTCCTCTCCTCCCCTTGTCTGGAGAGACACTGTTGCGCAATAGTCTCTCTCTCGCTCTTTCCCACGCTTGGTAACAGTGATGACAACGCCCTGCTACCAACTCGCTAATGTTAGCACGAAAATAGACCACAGAATAAGGGAATAACAGGGAAAATAGGTGATAACTGAAGGAGGTGAGGAAAGTGGGGAAGGAGGGGAGGTGGAGGAGTGATATTTGGCATGGCCCAGGGGCAAAAAAAATAAATAAAATAAAAAAAAAATTATTTGGGGGGTGTTTTAAATGGATTTTTTTCTTCTCCCAGACTCTTAACCCTTAACTGACGGTGCCCGGCATATGTCGAGTGTAATAAATATGGACTATGTGGCGGGTCACGACATATGTCGAGTGCAATTTTAAGCACATAATGTGCTCTGAGAGAGAGCGGAGCGGTGGGAGGAGCATAGATTACCTCCTGACCGCTCGCCACGGCCGCCGTGGAACTACTGAGATTTATTGCACCCTCCTCCACCCTCTCTCACTCGCTACACACGTAATAATGTAAGAAAATTACCGTATTTTAGCGATTTTGCCCTTCGGTTGCACGATCGTTGCAAGACAACCAGTGATCGTAGAAGGATGGTTCTGGTGTCATTGGAAAGCTCAATTTACGCCCTTTCACGGATTCTTACTTGTATTACACTGGGTCTTGTTTATGCATGAAAAAGAGCACGGAAACAACCCCATTTATGTTAAAACCCCCCGCTGGGCGGTACGGTCAAATATACCCTCCCGCCTGCTAAATAAGGGTTAAGAGTCTTCCCGCAGTCGCCCGGGGAAACTGTTAAGAGTCTTCCCGCACTTGCCGGGTTAATCCAGCGCAGATTAACGCCTTACGAGCAGGCCCGTCAGTAACTTCTACTACCTGCCAAGCGGGTGGTTTTACCCTAAACGACCTTGTTTCCGTGCTCTTTTTCATGCATAAACAAGAGCCAGAGTGTAATACAATTATGTATCCCTGAAAGGGCGATACTTGAGCTTTCCAATGACACCAGAACCATCCTTCTACGACCACGCCTTCTCTTGCAACAATCGTGCAAGACGAGTGCAAAATCCCTAAAATACGGTAATTTCCTTACACAATTCCCTGTATAGTGAGGCAGTGAGTGTGGGTGTGTGTGGAGTAGGGCCCAGTGCTGGCGTGGGAGCCGTGCCGAACGGTCAGAGCCGACCTACGCTCCTCCCACCGCTCGTCTCTCACTCAGAGCCAAATATTGCTCAGAATTGCACACCACCTTAAGTCGGTCCCCGCCACATAGTCCTTTCTTCTCTAGACCGACTTAAGTCCGGTCCCGCCAACGAAGGGTTAAGAGGCGACTTAATTCAAGTGTTCAAAATCATCAAAGGCATTGACATTATGAACTGTAGTAAGTACTTCACTATCGACCACTCAAATTAGTGTATAAAATCGTACATGTATTGAGTATTGTTCACACGTATGGGGAGGATCTTCTCACACAGTACTTCTAGACAAAGTGGAAAGCAAAGCCTTCCGTCTCATTAACTCACGTCCACTCACCAATTCTCTGCAGTAGCTCTCTCTCCGTCGCAATGTTGCATCTCTCTCACTATTCTACCGCTATTACAATGGTCAGTGTTCCTCAGAGCTCTCTCTGTGCTTTCATTAATTTCATTGGAGGTGTTTGGTGTTGTGGTGAAATTAATAAAAAATAGAGTAGGCTATACCACCCCCTCTTCGTAGAGAACGTAGCACCCGTCTTGCAACACAATCCCATCCCTACTCTGTGCAGTTCTCCAACCCAAGAGTGAAACATTATTCTCAATCTTTTTTCTATTCAACAGCTGAGCTCTGGAACTCTCTCCCAGAGTCAGTCTTTCCCTCTTCCTATGACTTACGTTGCTTCAAACTCTGTGTGTCCAGGCATTTAGGCTCGAATGTCTCTTGATTTTGGCCCTGTTACTTTTTCAACTCTGGGGGAGGCACTCACTACAAGCAGTTCTACCTTTTGTCTCCCTCACTCATAGAAAAAACCAAGAAAACAAAAATATATACAGTATATATACTGTATATTGTATATACTGTATATTGTATATACAGTATACATATATACCGTATAGTGTGACCCAGGAGGAAAGGGCATAACTTTGGGAAATGATAGAACAAAATATTCTAAGCCTAAAATGTTCTATAAGAAATATTCCAAATCTCGACCGGTAAAGAGATATTGCATGTTGAAAATTGTATTTTCTTCAGTAATTCCCCATAAGGCTGGCCTAGCTGTCCTACTGCCTACCACACCTCCATCTTTCTGCAATTGTTTTACCATGTTATTATAAAGATACTATAATTCTGTAAGTTGCAAAATGATTATAGACATATTAGCTCACTTTGGACCAGTTGGAAAATATTTGACTTGGAAGAGTCCATTACGGTGATATGGGGGAGGACACTACATTAAAGCTTTAATATATTTTTAATAGTTGAGATTTGGAACTTTTGTTATATAACATTTTATGCTTAGAATACCTTCTTTTATCATTTCCCAAAGTTATGCCCTTTCCTCCTGGGACACCCTGTATATCTATCTACCTATCTATTGCCGGACGCCTTACTCCCCTTACGAGCGTGGCCATACACAGAATGCCCCCAAGCGGACCTATTCCCTGTGTGAGGGACAACCCGAGCCAGTTTAGTGAAGGACTTACAGGATTGACCACTCAATTTAGGATCCGTCCGACTCCGAGGCCCTCTGTGTATCTTGTTAGCACTATTTTTCTACAGTGGTGTTTGGCTAATCCATCCACTAACCTGCCTTACCCTTAGGTAAGCAGTACGGATTTGTATCAGGTTTACTCCGCTAGACAGGTTGCCAACCAAGGCTGACGAGTCCCATCCACCCGGATTTGCATAAGATTGTCTCCCCTAGATGAGTTGCCGACCAAGGCCAACGAGTCCCATTCACCCAAATATATATATATATATATATATATATATATATATATATACAGTAAACCCTTCATGCTTGCGGAAGTTAGGGAACAGAGACACCTGCGAGTATCGTAATTCCTCGAGCATGACCTTAGTTACCCCTCCTGCCCCGAAAATAGGCTTACGGTATAAAGAAAATGGATTTTGTTGCTTGAATGATAATGATAATGAAAATTATGGATACAAATAATACAAAATAGTATAGATTGTATATTACAGGTGTATAAAATATTAGTAATAGGGTACAGTAGGCCTACTGTATATATGTAAACAATCGTTACCGATCGATACTTACAAGTGTTTTTTTGTTGTTGTCAATTCCTAGGCCATAAACCTCCCACCCTGGTACATAACAGCTTAATGATTACACATACACGTACATACAAGTTTAAAGACCATTTGTCCACAGAAGCTGTGGTTACAGTTTCACGGCCTAAATGGCAGCTTTCCAGGCGGTCCTGTCAAGGGCCGCCTGTGTTGTCAAGTTCTTTATTTTGAGATCGGACTGGAGTACCCGAGCCCACGTCATTCTAGGTCCACCCCTACGCGCAACTCCCCCCAAGTTCACAGTCCGGCATTTCTTCACCCAGTTCTGATCATCCATTCTCTCCACATGTCCAAACCAACCAAGTCGGCTTGTGCGCATCACTTCACTGATACTCTTAACCCTTAAAAAGCGGCTCACCACATAAATTGAGTCAGTTGGGTGAAAAATGATCCATACGTCCGACATCTGTGGCCTCCCGGCCCACAGTAACTCCAGTTCCCCCACCGCGCGGGAGGATGACAGTGTAACCAATAGTTCGCTAAAAATGAGCAAGGTAGCAAAATCAGATAAAACTTCCATCTTCGAGGTAACACTGTCAGTGCTCCACGAGTGCTACGTAGCTGTATGTGGCGTCATTGTGTAGCGATTTCCACCTAGTTTTCGGCACAATACAGTTCCTTTCATACTGATGGTTGATATAGCAGTCAGAACGGCCTGAAAAGGCCCAAAACGGCCACAGAGGGCCCACTAGACAAGGGTTAATGCCCAGACGCCTTCTCAATTCCTCACTCGATACCCTGTCCCTAAGATTAACCCCACACATCCATCTCACCATTCTCTTCTCATTTCGTTCCATTCTATTGACATCCTCCGCTTTAACCTGCCACGTCTCAGAGGCATAGGTCATCGCGCTCCTAACACACGAGGTATACACCTTCCCTTTAAGGTGGGGTGGGAGCCCTCTCATGGTCAGGAGTGGCAACAGCTCTCTAAACTTTCCCCAGCCACTTCTGACTCTAGCAATGGAGCTAGCTTCAGCGCCACCTCCAGCGGAAACTGTATCGCCCAGGTAACAGAACTTTTTCACACACTCCAGCATTACACTGTCGAATTCAACACTGACAGGCGGGTCATTTAATTAATACAAGATCTCCCTTGCACACTGCACATTCAAAGTCTATGATTCTTGTCAAAGGTCCTCTAGCTCCACTACATATCTTGTGTACCCAGTCACTACAGACACAACATTGAATTGGATTACATCCCACCCCCTTCCCACATACTGCGCATGGATAGTCGCCGCTTCTTTCCATAGCTCCACGCCCTACTCCACTAATCATGACCTTTGTTTTATCTATGTTAACTCTTAGACGCATATTTGCCATACCTTCCCTCCATCTTTTGAACTTCGCCTCTGCTTCCTGTGCACTATTTTTTTTATTTTATTTTTTTTAAAGAGACAATGAACAGAGGAAGGAAAAACACAGATAAAACAAAAAGGTCCATGTGCCTAAAGCCATCCTCCATTCATAAAATGTTTGTAACAACTGGATTTAAACATTTGTAGATTGTAAGTATGTGGAAAGCAATTCGAGGGAAGTGAATTCTAAAGAGTAGTAGTTCAAGGGATAAATGAATTTTGATAAGCAGAAGTTCTGCATTGTGGAGGAGAAAGTGTAAATTCATGGGCGCTCTCAGCTGCCCTAGTTCTACGGGGAAAGATGTGGAGAGGCGGCACAATTGAAGCAAGTTCCTCGGAACAATTGCTGTGAAAATATCTGTAGAATAATGCAAGGTATGCAACGTTTTTTCGTATGGATAATGTAGGAAGGTCCTGTGTGATTGCAGGGTTATTGATTAATCTAATAGCTTTATTTTGAATTTTGTTCAACTGCCTCAATGCAACCACTCCACTTCCACTCCACAGAGGTGAACAGTAATCCATCTGAGAACGCATATGACTTTTATATATTACGGCCAACCGCTCGCCAGTGAAGAATTCTCGAACTCTGTACAGTAGTCCCAGTTTTTTAGAGGCATTCTTAGCAATGCTTCTAATATAATGTGTCGAACTCAAGTTAATAGTTAATGTTACACCGAGAATGTCAATACTAGGGGAAGTGGGAATATTTTCATCATTAATACAGTATATGGGAGTCAGTGAGATTCTGTCGGTTAGAAAATTTAATGTACTTGGTTTTCTGTGCATTAAAGGAAACTAGATTCTTTTGTCCTCATTCATTAATTCTAGAAAGGTCCTGGTTCAGAGAAATTGCAGTGTTTATTTTTGAATTTATAAGATCGGGTTTGGTGAAAGAATTGGTAAATGTGAAGGAACTGTGGAGTGTTGAGTCATCTGCGTAGGAATGTATTGGATTATGAGTGGTAGATATGAGATCATTGATATGAATGGGGAACAGAGTTGGGGCCAAAACTGATCCCTGAGGAACACCAGCATTTATTGAGTGAAATTGAGAATAAAGGCCATCTACCATTACACATACTTTTCTGTTATGAAGATAAGAAGAAATTAGTGGAACTAATGATGCAAGGCCGTAGTGTGACATCTTCGACAATAAGGAGTGATGCCAGACTCTATCAAATGCCTTTGATATATCCAGTGCTATTGTATATGTTTCACCATGTTGGTCTGTAGCTTGGTTGATTTGATGCGTAAGAAGGCAAAGAATGTCTGCAGTTGATCGACATCGTCTAAAACCATATTGCCTATCACTGATTAATATATTATTCTCAAGATGCTTAATTATGTGATTATTTAATATAATTTCAATGACTTTACCAAGAGTGGAAGTTATAGCTATTGGTCTGTAGTTTGATGGATCTGAAGAGGCACCTTTTTTAGGAATTGGATGGATGTTTGCTTCTTTCCAGGGTACTGGGAAGAATGAGGTATGAGTACACAGATGGAAACATTTTGCCAATAAAGGAGCGAGCACCAAGGAGCAATTCTTAAGTACTATTGGAGGAATTTCATCTGGACCAGGAGCCTTATCTACTGAGAGATTCTGCAAAATAGTTTTGACATGTCTGGTGTGGATCTTAACCCGTACAGCCCCAGCGACGCGCCTGACGCGTCAGCGATGTATGTAACGCACAGCCCCAGAGACGCGCCTGGCGCGTCACCCTAATTGCGCCGACCGTGACCTCAGGTGTAGCCACTCAAGAGGGCTCAGATTTGTATGGGAACTGTACGTATCCCACGCAACCGTGCCGATGGTTGAAAACTCTCAAAGTCCACGTGCGTGCGCGCGAGCGCGCAATAACCTGTTTTTTTGGGATAATTGCCTTCAATTTTTTACTCTTGTAAAATCCATTTTCGGGGGCTCTGTAGGACCATTTTTTAAGCTTTTTGAGCGGTTTTCGTTTTTTCCTTCATTCCTAACCCATTCGCTATTGTTTCTGGAATAAAACCATTTTTGAAACCGGCCGGGTTCTGGTCCGCAAACATTACAAAACTAGCCGCTCCACGGTTAAGTGAGGGAATTTCAGGCGAATTAAAATTAAGTACAGGGACATCTTGATTTATTTCATCTAAGGTTGAGTTGGTGGAGAAAATCCGCAAGAAGGTTAGCTTTACCTCGTGGGTCACTTACAAGATTGCCAGTCGGAGATTTTAATGGTGGAATGGATGAAGCAGTAGTGAAGTTGGATTTGAATGAGTTAAGAGTAGACCAAAATATTTTGTTATCATTTGGATTATTTAAAAGTTGATTTGCCTGCTTGTGGAGAAAGTTTGATTTAGTTAGGTTTAATACAGTTTTGGCATGATTTCTGATGTTTCTAAAGTAATTAAAGGCTTCATGTGTTTTTGATCTTGTGTATGCATTGTAGGCTATTGCTTTTTGTTCAGTTACTCTAGCACAATTATGGTCAAACCATTTAGGTGAATTAGATCTTTTACAGTACTTTTGATGAGGAATAAAAGTTTCCATTCCAATTTTTACAAAATCTTGTATGTGGCTCAAAGTGGAGTGTGCATCATTAGAAAAGAAAGAGATTCAGGGAATATCAATAAAGAAACCTTGAAGACCCTCCCAGTCTGCCCTATCATAATGCCATTTAGTCACCAAAACAGGTTCAGAGTAGGAAGGTGTGGTAGGTGATAGACAGGTGGCCTGTATCAGACAGTGATCAGAAGATCCAAGCGGGGACCTCACTGTAACATCATAATTTTCTGAATTGGTTGTTTAAAATAAGTCCAGTAGGTGGGAATTATGATTAGGATTATCTGGTGGGTTGACTTGTTGAGCGAAATTAAATGAGTCTGCAAATAGCTCACATTCAAGACCAGCATCATCAGTCCTGGTTGAATGAGTGAGCCATTCAACATTATGGACATTAAAATCACCCAACACAGTGATTTCAGAAGAAGCATTTAAGTTGAGGACACTGAGTTGTGAGGACAGAGAATCAAAAAGACTTTGCTCTGGAGGAGTATTTGGGGAACGGTAGATGCAACATATGTATTTAAATTTACCAGCAGAAATTAATTTGTATATAGAATAATCAAATAGGGACAATTGAAACTAGTAACCTCCTCCAGGGCAATTTCAGATTTTGCGAAGCAACATACACCTCCTTTAGGTCTGAAATTTTGGAGCAGTTGAAAACCTGGAAAATTAAATCTAGACATGTCAGATGTGGATGTTACTTGAGTCTCTGTCAAAAAAAGGAGAGTAGGGGATTCTGCTTGAAGAAATTGGTGTACAGAATTGATGTTAGAGTGAAGTCCCCTTTTATTGCTAAAGAAAAAGCTGCACCGACAAGCAGCTTTTGGACGTTGCAATGCTCTTGACACAGTCGCATGATGACGACCGGGAGGGCCCTGTGTCAATGACCCAACCCTGCCGGGGGTGGATATCCGAGGGACCACCAGGTTTGCTCTTAACAATTGTACTGCCATATTTATTAGGTAAAGGTGTATGGTGTTACATGTATGATATGTAGTGGGAAGAGTAGTGTTTTATGGATAGAGGATAGCGATGTAGGGCAATATCGTGAAGTTGGATGTGTATGTTATATAAAGAGGGTTTTCCTGATACCCCTGATGTGTGAGGCAGAAAGATATGTATCCAGCTACCAAGGCCTGGGAGAGAAAATGGAATTCAGGCTATTCCCTGAGTCTCCCGAAACCTTGGCGGTAGTACTTCCCTGGGCAGGGCTGCCTACCCCTACTACCTACCTTATCTGCGATAAGAACTAGATCATCTGCATATAACATCTCCCATGGAAGTCCTGTCCTAAATTCCCTTTACAGAGCCTCCAAGACTAAAACAAACAGTAATGGGCTCAGAACTGAGCCTTGGTGAACTCCAACTTTCACTGGGAACTCTTCACTCAGGCCCCCGTTTACTCTAACTGCTGCCCGTCACCCCTCATACATTCTCATTATCACACGCACCAACCACTCTTCTACTCCAAGTTTTCTCATAGCCCACTGCACTACCTCCCTGGGCACCCGGTCGAAGGCCTTCTCCAGATCTACAAAAACTAGGTATAACTCCCTGTTTTTCTCTAGGTACCTCTCTTGCATTTGCCTAAGAGTGAAGATAGCATCAGTTGTGCCACGTCCCGGCATAAATCCAAACTGCATGTCGCTGATAGCAACACTTTCCCTGATCATGCATTCAAAGACCCTTTCGCTGACTTTCATGACTTGATCGAGCATTTTCAAACCCCGATAATTTCCCCTGTCTAAGGAGTCACCCTTGCCTTTATATAAGTTTACTATAACACTTTCCTGCCAAGCATAGGGAATTTTTTCCTCCTTTATGATAGCATTAATCAACTCTGTGACCAATTTTACCCCAGCATCTACAGCTGCTTTTAGCATCTCAGCGACAATGCCGGAGCTCCCAGCGGCTTTTCCTGACTTCATTTTTCCTATAGCACTTTTAACAGCATCGTACCCTATCAAAGGCGGAGGGCCTTGTACTGAGACTACAGTGCTGAGCTGTTCCCTGTTCCATTCAAACTCCACATTAAGCAGTCTTTCATAATGCTCCTTCCACGCCTCTCTGATTTCTTTTTCTGTGTAAACAGTAGTGCCACTATCATTATTTATTAGTGGCCCCTCCATCATTGACGAACATGCCTATTACATAAGGCATCCTCTTCAAACACTAATCCGCCGTAGTTTGAATCTACCGCACAGAGCATTTAAAATCTGAGGAGCCTTCATCATGAGCGCACGCGACCTCACTCATGGCTTCAGTCATTATGAATTGGGTTCTCACTACGAAAAAACTTTGTAAAAAATAAAAAATAAAAAGAAAATAAGAATAACTATCCAATAAGCTTTCCATCATATCGTGGATGTACTTGTGTGGATCTTTGACCAGACGCTGATTCAGGCGTCATTCTTCCTTCTCTGCTCTGCGGTCAGCCGGCCCGGACGTGTCTCTCCACGCTCCGCTGGTTCCGCATTTGCTGCGTCCCTAGTGAGTTTTTTCTCATTTGTTTACTCCGGGATGTATCGAGTAAGGTTAGGATATGCGTAGCAGGAGTGTCCTGGGCTGGTTGCCCGCAGTGCAGTGTATTTTGGGTCGTGTGTTTGGGGCATCTATTTCGTATGTACCCTCGTGGTCCGGTTGTGGACAGGTGAACTTTGTCACAGTTAGCTAGCTTTGTGTTGCAGGCGGCTTTCATTATTATTATTATTATTATATGAGATGCCGAAGTCTCCAACCAGGGTGCAGAAACACCATCAAGATCAATCCACACAAAACACCCGGAGGCACTGGAGAGAGACTATGGCAACTTAGGAAAAAATAAAAACATACACTGTATACTGTACTGTACATATACACATATTAAACACAGACAACATATTATGCAGTGGAGGATATCAAGCTTAAATATAATACAATAAAATAGAATAAAATAAGTTTAAAAATAAGAATTAATGCTACAAAAAAGCATTAACTCTAGACTTAAATATGGAGATATTAGCTGAATTGACTAGCTCATTTGGCAACTTATTCCACAAATCAACTATGGCCGGCACAAAACACCGTGAAAACTGTGTAGTAGAAAAATTAACATGGGTCATGGCAAGATAATTAAGATTGCTTGTGAATCTAGTTGCACGAGCCCGGACATAGGGCCCAGGCAGAACCCCATGTAAGGGATGCTGAGGGTTGTTAAAAACTTTAAATAAAAGACTAAGGGCACCAACTTTACGTCGATGACACAGATCAAGAGACAAATTAGGTAGAATAAAACTGATGGAATTTAGCGACCTGTCAAGCAACTTGAGATGGCAGTCAGCTGCTGACAACCAGACAGGTGAGCAGTACTCGAAATGTGGCAAAATAAAAGCATAAAAAGACTTGATAACTGTGGCGTCACAAGCAAATGTTTTATAAACCTTGCGAAGCAGACCAATTTTTTGGGAAATGGAAGAGGAGAAAGAACGAATATGCTTTTCAAAAGTAAGTTTGGGATCAAGAGTAACTCCTAACAAACGCAGAGTATCCACATTCTCAATTTTCTCGCCAGAAACTTGTAGATAAGGATGGGGAGGATCCAAGGTACGAGATCTGCTGATGATAATGGAGTGTGTTTTACTAGCATTAAGTTTCATGCCCCAAAGTTCACACCATGATGTAATTTTGGCTAAATCCCTATTCAGAGCAGTAGCAATTACGTGTCGATCTATTGGTGATGCAATTGACGCATATAAAGGTGTATCATCAGCATAGGAGATTAGTTTATTTTCAAGCTTGGAACACAGGTCAGCAGTAAAAATAATAAAAAGCAAAGGCCCAAGGACACTGCCTTGTGGAACACCAGAAACAACAGTAACAGAAGGGGAATGACACCCATCAATGACCACAGACTGAGATCTTTTCGTCAAAAATCTTCAAAGATCCTTAAAAAATTGCCACCAATACCAATGAGCTGTAACTTAAACAGAAGTGCTTTATGGTTGACTAAATCAAAAGCAGAACTAAAGTCAATAGCCACGACGCGAGACTCATGTCCCTGGTCCAATGAAGATTGCAAGTCATGGGTGAGTGTCAGAAGTGCATCACATGTACCCAGTCCCTTACGAAAACCAAACTGTGAGTTTGGTATCAAATTATGACTATTACAATAAGAGGAAAGGCGTCTGGACAAAAGCCTCTCATAGAGCTTAGATAGGATAGGTGTAATGGAGATAGGGCGATAGTCATTAGGAGATGATGAGGCAGTATTTCCCTTTGGAATAGGAATGATAATAGCCTTACGCCAGCAAAGAGGAAAACTACCTGATTTCAAAAGCAACCTAAACACCACTGCCAATTTAGGTGCCAAGACCACTGCAACCTTTTTAAAAAAGAGAGGGAAAAAAACCATCCGGGTCTGTGCCACCATAGGTATCAAGATCCAGCAAGTACCTTTTCAGTTCAGCTGATTTGAATGCCATTGAATTGAGGTTGGGTCTAGGGAAACATGTCAATGGCAAAGACAATTCCTGATTACTCTGCTTATTAATAAAAATATTAGATAGAATATTGGCCTTCGATAATGGATAAAAAGAGATGGAGCCATCAGAATCACAAAGAGGAGGCATGGAGGAATCTATTCCAAATAAAGAGGATTTCAAAGCGGACCACCATTTATGAGGCTGTGTAGCTCCTGCCAGAACATCCTGAAGATGGGAGTTATAATCCCTCTCAGCACCATCATAAACTCTCTGCGCAGCTGCCCTTTTAAAAACATAATTTTCCCAATGCAAGGGGGTTTGATTACGCCTCCATAGACGATATGCAGCCTGTTTGTCATCAAATGCACGCTTGCAGTCATCATTAAACCATGCTTTATCCCTGATACAAGACTTAATTGTCTTTGATGGAATTCTTTTGCGAAGGATACCAAGAAGGGAATTGTTGAGAGCTGAAACCGGGTCATGAGATCTTAGTATGTGATTCCACTCAATATTACAAACATCATTACAAACGTTGTCCCAGTTAACCCGGGATTTAAGGTAGACTTTACGTGAGAGAGTAATATCAGGAACAGAAAAATCAAGATTAATTTTACACATGATGGCATTGTGGTCGGAAGTGCCAACAGGTACAAGAACGGAGTTATTGCTTCCTTTTATCTTTCTGATGAGGTAGCGTATTTTTGCTGACGTTCCCAGCGTATTTTTCTTCACTTAGTGAAGTTTTTTCTGGGTCCCGAGTCAGTTCTTCCCTTTGCCGGAAGTATTTGCTACAGTGGTGTGTTGGCGGTGGTTCCTGTTGTGATATAATTCAGTGCTTTTTGTTTATATTCCGACATGTTAATATTATCCGTCTGCTTAGGCCTAGCCAGCCTCTCGTAGCTTTACCACATATACAAGTGTTATTGATTTATTTTCTAAATATGTACTACTGTGTGATGTGTGTCCTGGTTTAGTTGTGTATTGGCTAATTCCACGGACTATTTATGTGTCCTGGGTTAGTTGTAGTAGTGTATGGCTGGATCATAACAAACCGAGACAGGGACCCATTTTTGACATGTTCACCAGACTAAAGGCTAGATGCAAGTATGCAATCAGATATATAAAAAACAATGAAAATGTATTAAGAAGAGAAGCATTGGCCAAAAACTTTGCTAGCAAAGACACATTGGCCTTCTGGAAGGATATTAAAAAAATGCATAATAGCTGCACACCTCTACCCGTTAGTGTAGATGGGATCTCTGGTACTAATAACATAGCCAATCTTTGGAAAACACATTACCAAACTTTGTTTAACTCTGTTGGGCACCAAGGAAATACCATTGCTGCTACAACAGAGTGTAACAAAGAAGAAAAATATGACACAAATAAAGTTACAAGTGAAAAAATCAAGGCTGCAATAAGTAGGCTAGATGCTAACAAATCCTGTGGTTTTGATGGTATATATGCTGAACATTTGAAGTACTCCTCCACTCTCCTCTTGGAGAAACTCAGCAGTTGCTTTACCAGCTTTCTAATCCATGGTTTCCTACCAGAATCTATGATGTCCGTTACCTTGATACCAGTAATTAAAGACAAGGCTGGCAAAATTACATCAAAAGACAACTATAGACCTATTGCCCTTGCCAGTATTGTAAGTAAGATACTAGAGTTAATCATTTTAGACAGAATCTCAGTGTATATCTCAACTAATAGTAATCAATTTGGTTTTAAAAAGAATCATGGTACGGACCAGTGCATCTACACTCTGAAGGAGCTAGTGGATGGGTACATCAAAATGAACAGCTCTATTTTTGCATGCTTTCTTGATGCTAGTAAGGCATTTGACAGAGTCTGCCACAATATCCTGTTTGATAAATTAGCAACAAGGGGAGTGCCATCCTATATACTGAGAATCTTGAAGTACTGGTACGCCAATCAAACATTTAATGTAAGATGGGTAAACATTATTTCGGATTCCTTTACAGTAACCAATGGAGTGAGACAGGGTAGTATTCTCTCACCTTACTTATTCAATGTATATATGGATGAATTAAGTGATAAATTGAATAAAGAGCAGATTGGATGTTATGGTGGGAATAAAATCATCAACCATCTCATGTATGCTGATGATCTGGTCATTATTGCACCGTCTTCTGCGGGTCTGAGCAAACTTCTTGATATATGTGAATCTTTTGGTAGTAAACATTGTGTTAAATTCAACCCACTGAAAAGTGCTGTTCTTATATTTAGATCAAAATTACTGTATAAAAGTAAACTGCCAAATTTCTCACTCAATAATCAAATTATTCAAGAAGTAAACAAAATAAAATACCTGGGACACATTATCTCAAACGATTGCTCAGATGATGCAGATATCGGCCGTCAGCGCAGACAGCTATATTTACGTGGTAACACCATCTTGAGAAAATTCCACATGTGTAATTGGGAAACTAAAGTCACTTTGTTCCGGACATATTGTTCCTCTATGTACACGGCCCATTTGTGGTGGAAGTATAAGAGAGCCACCATAAATGGTCTGTGTACATCCTATCATAATATACTCAAGATGTTCATTGGTCTCTCTAAATATGAAAGCACTAGTATGGTGTGCACACTGTTGGATGTGCAGTGCTGTCGGGCTGTCATCAGGAGACTGGTGTACAGCTTTTCGCAGCGACTGCAATCCTCCAGTAACACGCTGATTGTAGCTCTTTGGTCTAGTGATCATATCTATGAATCCCGTATTATATCTCACTGGCAGAAGCTGCTGCACACATAGTATGTACTGTAATGTAATATATAGGTCTAATTGAACTATGAGCAATGATCTGTGCAATAGGTGTTAACCAACATTGAGCAATAGCCTTAGTTAGCCTATCTGTGTTATATTGTGACAAAATGTGATATGTGCTCTATTCTGTAAATAGGCCTACTGTATATTTTATTTTATTGTGTCTTTATTAATATATCTTTGTGTATAATTATTATCTGTGCTCTGACGAGAAGTGTATGTGATATGGACCACTAGGTCGTACTGTATTTATACTGTATCTATCTTATGTGTCTGGAATAAAGAATTATTATTATTATTATTATTATTATTATTGGCTAATTCCACGGACTATGTTGGGCCCGGCGTTAGTTGTGGTTTGGCTACGCCTCGGTCCTGTGTTGCGTTCAGATGGTATCTGGACGGGGTGGGTTATTTCCGGCGGGTTTTTCTCGGTTACACCATGAAAAAACCCGGCTGGTTACCGAGTTTTGGCCACGCGTGGTTTAAAAACAGGCTTGTTTCCCCGGCGAGTGGGTGTCTGTGGCTCCCCAGGACTGCGTCTCCGGGGTGCCTGTTTCAGGCTCCTTCTGATTCCCAGCGGGTTGGCTGTACCCATCTAACAGTGTTCATACGGACACGTGTTGTTTGTAGTTTTTTCGGTTTTGCAAAGCCAATATAAAACTATGCTGTTGTTGTATTTCCTCCCCGGCGATCTTTTACAAAGATGTGGGGTTAGGAACAATTGGGGTTAACTTTTAAACTTTAAATCACCCGGCAGGTGCAACCTGGTAGGGTGGGATGACCGAATTTACAAAATTCAGTTTAGTTGACCAGACAATTGAGGATGCATTGTGTATCGCCTCCTTCAACACGCGGCAATTTAAGGCACAATTGGGGTTAACGTTTTTTAAACTAATATTCACACCCGGCGGGTGCTCCCTGGAAGGGTGAGAATCACGAATTTACAATTCAGTTAGTTAACCAGACAATTGAGGAATACGTTTTGTATCGCCGCCTTCAGCTTACGGCGCAATTGGGGTTAACGTTTTTTAAACTAATATTCACACCCGGCGGGTGCTCCCTGGAAGGGTGGGAATAACAAATTTACAATTCGGTTAGTTAACCAGACAATTGAGGGATACGTTTTGTATCGCCGCCTTCAACATACGGCGATCTAAAAAGATACTTCGGGAGAAGTTGGATCTCGTATATTTGTCAGGCTTCCCAGTTTTTTATCTACGAGATAATTCGGGGGCCGGCGTCTTTTTTAGTTTTTTTTTTCTCCAAAATTGAATCTTGAAACAAACACCACCGGAAAGACTTAATCAGTTATAAACGCCATGCTGGTCTTTATATATTATGTCAGAGGGTATTCATAAATCTTTTGGACAAATTAAGATATTCTGAAATCTTTTACTTAGTAAACCCCACCGCGTAGCGAGCTGTAGTCGTTGAGTATTACGTCTCGTTACCCGGCGGGTTATTTAACACTTGTGTGCGAACATGTTTGGGTTAACCTTATGAGCATTAATTCCTGGAAATTTTATTTTTTTCCAGAGCTGGGTCCCGGCGGGTCTATGCAGAACCTGGAGTAAGTTTCCCACCAGTCTCTGTCATGGCTACCTTTTCCCCGGTTTTTGCTTGATGCATTACGCCCTCCTATTTCAGGTATCCCTATTTTTGCGCACACCCTTTGTATAAAATGTGTTAAAATGTCTCGTTTGGTGTGGGTTACCTTTCCGGCGTTTTTTCTCGTTGCTCCGAGAACACCGTTTTTGTTTACCGAGTTTTAGTCAGGATGGCTCAAAATAGAGTTACCCCGACGAGTTTGATCGCTTGAGGGCTCATAAGAAACTGCGTTTTCTGTGGTCGAGCCTGGGATCAGGCTTCCTGTGTTATTCATTGCTTTATGCATTACGCCCTCCTGTAATGTATAGTTTAGTGTGGGTTACCTTTCCGGCGTTTTCCTCGTTGCTCCGAGGACACTGTTTTTGTTTACCGAGTTTTAGTCAGGATGGCTAAAATAGGTAAGTTACCCCGACGAGTTTGGTCGCTTGAGGGCTCATCAGAAACTGCGTTTTCTATGGTCGAGCCTGGGATCAGGCTTCCTGGTTTATTCCCGTCGAGGGGGGCTCCACACAGTGTTCTAGGTGATCAGGCTGACACCTGTTGGCCTTGGTTTTCTCTGCTTTTCAAAGCCATTGACACAATGCTGTCTGTTTGTTTGGTCTTTACCTCCCGGCGACCTTTTTACAAAGAGGTCTGGGGCAGGTATAATTGGTTTGACATTGCATATAAAACCCGGCGGTTGTACCTTCGGATGGTTATATTAACGGATTTGCGATTCAAGATAATTTGCCAAACAATTGATTGATACAATAGGGTATCACAGCCTTCAAGACGGCGATCTATGAGGGCTTCTGGGAGAAGCCGGATTAGCGATTAAGATAGGCTTAGACTTTTTATGGGATAAAAAGATGCCTGAATCTTACTAGTGTCTCCAGTGTAAAGGGATACTTGAAAGACTTCATCTTTAACCTGACAAGCGCGATATAGACCTAGGTGCTAGGGTAGTTATTTGTGCATTTCTAGCCCTGGATTCTGACAGAATTCGTTATATTTACAATATAAACCATTATTTGTTTTCGGTATGCTTTTATTTTACATATATGATGTATATATGAACCTTCAAGAGTGCTAAAATAAGTGGGAAAAGCATTTGGGTGGTGAAAAACGAAGATATTGGCCACCCGGTCATAATCTCAGGCGAGAGAGAGACAGGCAGCCCTCCCCTCTCGCTGTCTGGGAGTCAACTGAGACCGGGGGCGGTGTGCCGGTGTCTGGGTGTTGCATAACGATCTTTTATGCAACCCCCTTGTGCTACATTATCGCGGGAGAAAAATAACCGATAAATGATGATAATAAGAGGAAAAATAGGTGATAATTGAGGAGGGGAGGGAGGGGGGAATAAGGTGGGGAAGGAGGGGAGGGGGGTGGGTGAGATTTACATGGATGAGTACTGGAGGGGAATTATCTCACCTAGAGACAAATTCCTTTGTTTTGATAGACCCTTTTATTTTATGGAAGGCTTTTTTTATGGTCCTGCTTCCGTGAAGCCTATCGCGTTCCCTATAGGAAGCCTTCCGTGAGGCCTATCGCGCTTGCCGGGTTAATACAGATATGCTTCATCTTTATGAGGATTAAGAAGTTATTCTTAATTCTTTTGGACAGGTGAAAGATATGCTGAAATCTTTAATAAGCCATTGAAACAATGCCGTTTGTTTGTTTAGTCTTTCCCTCCCGGCGACCTTTTTACAAAGAGGTCTGGGGCAGGTACAATTGGTTTGACATTGCATATAAATTGTACCTTTGGGTGGTTATATTGACTGATTTGCAATTCGCGATCTTTGTATTTCCTCCACGGCGATCTTTTACAAAGAAGTGGGGTTAGGCACATTTGGGGTTAACTTTTAAACTTTAAATCACCCGGAGGGTGCAACCTGGAAGGGTGGGATGCCCGAATTTGCAAAATTCAGTTTAGTTGACCAGACAATTGAGGGATGCATTGTGTATCGCCTCCTTCAACATACGGCGCTTTAGGGCACAATTGGGGTTAACGTTTTTTTAAACTAATATTCACACCCGGCGGGTGCTCCTTGGAGGGATGGGAATAACGAATTTACGATTCAGTTAGTTAACCTGACAAGCGCGAAATAGACCTAGGGGCTAGGGTAGTTATTTGTGCATTTCTAGCCTTGGATTCTAACAGAATTCGTTATATTTACAATATAGAGCATTATTTGTTTTCGGTATGCTTTTATTTTACATATATGATGTATATATGAACCTTCAAGAGTGCTAAAATAAGTCGGAAAAGCATTTGGGTGGTGAAAAACGAAGATATTGGCCACCCGGTCATAATCTCAGGCAAGAGAGAGCCACAGGCAACCCTCCTCTCTCGCTGTCTGTGAGGTAACTGAGACGAGCGGGGTGGTGTGGGCCGGTGTCTGGGTGTTACATAACGATCTTTTCTGCAACCCACTTGTGCTACATTATCGCGGGAGAGAAAAATAACCGATAAATGATGATAATAAGAGGAAAAATAGGTGATAATTGAGGAGGGGAGGGAGGGGGGTGGGTGAGATTTACATGGATGAGTACTGGAGGGGAATTATCTCACCTAGAGACAAATTCCTTTGTTTTGAGGCCTTTTTTTTTTGGAAGGTTTTTTTATGGTCTTGCTTCCGTGAGGCCTATCGCGTTCCCTATAGGAAGCCTTCCGTGAGGCCTATCGGGCTTGCCGGGTTAACCAGACAATTGAGGGATACGTTTTGTATCGCCGCCTTCAACATACGGCGATCTAAAAAGATAATTTGGGTGAAGTTAGATCTCGTATATTTGTCAGGCTTCCCAGTTTTTGATCTACGAGATAATTCGGGGGCCGGCGTCTTTTTTAGTTTGTTTTTTTCCAAAATTGAATCTTGAAACAAACACCACCGGAAAGACTTCATCAGTTATAAACGCCATGCTGGTCTTTATATATTATGTCAGAGGGTATTCATGAATCTTTTGGACGAATTAAGATATTCTGAAATCTTTTACTTGGGAAACCCCACCGCGTAGCGAGCTGTCGTCGTTGAGTATTACGTCTCGTTACCCGGCGGGTTATTTAACACTTGTTTGCGAACATGTTTGGGTTAACCTTATGAGCATTAATTCCTGGAAATTTTCTTTTTTTCCAGAGCTGGGTCCCGGCGGGTCTATGCAGAACCTGGAGTAATTATCCCACCAGTCTCTGTCATGGCTACCTTTGCCCCGGTTTTTGCTTTATGCATTACGCCCTCCTGTTCAGGTATCCAAATTTTTGCGCACACCCTTTGTATGAAATGTGTTAAAATGTCTCGTTTGGTGTAGGTTACCTTTCCGGCGTTTTTTCTCGTTGCTCCGAGAACACCGTTTTTGTTTCCCAAGTTTTAGTCAGGATGGCTCAAAATAGGTAAGTTACCCCGACGAGTTTGGTCGCTTGAGGGCTCATAAGAAACTGCGTTTTCTGTGGTCGAGCCTGGGAGCAGGCTTCCTGTGTTATTCATTGCTTTATGCATTACGCCCTCCTGTAATGTATAGTTTAGTGTGGGTTACCTTTCCGGTGTTTTTCTCGTTGCTCCGAGAACACCGTTTTTGTTTACCGAGTTTTAGTCAGGATGCCTAAAATAGGTAAGTTACCCCGACGAGTTTGGTCGCTTGAGGGCTCATCAGAAACTGCGTTTTCTATGGTCGAGCCTGGGATCAGGCTTCCTGAGTTATTCCCGTCGAGGGGGGCTCCACTCAGTTTTCTAGGTGATCAGGCTGACACCTGTTGGCCTTGGTTTTCTCTGCTTTTCAAAGCCATTGAAACAATGCTGTCTGTTTGTTTGGTCTTTACCTCCCGGCGACCTTTTTACAAAGAGGTCTGGGGCAGGTATAATTGGTTTGACATTAATAATAATAATAATAATAATAATAATAATAATAATAATAATAATAATATTTATTCAGTTAGCAATTTACAGAGTTGGTACCACATAGTATGTTATAAATATGACATGTACCAGCCTTGCATAATTCCAACTAAGGATAGCCTAATAAGGCCGTTAGGCGTATTTCCATTGGGGTCCTTGTATATAAAACCCGGCGGTTATACCTTCGGGTGGTTTTATTAACGGATTTGCGATTCGAGATAATTTGCCAAACAATTGATTGATACAATAGGGTATCACGGCCTTCAAGACGGCGATCTATGAGGGCTTCTGGGAGAAGCCGGATTAGAGATTAAGATAGGCTTAGACTTTTTATGGGATAAAGAGATGCCTGAAACTTACTAGTGTTTCAAGTGTAAAGGGTTACTTGAAAGACTTCATCTTTCCTAAAGATATGCTTCATCTTTATGAGGATTAAGATGTTATGCTTAATTCTTTTGGACAGATAAAAGATATGCTGAAATCTTTAATAAGCCATTGAAACAATGCCGTTTGTTTGTTTAGTCTTTCCCTCCCGGCGACCTTTTTACAAAGAGGTCTGGGGCAGGTACAGTTGGTTTGACATTGCATATAAAACCCGGCGGTTGTACCTTTGGGTGGTTATATTAACTGATTTGCAATTCGCGATAATTTGCCAAACAATTGATTGATACAATAGGGTATCACGGCCTTCAAGACGGCGATCTATGAGGGCTTCTGGGTGACGCCAGATTAGAGATTAAGATAGGCTTAGACTTTTTATGGGATAAAAATATGCCGGAATCTTACTAGTGTTTCAAGTGTAAAGGGATACTTGAAAGACTTCATCTTTCATAAAGATATGCTTCATCTTTATGAAGATTCAGAAGATATGCTTAAATCTTCTGGACAGGTAAAGATATGCTGAAATCTTTAATATGATACTAAAGGACAACGAAAAGTAGTGGTGGAGTGCTACGGTTCGTTGGCCGGCGGTTTTGAGGCACATATTTTGTACCGTTTTTTTGGGTGTAACCCTATGAGCATTAATCCCCGGAAAATTCTCTTTCCAGGGCGGATTACCGGTGTTGCACCAGGTGACCAGGTAGTTCCCGGGGGCGGGGTAGTTTTCCTCCAGTCTCTGTCGTGTCGGCACTTGAACCTCTCATTGCTGTATGTTCAACGCCGTTAAGCTCAGGTAGCCCTATCTTATTTTATTTGTTAATGAAATAATTTAATAGCTGAATCATAATAAACATATATATTTTCTATGATTATATTATGAAAATATTGTGTTTATTTATAGTAATTTATTTTAATACAATTAAATATAAATTAAATTACTTAGTATACTTTATGATTTTGCTCACCAGCTCTGCTTTCAATGTGTTAATGAGCTATGGGAGCTTTTAATTATCATAAACCTTTACGGGACTCGGACAAGGGCTCCCGTTCAGGGAGTATACTGAGCTCCCAAGCGAGGGACAGCCACAGCCAAGGTGTACGACTCACAGTCGTACCTCACCCGCCGGACGATAACGCCGGCGGGCGGACCTGACGTCTGATGACGGACGAGAACAGGTTGAGTTCCATTTATCTCTTTTCCGCCGCCAGACGCGTCTCTAATGTGCCACGTAGTCAACAAACTACAGGATTAGCAAGGCGTAGTCTCGCTAATCGCGCCCCTGTGACCGGCGCAGTGTGGTACCAGCATTTGAACACGTGGTGCCCGCACCCAGTGTCCCTCCTGGTCGGGTTGTTCCACTTAGAACACAATTGGCAACCTAGAAACCTCGCAGACTTGTTCATTTTGGACATTCAGGAGGCCAAGTGGCTAGCACCTTATGGTAGCGACGTGACCAAGATATTCACGAATCAATATACCCAGTCTACAAAGCGACAGTTTCAATCGCATTGGAAAGCTTTTACGTCTCGGATTCTTAGAACAAAACAAACGGTGCCCTTGGTGGCGTTGGTTGTTTATTATTTAATTTATCTGTTCATGCAGAAACATTTATCTGAAAGTGATTTATGTGGGCAGGTTTTAAACTCCGCCCACCTCCCCGTCAGCTCAGGCCTACATGGTCTCTGGACATAGCATCGTTGTTATTCTCGTTCCCGTATGTACCAAAGACTGCAGATTTTACAAAAGGGCTGTATTTCTTATGGCTTTGGCTACCGGGAACAGAGTATCTGAGCTGGCAGCGATGAGCAACGCACCTAATTGCCTCAGGTTTGATAGGCTTCATGAGTGTATTCACATTGCACCTTCCCCAGGATTCATAGCGGAGATTGAGCACAGTGAACACGTGTTTTCAGAGTTCACGGTGCCGGCATTAAACAGGGGAAAGGTGCACCATCTGTTTTGCCCAGTGCAAGCTCTAACCAAATATTTAAGAGTGGCACCCCTAAATCACCAGGGTGCTTTATGGGTCGCAAGTCCGGGTGAACGATTGATGGAGCGTACACTGGCTTCTCTCTTGGTCGAGGACTTTAAAGAGAAGCATCCCGGCGTTGTGGGTAAGACCCACGATTTACGCAAGGGGACAGCCTCTTTACGTTTCCTTAATAATCTTTCGGTGGAAGTTATTACGTCCACACAGTTGTGGGCCTCTAATCAGGAGTTTTTGCCTCGATACCTTTCAGTAGCTCTGGACAAACCTTCCTTGCCATGTATAGCTTTACGGCAGAGGGTCTAGGTGGCCCTTTTAGTCACGTTTTGTTTAATTTCAAGAAAAAGGTGGGGGGGGGGGGGGGAGGGTGCAGTCAGTGTGACATAGGACACCCTAGACCCCTCCGGAGTATGTGTTCGGAACATACGAGCTGTGATACTGGTTGTAGGCATTGTATTATAAAATTTCTCTGTAGTATTCATTGCAGGAAATTGTGCTAAAGGCCAATAGTAGTGTTACGACAATTCTTGTTGTAAGTAGCTTTGGCTATGAAGCAATAGATATTTGAGAAATCTCGGTAGTGGCAACTACGACTTTTACTTTTGCAGTAATTACTTCTGCATAATTACACGAGTTCAGTACTTCTACGAATGTACAAGAATTCATTTATGTTTGGTTATATTTTTAGGAATATATCCACTAGTTAATGGGGTTTATATGTGCACATGTAAACTTATAAGTTTTTAGTTTTCCCCACTTACTTTGAAGTGGGGTGCCTTCTTAACTAGCAGATCTGTGCTCAAAGTCTCAGAGTTAACACTTTTTCAAGCAGGCTTCTTTGAAGCACGCTCCTGCTTGTACCCCTTTTTTGAAGATTTAGGCTGTATAAAGTTTATGCACCCGAATATCTCTTTTTTTACAAAAGTAAGAATACTATGTGGTTGTTTGATTATATGCTTTTCTAGAGTTATGATATGATTACGAATGTCCCACTCCAGTCTTAGAAATCAGGCATGTTCGTCAATGATGGAGGGGCCACTAATAAATTATAGGTTTGACTCCTGTAAGGAGATAAAGAAAACCTAATATTTAGTAGTGGCCCCGTAATCATTGACGACTGGGGCCCTCCCGACCATCCCCTTCCCATTCGTTGATGTATTAAGGATTTTGGTTTACTTGATATGTCAGTGAAGGAAGAATGACGCCTGAATCAGCATCTGGTCAAAGATCCACACAAGTACATCCACAATATGATGGAAAGCTTATTGGATAGTTATTCTTATTTTATTTTTGTTTTTTATTTTTTACAAAGTTTTTTCGTAGTGAGAACCCAATTCATAATGACTGAAGCCATGAGTGAGGTCGCGTGCACTCATGATGAAGGCTCCTCAGATTTTAAATGCTCTGTGCGGTAGATTCAAACTACGGCGGATTAGTGTTTGAAGAGGATGCCTTATGTAATAGGCATGTTCGTCAATGATGGAGGGGCCACTACTAAATATTAGGTTTTCTTTATCTCCTTACAGGAGTCAAACCTATAATTTATGCATCTTACACCCATGACGTCCTGACTACTGTCCCTTACATTCTTAGCTAATTTATAAACTCCATTGGTATTATTAGTGCTGCAAACTTGTTCTATTACGTTATCCTGTATGGTTTTCTTTGCCCTGTAGACCTCTCTTCTAGCATTTCGTTTGGCGGACAGGTATTCTTCCTTACTGCCACCTTCCTTCCATACTTTGAAACATCTCTTCTTCTCTCTGACTGCCACTTCGACATCATTGTTCCACCACCAGGAGAACTTATGTCTAGGTGGCCCCTTTTTTTGCCACAGACTTTGTCTCTGGTATCGAGGAGGCTGCACTCTATAAAGTTCCATTTGCTATCAACATCTGGCCTAACGCCCATTCTCCTTTCGATTTCCATCATTTCGTTGTGGAATCTGTCTCTGTACTCCTCTTTTTCCAACAACCATACTTTCCTTTTTGGCAAATGAACTTTCTTTCTAACAGGTACTCTACCTACAGTAGGCACATATCACATACTAGAAGCTTGTGTTGGGGGATGCATTCTTCACCTGGTATGATCTTAACGTCTCTAACCCACTTCCTGTCAGATTTGCTGATAAGGAAGTAGTCTATCTGGCTACTGGAGCCACCTGATTCATATGTTATCAGGTGGCTCATCCTCTTCCTAAACATAGTATTACACACCACCATCCCTGTGGCAGTACAGTGCTCCAGTATGTACTCGCCTCCCAGGTTCCTACGGCCATAACCCTGTCCTCCGTGCACGCCCTCATATCCGTCGGCACCTGCCCCGACATGTCCATTCAAGTCCCCTCCCACAATTACTACCTCCCCTTCCTTGCATCCGACAACCACCCCTAGTAAATCATTCCAGAAGCGTTCTTTGACATCTCTAGCTAAGCCTGCTTGTGGGGCATATGCTGATATAACATCTATGACTCTCGTCCCGACTTTCATTCTTAGTAAAATCAGTCTTTCATTAAACCTTTTTACTTCTATAACACAATCCGCCCACCTCTCTGCCACCAGGAAACCCACCCCTCCCATACCACGTTCATTTCCCTTCCATATAAACTTAAAGCGTTCGTTTTTACCCGTAATCCACCTCGCACTCCCCCCTTTCCACCGGGTTTCCTGGGCACAACATACATCAACTCATCGTCTCTCTAGCATCTCCGCAATCTCACCTGTCCTTCCTTTCATAGTACCCACATTCACACTTCCGAACCTAAACTTGGGGGAAGAATCTGCGGCAGTGTTCTTTTGCGATTTTATATCAACAGACTTACGTTTTCTTTGGTAGTTGTTTTTAGTCAGGATTGGTATTTTTTTTGCCAACGTTGGAGGTCACTATCCCCAGGTATCCAGCTCCAGGCAATCCTGGGCAGTTGTCACCCAAGGCCATCCCAAGAACATAAATGGGGTGGAACCTACCCTAGTGGTCTCGGGGCACCCCACCAGAACCAACCGGAGAGGACGCAATCTGTGCGCGCACACGGCACTATGGCTGGCCCGGTATTATGCGCCTAGTGATAGGGCAGCCTCCCGGTGTGCTACCTCCGGGTTCGGGCCCCTGTACTTCTAGGCGGAAAGTGCCAGTCTGTGGATGGTGAAAAAAAACACTATGCCCTGTACCCTCTCGGTCCTTCTGGCCAGGATGCACCCCCAAGGGGCCAGAGCTGGACCTGAGGTAGATCCCTCCGCGTCAACGAGCCGCCATTTGACGAGTTTGAAGCAAGTTTTACATGGGGTGCCTGCTCTGACTAGCCCCCAACCACAGTTGTTGGCAGTGGGCCTAGCCTTTGCCAAGATGGGCTTAACCTGCAAGGCAGCAGGCGGTTTAAGTGGGGTTTGCTCCCCTAGACAGGTTGCCGGCCACGGCTGATGAGTCTCGTCTACCCGGATTGTGTAGGGTTGTCTCCCCTAGACGGGTTGCCGACCAAGGCTAACGAATCCCATCCATTATAGATGATTAATTATAATGAATAGTAGAGCACAAACAAAGAAATTAAGGTAAGTGTCACATATTGAGGTTAATGAGAGCTGAACATATGACATAATATATAGAAATATGGTTTGCAATACCTGGTCATGAAAACACATAGAAATATTTATAAAATTTACTTGATGAAAGTAACAAGTACAGCCCAATGCCCAAGTATGCCTTAATCCTATGTGACGCTTCTGCACAGTAGCCACGTGCGGGCATGCGCGCGCGTCGGCTGCCCAGCCGTTTAGAAACCGGCTGGCGGCAGCCGGCCGGCTGGCTTTTCCTTAGTATATATCCTACGACAATGTAACTAATGTCTGGGATATTCTTATGTTGTTTCACAGCTTGTAGCAGCCCTTATTCTTAACCAACGCATCTTAGTATATTTTATTCTCGATAGTTGATTGTTTCATTATAATATATAAGATGTAAGTTTGGTGAGAGTGGGAGGAGACGAGCGGGAGAGAGAGACCGGCTGGGGGACGTTGCTTCGCGCGGAGAGTTTAGCTTGGGACGAGCCTGAAGCGTTGCCATATGCATCCGATTGCAACGTTAGGCTTAGTTTCGACTCACGCACGGGGTAGACGATTTTGACCCGGCAACTGTGTTGAGTGTTGCCAAGCCTGGGATGTATTTTGTATGCCTAGGGTGGGGTCCAGACAGATTCAAGACTCAGAGCTCACCTCACTGTCGTACCCTTCGGACCCCCTTGATATCTATCCCTCTCAACCCCACTTAGAAACTTTCTCTCTTACTTTGTATACCTTCCTTCCACTACTTCAAAAATCTATTTAATTATCCCATCCCCTTGATAGACCTTATATCTATTATTGTATTAACGACGAGCTCTCAGATAACTAGATAGGATTTTGGGCCTTATGCAGAGATGTAATTGTTAATGAGACCTAGGAAGCTTTTTTGTTGTCTCATATTTGGTGGTTTCATGCTTGCTAGTGTGTTCTTGTGTCAGGTTAGCAGGGGCTAGACCGGAGGGGAGGCTTTTTGCGATCCGTTAAGTAAAGTCTGCTGGTGCGAGTCCTGTGGACCCGCACGACTTTACTAAGATACCCGTGGGAGTCTGGGGGCATTTTCTTGTCTGTGTCCCTGTGTGTCTAGTGTTGTGTTGTGTGAGGGCCCTTGCCTAGTCCACTCAGCACTGTGCTAGCACGTCTTGCTTTTGTTTTAGGGTCGCCAGGAGAGAGTCAGATACTTGGGATCTGAGTCTCTCAAGAGAGCACCCTTTCAATTAGAGTAATTTGGCGCACAGACCTGGGAACGTCCCTAGGCTAGAGCAGGTGGCTCAGCCCGGGTATCCGAAGCCTATATCCTTCCGGCTAGACCTATGCCGCCTGGCAGATTAACAGCTAGGGGTTTATTATTTCTGTATGCTTGTTATTGTGCCACAGTTTACCGTTTTTGTGAGCATTTTGAGTCAGGGTGTGGCTTAGAGACTCTGTCCGATCAGGCTTGCCTGACTAAGAGTGAGAAGCACACTTATATGTGGTTATGTTGCGAGTTGCTACCTTTATTTAATTATACCTATGCCATTATACACTGTAGGTCCTATCACTAGTATTTATTCCTGCTTATTAGTTAAGAGTTCTCTAAATCCGTAACGTACTTTCTTTGCTAAGCATCAGATCCTACAGTAGCCGCATGCAGTTTACAAACCTGCATCTTGTCTACCTGTACGATGTTTTGAGGACTGTTTGCTTTCATCTTCTTTCACGCAGGGGTGATTAGTTTTATTAATTAACGTAACGTTAAATGTACTTTCTTCTAGTTTGTTATTAAATTGTTTCTGCAATTTAATTCCGTTATCTATCTTTTCCTTGAAGCTTTAAGTCAACTTAATTGTGTGATCTTTTATATAGCCTGCTTGACTATCAGCAGTCTATAGTGCGTGCACCCTGTAACCGAGTCATAGGATACCTTGTTGTCCAGGCAGGACTCTTGACGGTTTAGGGTGGTTTGTTGCCTGGGTTTATAGATAAGGGTTGGATCTAGCGTTTTCCGTTGTTGCTTGTTGCCGCATATCTAGTCCAATAGAAAGAGCCCAGTGTTTATATATCCCAGGACGTAACAAATGGCGACCTTGCATAGGATTTACTGAACAGAGGAATATAGTGGTCATTTGTTTTGAGATTCCTTATAATTAGAGGAATACAGTGGACATAGAGTTTTTTTTTTGGAGCAACCAATATAACACATTAAAGACTTTAAATAACATTAGTATATACATACTTGCATAGGAGATAAGGCACATTCTATAACCGTGATAATTACTGCAGTACACAAACATGTCTAATACATCGGAACACAGTGATGGGTCAGGTCATGATACGGGCTCGGAGGGAGAAAGACCTGTGGAGTGGCTAGTCGATAGCGAGGAGGGTGCTAGAAGATTTTTAGAGGTGCCCCTTACCGCTGCCAGGGTGTTGAAGCTGAATAAGTATGGCTTAAAGTGTGTGGCAGGTCTTCAGGGTCACCAGGGTTTAAGTGGCATGAGGAAAGATCAGCTGAGGACTTTGATATTGGGTTTAGAAGGGAGAGACCTGGGTGGAGAGGCGACTGGGGGGCCCCGGTCCTCAGCCCCCCCTCCACTCTACCCCCGTATCAAACGTCAGGGTGCCTGAATTTAGTACATACCCCCACGTTGATGGTCAATGGCAGCGTGGAATTCAATCACAGGGACCCTCCCCATTAAATGCATCTTCCCCTCCTCAAGGGTTGACTCCAGATTTGTTGTTTCGGCTTGAGATGGCCAAGGTTGAGGCTGCTAGAGCTCAGGTTGAGGCCGCCGAAAGACAGGTTAGTGTGCAGGCTGAGGTTGCTAGAGTTCAGGCTGAGGTTGCTAGAGCTCAGGTTGAGGCTACCGAAATACAGGCTAGTGTGCAGGCTGAGGCTGCAGAGAGAACAGCTATACGAGAGGCTGAACTGCAGGCAGAGTCTACTAGGTATCGGGCTGACAGGGAGCTGGAGAGATCTCGAGTGGAGGTAACAGGGCGAAATATTGGGGGAGGTAACAGACATCGGGACCAATCATTGTCGCACCTGCTTAAACTAGTTCCTGTGTTCGATGAATCATGTGTGACTGAGTTTTTTATGCGATTTGAGAAGAAGTGTCAGGAACACCAGTGGCCTCAGGAAAAGTGGGCAGCATTAGTTTCATCAAGACTCCTAGGAAAGGGGCTAAAAGCGTATGATGCACTACCTTTAGAGTCCTGTGTAGTTTATGATGAGCTAAAGAAGGCTGTGCTACGGGCCTATGAGTTACAACCAGAAACTTACCGCTTGAAGTTTCGGGGTGTTACTAAGGGCAAGGATAGTACCTTCCTCGAACACGCCCGGGACTTGTCTGATGCACTACGACATTGGCTGCGTTCTGAGAGGGCAGCTACTTTTGAGGAGTTGAGTGAGCTGGTTCTCTTGGAGCAGTTCTTTAAGTGCACAGGCGGGGACTTAACATTACATATAAAGGAAAAAATCCTAGAACTCTCCAGGAGGCAGCAGAAATGGCTGACCGCCGACTGTCATTAATTCGAGGGTGCGGAGCAGCAGCTAGGAGTGAGTCGGGTGCAAAGGATCGTACCCCTCCCCCTCCCAAGAATTTTGATACACATAAATACACAAAACCATGTAGCACTGACAATAAAACTGAACATAAACCAAATACCGTCCCGTATAAGAAGTCTAATGGTACCTCCCACTCCCAAGGGAAACCAAAGAGTAAAGAGTGCTTTACATGTCACAAGGAGGGTCACTTTGCAAATGCTTGTCCGAACAAGCCACCAAACAAGGTTGTGTCATTGGCCCGCAGCATAGGGGTGTCGCCTATATCTTCTGAGTTTGCCAAGGGTAGTTCGTCAGAGGTTGGGACACAGCCTGTGTTCAAGAGTCCGGAAGGCTCGAACCCTGTCCGCGACGTCTTTGGGGGTCATAGAGGGCATGGTTTTGTGAGGTGGGCTGGCGAAAGGCGAGGAGTTAAGCTATTGCGTGATACTGGGGCTTCTCAGACCTTGTTAAGGAACTTTACTGGTAGACCGATTAAGGGGAGCGTCCGGTTCATACTCGTAATAGTGCTCAAAACGGCAATATTGCGCAACCCGATATATGGCATCATCACCCATCAGTCTTCAGTTAAAATCCTGAGGCAATATTCCGTCTGGAAGCATGTTATTTCTGGGCTAGTTTAAAGTTTTCGCGGGTCGCGGGTCGCGCAGACGCGTAGAAAATGCATTATGGGTTTCGGATCTGCAAAAAAAAAAACTAAAACCATGAATTTTTGGTGAAAATATGACATTCTTAGATATTTTGCCTAACAGTATCTGGTACTCAACCCGGGTAACAACGAAGGGTGTGGTGGTGGTGGAGGAGAAAGAGCAGTGTGGTCCAAGCCGCGAGAGACGTAGGGTGCGGCTGGCCGGCTGGCTTGCAACAGCTCTCGTGCCTTAGTACCTCACGTAAGAAAGTTCACATGTCGGCGCAGTTCTGACGTAACCAAACATGCTACAACAATGTTTCTGGTGTCATTGGAAAGGGCATGAAATTCTCTACAACTCCACGTTGCCATTTGTTTTTATTTCTTTCCCATTTCGACACAGCACCCCGAGACATTTGTCACCTAATTTATACCTAATTTGTACCTAATTGTAAATGCCCTAATTCTACAATTAGATACAAAATGGAAAAAAGTATCAACGTACAATTGAAACTACAGCTATTGTTAGTACCCCCAATGCATTAAAACAATCAAGCAACAACATTTAAATGAGATTTTGATTTTACAAAAAGTCATAAATTTACACACCTAACTCAAAAAATAATTGTCCTAGAGAATTAAAATTTTGGAAATTTCTTAGTTGTTAGGTCCCCTATACGTGTACAAAATCTTATGAAATACAGACAAAATCCACTGACACGTTCTAGAGTAAAGGCCGGACGCTCCCCTTAACGCTGCTCGGGTGGTGGTAGTTCAGGGGATCAATGCTACGAAGTCCTACCCGCTGGTGTGGATGGAGCTGGAGGTGGATGGTGTGGCGAAGGAGCTGGATGTCGGAATTGTAGAGTACTTGCCTGTTGGGGGCATCGACCTCCTCCTCGGCAACGACTTTGCGGTGCCTGCTTCTAAGGTTTCACCCTTAGTCGTTGCCGAGAAGGCGGCCGACGTTAGTAGGGAGGAACAGGAGTGGGTTGAGAAGTGTAGCATACAAACCATGGTGTGTGTTGTGACGCGTTCTCAGACATCCGGAGCCTTGCAGCCACCGCGGAGGAAAGGTCACAAGAAAACGGGAAGTGTTGGTCAATTGGAGAGTTTTGAGCCGGCAGTGTTTCTTGGTGACTCATTATTGGCACCTATGTTAGAGTCTGGAGAGGCCCCGGGGCCTGTCACCGCTAGTGCAGGTGCAGGGCAGGAAGAGACTCTGCGACAGCATCGTTATGCGCAGCGTGAGGAAAGGATGGCTCAGCGGGACATTGGAGGTGGAAATAAATTATTTAAGATGAACTTGGATAATCTCGCACCTGCTGATATATGTTCCTTGCAGCTGGAAGATCCTGAAGTCAGGGCGTGTGGTAATGGTGCTATCGAACTGGAGAGCGATGGGGATGCGCAGCCTGGTGATTTTTTCTTGTCCGAGGGGATCTTGTATCGGAGACATCAGGATCCCAAGAAAAAGTGGAATGGCGGGTCAGGATTAGTGGACCAGTTAGTAGTACCGAGGGTGTGCTGTGAGAGCTTATTGAGATTACCTCATGATGTGCCTTTGGCAGGGCACCTGGGGGCACGTAAGACGGAGGCAGCTCTGAGCAAGCTTTTCTGGTGGCCTGGGTTAAAGGCGAGTGTCGTGTCATGGGTGTCACAGTGTCACACTTGTCAAGTTGTTGGGAAACCCAATCAGGTCATCCCGAGAGCCCCGTTACAACCCATCCCTGTCATTGGGCCGCCCTTCAGCAAAGTAGTTATCGATATGTTGGCCCATTGCCCCCCACTAGTGCCGGCAATAAATTTTTACTAACTGTAATGGATGTAGCAACACGGTATCCAGATGCTTACCCCATGCGTAACGGGATGGCTAAGACTGTTGTCAAAAACCTGCTTGTCTATTTCTCTCGTTATGGCTACCCTCAGGAGATCCAGTCTGATCAGGGATCTAATTTTACTTCTGCTCTGTTTAAGCAGACCATGCAGCAACATGGGATAGTGTCTGTGGTGTCATCTGCCTACCATCCCGAGAGTCAGGGAGTTTTGGAAAGGTGGCACTCAACTCTCAAGAGTATGTTGCGGTGTTATTGCATGGAAAATGGGAAGGACTGGGATCTAGGTCTCCCATACGTTTTATTTGCTGCGAGAGAAGTGTGACGCTCCTGCATAGTAGCCACGTGCGGGCAGGCGCGCGCGTCGGCTGCCCAGCCGTTTAGAAACCGGCTGGCGGCAGTCGGCTGGCCGGCTTTTCCTTAGTATATATCCTACGACAATGTAACTAATGTCTGGGATATTCTTATGTTGTTTCACAGCTTGAAGCTGCCCTTATTCTTAACCAACACATCTTAGTATATTTTATTCTCGATAGTTGATTGTTTCATTATAATATATAAGATGTAAGTCTAGTGAGAGTGGGAGGAGACGAGAGAGAGAGAGAGCGAGCGAGCAGGGTGGGGGAGGTGAGTGTTGCTTTTCCTCCTCCCTCCTCCCTCCGGAGGAGTTGGTCGCCGCGTGGTCTTTTCTCTCGGTTTTGATTGGCTGGTGGTTCCTGGCGCCTTCTGCAGGCCTGCTGCTGGGTGACGTAGCGGCCTGTGATTGGCTGACCACCGTGCCTTTGTGTGGGATCCTGGAGGGGTCCAGAGGAGCTATTCTCCTCAGAGCTCACCTCACTGTCGTACCCTTCGGACCCCCTTGATATCTATCCCTCTCAACCCCACTTAGAAACTTTCTCTCTTACTTTGTATACCTTCTTTCCACTACTTCACCAGTCTATTTAATTACCCCATCCCCTTGATAGACCTTATATCTATCATTGTATTAACGACGAGCCCTCAGATAACTAGATAGGATTTTGGGCCTTATGCAGAGATATAATTGCTAATGAGACCTAGGAAGCTTTTTTGTTGTCTCATATTTGGTGGTTTCATGCTTGCTAGTGTGTTCTTGTGGCAGGTAAGCAGGGGCTAGACCGGAGGGGAGGCTTTTTGCGATCCTTTAAGTAAAGTCTGCTTGTGCGAGTCCTGTGGACCTGCACGACTTTACTAGGATACCCGTGGGAGTCTGGGGGCATTTTCTTGTCTGTGTGCCTGTGTGTCTAGTGTTGTGTTGTGTGAGGGCCCTTGCCTAGTCCATTCAGCACTGCGCTAGCACGTCTTGCGTTTGTTTTAGGGTCGCCAGGAGAGAGTCAGATACTTGGGAGCTGAGTCTCTCAAGAGAGCACCCTTTCAATTAGAGTAATTTGGCGCACAGACTAGGGAACGTCCCTAGGCTAGAGCAGGTGGCTCAGCCCGAGTATCCGAAGCCTATATCCTTCCGGCTAGACCTCTGCCACCTGGCAGATTAACAGCTAGCGGTTTATTATATCTGTATGCTTGTTATTGTGCCACAGTTTACCGTCTTTGTGAGCATTGTGAGTCAGGGTGTGGCTTAGAGACTCTGTCCGAGCAGGCTTGCCTTACTAAGAGTGAGAAGCACACCTGTATGTGGTTATGTTGCGAGTTGCTGCCTTTATTTAATTATACCTATGCCATTATACACTGTATGGCCTATCACTAGTATTTATTCCTGCTTATGAGTTAAGAGTTCTCTAAATCCGTAACTTACTTTCTTTGCTAAGCATCAGATCCTACAGTAGCCGCATGCAGTTTAGAAACCTGCATCTTGTCTACCTGTACGATGTTTTGAGGACTGTTTGCTTTCACCTTCTTTCACGCAGGGGTGATTAGTTGTATTAATTAACGTAACGTTAAATGTACTTTCTTCTAGTTTGTTATTAAATTGTTTCTGCAATTTAATTCCGTTATCTATCTTTTCCTTGAAGCTTTAAGTCAACTTAATTGTGTGATCTTTTATATAGCCTGCTTGACTATCAGCAGTCTATAGTGCGTGCACCCTGTAACCGAGTCATAGGATACCTTGTTGTCCAGGCAGGACTCTTGACGGTTTAGGGTGGTTTGTTGCCTGGGTTTATAGATAAGGGTGGGATCTAGCGTTTTCCGTTGTTGCTTGTTGCCGCATTCCTAGTCCAATAGAAAGAGCCCAGTGTTTATATATCCCAGGACGTAACAGAAGTACCTGGGGAGAGCTTGGGATTTAGCCGGAACGAGTTGGTTTTTGGACACAGGGTCAGGGGGCCCCTCCACATAGTCAAGGAGATCTGGGAGGGAGTCACAAAGCCATGCTCGCTTCTAAAGTATGTAGTTGAAAGCCGTGAGAGAATGCTAAAGAGCTTGGAGGTAGCAGGTCGGAACCTTAAGAGTTCACAAGCTCAGATGAAGGACAGATACGACCAGAAGGTGAAGCTGAGGGAGTTTGAAGTAGATCAGGAGGTACTGATACTACTGCCTCTGGTGGGACACCCCTTGTCTGCCAAATATTCTGGTCCGTATCGGGTTGTAAGGAAGGTTTCTGATCTCGACTATTTAGTAGCTACTCCTGATCGTAAGAAAAAGAACCAACTTTGCCATGTAAATCTGATGAAAGAGTATGTGAGGCGCCCCTCCGAGCCTCTCACTGTCCCGGTGTTAATCTGCAGCGATCGTGGTGGAGAAGGAGGAAGGGACAGTCAAGCTGCGGGGGAGGATAATTGGGATTGTCATGTTTCCGCGGATCAGTGGGCGGGGAATTCTAGACAAGTGGCTCACGAGTTGATATTGCACTATATCACAACAGGAACCACCGCCAACACACCACTGTAGCAAATACTTCCGGCAAAGGGAAGAACTGACTCGGGACCCAGAAAAAACTTCACTAAGTGAAGAAAAATACGCTGGGAACGTCAGCAAAAATACGCTACCTCATCAGAAAGATAAAAGGAAGCAATAACGCGTAATGAAAGCCGCCTGCATCACAAAGCTAGCTAACTGTGACAAAGTTCACCTGTCCACAACCGGACCACGAGGGTACATCCGAAATAGATGCCCCAAACACACGACCCAAAATACACTGCACTGCGGGCAACCAGCCCAGGACACTCCTGCTACGCATATCCTAACCTTACTCGATACATCCCAGAGTAAACAAATGAGAAAAAACTCACTAGGGACGCAGCAAATGCGGAACCAGCGGAGCGTGGAGAGACACGTCCGGGCCGGCTGACCGCAGAGCAGAGAAGAAGGAAGAATGACGCCTGAATCAGCGTCTGGTCAAAGATCCACACAAGTACATTCACGATATGATGGAAAGCTTATTGGATAGTTATTCTTATTTTCTTTTTTGTTTTTTTATTTTTTACGAAGTTTTTTCGTAGTGAGAACCCAATTCATAATGACTGAAGCCATGAGTGAGGTCGCGTGCGCTCATGATGAAGGCTCCTCAGATTTTAAATGCTCTGCGCGGTAGATTCAAACTACGGCGGATTAGTGTTTGAAGAGGATGCCTTATGTAATAGGCATGTTCGTCAATGATGGAGGGGCCACTAATAAATAAGGCTTTACATAAATCACATCACATCCTAATGAACACTTCACAATACGTTACACTAAGATACAGTAAACTCAAAAGTTACTTCTCCCCACACACACACAGCTGCTACGCCGACACCCTCCTCACCCTGGAAGACAACCGGCTGGTAGTGGAGCCTGCACCGTACTGCTAGGCTAGCGCCAGACAGCTCACTCGTCACCTCCGTTTTCCATCACACAATCCTTCTGGAACAGTGACACGTCATATTTGTTAGTTACAATCAGACTTAATACATACAGTATATTATCTCCCGTTTTCAGGCAACAATATACATATCAATAATTCCTTAATAATAAGATCTGGAGTCATCATATTGCCATAACAATTGATAAATTCCTTCCGTTCTCTCTCAACTATTATAGGGTAAACTCAAGCTGAATTCTTGACAGTAAGTAATGTTCAATAGATGTGCGATGTTTATTGAGAGTCGTCCACGTTGGCAGCAGGGGAGAGGGGGGGAGGCCGGGAGGGTCATCGAGTTCATCTAGGTCAGACGATGCAGCGTACTATATGCCACCCTTTATTTTATTGATTAATTCACCCTTCTCCTCCAAAGTCATCACTTTCATGTGCCTTTTGGTCTTCTTTGGTCCTTTCCCGCTTGATTGAGGCTAACCAGATTTACGTTTGTTGGCCATGTTGACGAGATATATAAAATCAATAGCACTGCGCTGTACCGACGAGAGCAGGTAAACACAAGCTATTGGCGGGAACTGGCAGAGGGGCAGTGCGCGCCATTCAAACTCCTTACTTTTCGTATTTTAAAATTATATTTCATTATTTATTATTATTTATCCCAAGGGTTGAAAAACCATGAGCATGAAACCCGCGAGCATGAAGGGTTTACTGTATATATACAGTATATATATATATATATATATATATATATATATATATATATATATATATATACTGTATATATATATATATATATATATATATATACTGTATATATATATATATATACACATACATACATACATAATTTAATTACTATATAAACACTACTATAACACGCAGATGGACGCTTCTATACCGGATTATTAAAATTGACGGACTGGTGGACAACTCCCTCCCCTAGCACCCTACAAACTGTAGAAAACATGAAAATCACTATGTAATATAATATTTTATAGTAAGGTAAGGGTTGTGTTAGCGGGCATATCGTGGCTTTGTTTATGTATGTCGTACGCTCGTAGATATGGAAATGCGACTGTACGACTCATGTAAACAAAGCAACGATATGCCCGCTAACATAACCCTTACCAATATTGATATGTACAGTTGCGGCCGGAAGTGCCTTTCCACCCTTTTGCCCGTCTCTCTGAGGAATATGTAGATCTGTCACCGCCACCTCGGCCTATCACACTAATGAGGTGTGAAGACCGATACGACTATAGATAAACCGTTACCCTACCTCCTTCCCTATTTTCTGCTTACCTTCCATTCTTTCTTCGTTTCCCTTTTCCCTTTCTCATTGTGTTCCATCTAAACTAATATTATTTTGATGAGTGTGTTTGATATCGGTGTAGTTTAACACCGTTATGCTAGCTAACTCCGCCCCCTACCTTAACTATTTGCATATTTATATTAACCCGTGGAGCCCCAGCGACACGTCTGACGCGTCGGCTATGTATGTAACGCACAGCCCCAGAGACGCGCCTAACGCGTCACCCTTATAGCTCCAGTCGTAAGTCTCAGAATGGCTCTAGATTTATATGGGAACTACTTTGGGATCCGGCGGACTAATTCCAAAACGTTTTGTCCATACGCGTGCGCGTGCGGGGACGGGAGAGGGCACCCGCCTTCCCACACCTCATGGTCAGTTTACCGCGCACCCTCTCGAGTGAAACACCATGTCTCGACGTTATAGTGCCTGCCTTACCCGCCCCTGCAGTACAGAGGTCATGGATATACTGTACGACACTGACAGCCATGATAGTGACACTGACTCGGCATTGGACGAGTCTGGGGACGAGTATGCCCCCTCCCAAGCCGAAATAAGAGAGCTAGAGGAAAAGCTTGCTCAGATTCCTGTCAGGCGGCGAAGGCCGTCACAAAGACAGCAAGGGGCAAGTGCACCTCCCCGCCGCCCACTTCCCCAAGACCCCACTGAATCCTCAGAAAGTGGGGAAGAGGTTGTTGTTCCAGATGAACCTGCTGACCCTCAAAATTACGTGCATGTACCTGGGGAAGAACGAAGGGGATTGAAGAGAAGAAGGGGCGAGTCTGGGAGTGAAGAGGAGGTACCCCCACAACCCCGCCTGCCTTCTCCCCCACTTCGCATAATCTCCCCACTCAAGAAAAATACCCCGGGGAGGTTCTATGGTCGTCATAAACATAGTGACGAACAACAACATGGTGATGGACAAATGGAACAACCTGGTGATGGACAAAGGGCACAACGTGGTGCGAGACAAGGGCAGCCACGTGACCCAAAACGCTCCCTCTTCCCTCCCGACCCAGAGCACGCGGGGGGGGGGGGGGGGGGGGGGGGGGGGGGGGGGGGGGGGGGGATGAGTCACCACCACCACCACCACCACTACTACCAGACTCTCCGCCTCGCCATTCTTCCCCCCCACTATCACCTTCAGGCTCCATCCCGTACACCCCCCCACGAATGTCTCCCTCACCTGAACCAGGCCCCTCCCGCACCACTGCATTATCACCAGCCTCTCCACAACGCCCCGACCTGCCCCAACGCCCTGCAAGCAAAAAACTGTGCTTCCGTGCTGACTCCCTGCCTAGGCAAACTCTTTCGTCTCTGTCTATCCTCTAACGTCTTCCCTTCATGCTGGAAGTTTGCTCACATTCAACCTGTCCCAAAGAAGGGTGACCGCTCTCAACCCTCCAACTATCGTCCAATTGCTCTTATCTCTTGTCTTTCTAAAGTTTTTGAAACTATTCTTGCTTCCAAATTTCTTAAGCATTTCTCTTCTCATAATCTACTCTCAGATCGCCAGTATGGCTTCCTTAAGGGTCGCTCTACTGGTGATCTTCTTTCATATCTTACTAACTCTTGGTCATCCTCCTTCCGGGACTTCGGTGAGACTTTTTCTATTGCACTAGACATATCGAAAGCCTTCGATAGAGTCTGGCATAAATCTTTAATTTCTAAACTACCCTCCTTCGGTTTCTATCCCTCCATCTGTGCCTTTGTCTCTAATTTCCTTTCCGGCCGTTCCATAGCCGCGGTTGTGGATGGCCATTGTTCACTTCCTCACCCTATAAACTCCGGTGTTCCTCAGGGCTCTGTCCTATCTCCTATTCTCTTTCTAATTTTTATAAATGATCTCCTTAACTGTACCTTAATTCCCATCCATTCATACGCAGACGACTCAACCTTACACTACTCCATTAGTTTTTCAGAACGCCCCAGCCAGCAATCCCTCAACGACAAACGTAATGAAGCCATAGAACTCTTAAATTCTGATCTAAATACTATTTCCAATTGGGGCAGAGAAAACCTTGTTAACTTTAATGCTTCCAAAACCCAATTTCTCCATCTATCTACCCGTCAGGATCTCCCAGCGGACTATCCCTTATTCTTCAACAATACAAAAATCAACCCTCATCTTCTCTCAATATTCTTGGTGTCTCTTTTTCTTCTGCTCTCATTTGGAAGGACCATATTACCAGTCTTGCTAAGGCAGCCTCCCAGAAGCTGGGTGTGCTCAATCGCCTTAGGGGGTTCTTTTCCCCTGCACAGCTTCTTGCTCTGTACAGGGGCATAGTGCGCCCTTGTATTGAGTATTGTTCACATGTGTGGGGAGGTTCCTCTCACACCGCTCTCCTAGACAAAGTTGAAAGGAAGGCCTTTCGTATCATTAACTCCCGTCCACTCACCAACTCTGCAATCTCTCTCTCTCCGCCGCAATGTTGCATCTCTCTCGCTATTCTATCGCTACTATAATAATCAGTGTTCCTCAGAGCTATCCCAGTGCATACCACCTCCTTTACGTAGGGCACGTGGTACCCGTCTTGCAACTCAATCCCACCCCTACTCTGTGCAACTCTCCAAGAGTGAAACGTTACTCTCAAACTTTCTTCTACTCAACAGCTGAGCTCTGGAACTCTCTCCCAGAATCAGTCTTTCCCTCTTCCTATGACTTAAATTGCTTCAAACTCTGTGTGTCCAGGCATTTTGGCTCGAACGTCCCTTGATTTTGGCCCTGTCACTCTTTCAACTATGGGGGAGGCACTCGCTATAGGCAGTTATGCCTTTTGCCTCCCTCAATCACATAGAAAAAAAAAAAAAAAAAAAAAAAAAAAAAGCAAACGACGTGGGCGTGTCATATCTCGCGGGCGTGCCACCCGCGGCCGAATGCAGAAGGTGAAGCAAATAAGACGCCCCAGCAACGACTCGAGCTCTAGATCTAGCTCTCGATCAAGTTCAAGGTCTAGCTCCAGACCCAGGTCCACCTCTCGCCCACGCCGCCCACGCTCCACCCGCACCCGCCCGACCCGCCCCGGTGCCCCTGACGATGACCCTGATGAGCCCGATGCCCCATCTAGCGACGACGAAGGCGCTGATAGGTGGGATTGGGTGGATGGGGAGAACTATCTACCAGGACAATACCACTTTGTGGTATTGAGGCCGGCCCTACCATGCCCAATCGTGGACCTGACACCACAAGACTGGGTTTTTTTCTGCAGTTCTTCACTGCCAACCTTGTCGGCTTGATTGTTGACCAGACAAACTGGTACAACTATTATTTTATGGCAGGGAAGGAGCAGAAGAGGAACTCGGCACGTCTCTCATGGGTGGATTTGTCTTCCGATGAGTTCTACACATTCCTGGCACTGGTCATCCTGATGGGGGTCACCAAGAAGACGTCTCTCAAGAAGTACTGGTCATGTGATCCCCTCATCGCAACCCCCTTCTTTGGGAAAGTCATGAGCAGGAATAGATTCACGGCAATCATGGGAAACCTGCACTTTATTAATAGCCTGGCAAGCCACACCAGGAACCAGGAACGCCCCCAGGAATACCAAAGACCCGATGGAGAGGATAAGACCTATATTTGAATACCTGAAAACTAAGTTTGCAGCCTCCTTCAAACCTTACCAAAAGTAATCATTGATGAGAGTCTGGTGCTATGGAGGGGGAATATTAGCATCCGACAGTACATCCCCAGCAAGCGTCACCGTTATGGCCTGAAACTGTTCGTGATGTGCGACTGCAAAACCGGCTACATCCAGGACATCATCCTCTACATGGGCAAGGTCACTGAACTGGTGGAGGAGAGGACATATGGGATATCTGGGGCTGTTGTCATCACCATGTTGGAGGGATATTTGGACAGGAGCCACATCTTGTACCTCGACAACTGGTACACCAGCCCTTCCCTTGCCAAATTCCTGTACAGCAGAAACACTGGCGTCTGTGGCACCGTCAGGAGGAATCGTGTCTACATGCCAGAGCTACCCGAAAAGCGGGAGAAGGGCTCCATCATCCACCTCCAGGCAAATAATATCTTGATGCTCTCGTGGATGGACAATCGTGACGTCAATATCCTCACCAGTATCCACCTGCCCCGCTTAGAGGACACCAAACGCCGTGATAGAGCCACAGGTGAGGCGGTCAAAAAACCAGTTGCAATCATTGACTACAACATCAACATGCGGCTGGTTGACAAGTCAGACTCTGTCATATCGTCGGTCGAGTGTGCCAGGAAGACGATGAGGTGGTATAAAAAACTATTTTTCCACCTACTCGACCTCACCCTCTACAACTGCCACATCCAATATCATGAAATAACAGGTGAAGTTGAGACGATGGAGTCGTACTGCATCGAACTTGCACGGGAGCTTCTGTTCTTCTTCAGGGATGGTCCACGCCGCCAGCAACGTCCCGCAGCTCGTTTTCAAGCACCAGAAGGCCCCGCCAGACTGACACAACGCCACTTTTGCGATTTTGTCCCGCCCAGCCAAGTAAAACCCAACCCACGCAGACGGTGTCATGTGTGTCGCAACACAGGCAGACGCACACCAAAACGGACAGACACCCGGACGATGTGTGAAGAATGTGATGTGGGACTGTGTTTTCCCACCTGCTTCAGGGATTATCACACCCTCGAGCACTTCTAAGTGTTCAAAGTGTTCAAAGACTGCGATAAAAGACGCTATAATGTAATACTAACAGTGTATATAAAAGACGCAAAAAGTGAATATAAAACAGTGTGTATATATATATAATTTACAAGTGCAAAGTACCGAACAATATAAAACACTAAGTAAATTCTAAACTTATAAAACTGTGTGCAAATAATTATAAGAATACGAGACAATAAGTGCGTAAAACAATGTATATACACCTCATAATCTTAGGTAAAACAATGAATAAGTACAAATAATTCAATGAAAAGGAGAGACAGAGTGACCTTGAGTGAAAGTGACAGCCAGACAGAGAAAGAAAGAGGGAAGGGTGCTGTGGAATGTGGGTCACTCGGTCCGCTGTCTGGCCGTGTGTTCATACGTGCGTTTTGTTATTGTCCTGAGCAAAGATGGCCGCCCAAGATGGCCGCCATCACCATGGCAACGGGGACGCTAACACTCGTGCGCACTTGTAATACTTGAATGAAGGCACTTATCACACTACAACTTCAGTTATATTGACATTATGTGATATACAAAGACATTCTATGAACTCTGAAGCGCACTTTATGTCCGAGAAGTGCAAAATAAGCAATGCTGCCTGGCGGCTGGCAACTGGCTGCTGGCGCGGGAGATTTGAAATGGCGCTAAGGCTCCACTGAGGCTGGGGACCCCCACTACCTCCCAGGACCCCCAAATGGCCTAGGTAAGTACTTTTTTCACATTTCTTCATGTCTATCATTATTTTCTAACACATTCTGATATATTTATAAAAAACAAAAAATTGGAAAATTGCCCGGGTTCTGGTGCGCAAAAATAATAAAACCGGCTGGGGCTTTACGGGTTAATATTTTGTGTCATGCCCCAGCAAGGGTTCGAACCCAGGCCAGTAGTGCAGCACTCCAGCACCTAACCAACAAGACACCGAGGAGCTTTAAAGTAGTGGCTTCATTTGGAATTATATCCCATCCACCACCACCCTCTCCGACTCGTGATCACGTAGCTAGATACCATACACACAAACACCTCACACACAAACACTAGCAACTAAGTACTAGAGAAGGATACAAGTAATCTAGGGCACATTGAAAGCCTCACTGATAAACAAGTAGAGCCCTAATAAATTAATATTTTGTGTCATGCCCCAGTGAGGGTTTGAACCCAGGCCAGTGGTGTAGCACTCCAGCACCTAACCAACTAGACCACCGAGGAGCTTAAAAGTAGTGGCTTCATTTGGAATTATATCCCATCCACCACCACCCGCTAAAGTAATTAATCCACGCTGTTCCTCAAGCTCAATGAAATCAACTGTGTGTAGGCTATCTAAATCAAACATCCCTAACATATGGTGTGCATCAGGTGGTCCTTTTTAACATGCATTGTTATTTAAGGCGACTACACCACGTATCTTCGAAAAATTCCAGTCTACACTACCAATTATCCAGTTTCTCCATTGTTTCCTGAGTTTCCTGTTCAATTTATCTCGTCAACAACGAGTTATACCACTCATTTATCCGGTTCATCTAGCAGCTCTTCAGTCATTCAACCAGTTCCTGTTCGATAAATTCTCTTCAACAACGAGTCTCTACGGCGATTCCTGTGTGGGCATCCCACGAATAGGAGTTGGCTGCCGGCAGGCGATGTTCGTGAGAGGGGAGCCTGTGTCAGCAGAGCAGACTCAGCGCATGTGTTGATAAACAGAGGCTGACCTCTGCACTCGACCACACCACTACCTCACCTCACTCCTGATATAGAAAATTAAAGATCTTCACTACTCACTTAATTAATTAAAGTGCTTCAAAGGTGTGTACAGTGAATATCAATCATCTATATTTTGTTTCACGGTCAATTTTTTGTTTTCCTCATGTCTAGCGAGAGAAATTCAATTTGCTAATTATGACTCATGAGATGAGCTTTCCTGGCATTTGCGTGTTGTCTAACTCATGTAAAATCGTCGGTCAAATGGCGGTCACTTCAATATGTCATTCAGTTCCAAATCATTGACATGTCACTTCATCTCTGTATACTGATATGGACGTGAGGTGTGTGACTTGTGGCTTACGCCCTCAGGACACACTTTCACGTCATGAGTCAGTAAACAGTCAATAACTCATTCATTCAGTGTGTTCCTCACCCTTGCTATGTGTATAGTGTGCGCGATATGCGATGATTCCCAGATGTAATTATTAAATATTTATTCCTAAGTGATAAAATTGTTCTATAAGACTATAAAGGGAATTAATTTTCCAGGTCAGTAAACATTAATTTTTGTTCTAAGTTTTCTTAACCTTCCGGGCCCGGGCTGGTCCGCCAAACGACGGTCGCCAGTACCCAGGCGAAATGGCCGAAAAACGTCTAGGCCTAGGCTACCGTATTTTGGTTTATTTTAACTGCTAGAAATTTCCCACGCATCTATAAACGTAGTGCGGTTTTCAATCTGTAGACTGGCGTTGAGTAGAGCTCTGTAAGTTAACTGGTTCAGTTGTGATGATGATTTCAGTGGAGCGAATTTTTCCGCGATGTTGACAATATCGGAGCTTTTCAGACACTAATTTCGTCTTACGTCACAACAATAACATTGATCCGACGTCTCCTTCTTGTTTTCGGAGGTGCGGTGATGCAACGATCGGTTTTGTTTACATGTGTCGGACGCACGGCGTTCAGACCAAGCTGAATAGGCTTGAAAGCTTGCTGCCTATTAGCATGACACCCGGGCTCCTGCCCTTATTTTGTGTTGCCTTTTAATATGACACCCGGGTAGTAAGGGTTAAACCCGCACGTTGATCTAAGCGGATGAGTTAAATTTAATTTGGAAACATCTGAGGTTTTAAAGTGATTCGAGCATTCATTAATTAAAAAACAAAAACAAAACAAAAATTATAAGTGCTCGAGTGGCTTAGGCCTTTGTCGAATATCAACCCGCATCCAAGGTAATTCTATCTATCTATCTATTGCCTGACGCCGCAATCCCCGAAGGGGTGGCCACAAACGAACCGCTCCCATGCACCTCTGTCCCCAGTCAGTCGACGCCCCTCCTCCCAACCAGCACCGCCTTCATTCATATACTTCCTCAATCCATCCTTCCACCTCTCCTTCGGTTTACCTCTCCCTCTATGTCCTTCCACCTCTGTTACGACCGGGACTGCGAATAAAACAAGGGCACTTAATGCTTGGACTAGTAATAGGGCACTATGCAACAACGGTACGCTAGATCCAAACCCTCAAACTTATATGCCGGCGAACAAAACACCTATACCCTCCAGAGTTAATCTGCGATAACGGGGTATCCTTAACTGGGCATAAATGTACTCTACTTCAGGCTAACCCACACTGGTATAGCCTGATAACACACAGGATGCAAGTTACGTTCAAATGCCTAAACAAGAATCTAGGGAAAGATCAATTAAATCATGGCAAGATTTAATACAATAAAAAGATGCTTCAATACAGTTACTATACACAACAATAAACTCTTCACTCCTATCTGAAAGAAAGTGAAGTATAGTCCTACAGCATAGACCTGGAAACTTCTGAAGAAAGTCTGATGCTCATAAGATGCTCGTATCTTAAACTATATAAAGGCAGGAGGCAGGACACCACACGTGTAAATGGAATACACAAAAAGATAGGACATATAATCTTAACTGACACGAGAATACTATAAATGCGCAACGGTAGTAATGCTCGACACTAAAAGAAGTACTTCCTCATTAACGAAACAGCCTACTATGGTTGTGCGGCTCAGCAACAACCTAGACTAATAAATGCTGTGAATAATAATGCATACATATCAAAGAGCTTATATTAAATACTAATAAGTGTCTACTCAATTAATAATGTCTAGCTGGGATACTCTAGGTAAGGAACTGGGGTTGAGCAAGACAGGCTCGCAGCCTAGTGATGTCCTTAAGACTGTATCCTTTAAGTTACGTTAATTGACTAGGGTGCTCTCTTGATAGATCCAGATCACAAGTATCTGGTTCTATCCTGGCAACCCTCTAAAGCCAAGCAAAGAGGCAGCAAAGTGTGGAACTGGCACAGGCCAAAGCCCTCAGTCAACACAAAGCTGCACTCGCAAAGGACACAACCGAAAAGACAGCACAGGCTACCACAGGACCAGTCGAAGTCGTGTAGGTATAAGCAAACCATACACACATCGATAACAACGACTACAGTTACCTTATCCCAGTCTAGCATTATCTCCTTGCGACATATTATGTTACAGTAAGTCCGAGGAGGCACTTGACAAGTATTTTGGGTCTTGAATTTGGCTCATGAGTGTTGTCGAAGCCTTACATTTTTCGCGATTTCCATCCACCAGAATGCTGTTTATTGAGATGTATCATATATCAATGGAAAGAGGAATATTTATAGTACATGATAAAACAAAACAAAATGTAAATAAATCGAAATATGAAAGTGTAAATGAGTCCGGAATACAATTATTTCCCATGCAATTGTCTTCACACCGTCCTAGCTCTAAATTGTGAGTGATGACCATATATTTTTTTTTGCTCAAATAATAGTATTTTTTCTCCTCTTTCCAAATCTGAAAACAGAAATTGTTTATCTTCAATAGTTCTCAAGCAGTGACCGAAAAAAAAAATGATTTTGATTGATATGGTTTATAACATTTTCGATTTATTTCGTTGCTACGAAGTGTATGGTATTAAATTTAGGCTGTATGAATACGGCAAATAATGCTGATGAGTATAAAACAAACTTCTAGTTTGTTCCTAGGACAAATACTTTTTGCGCTATGAATATTTGAAATGAAGAGCCAAAATGCGAATATTTACGCTTCACCCATCTCTGTTCCGGTGATGCTAGCCGGGTTCCGAGCTGTTCCCCACCTCGTGGTTGCGTTATTTGCTCGGATACGTATATAACTGTATATATCACCGGAATCGGAAAATTGTGCTCTTTCCAAAGGTGAAAATAAAAATAATATAGCGTAATTGGTTCGCGAGCTATGCACAATTGTTTCCATGCAGTGACCGAAAAAAAAATATATATGATTTTGATTGATATGGTTTATAACATTTTCGATTATTTCGTTGCTACGAAGTGTATGGTTTTAAATTTAGGCTGAATGAATACGGCAAATAATGCTGATGAGTATAAAACAAACTAGAAGTTCCTAGGACAAATACTTTTTGCGCTATGAATATTTGTAATGAAGAGCCAAAACGCGAATATTTACGCTTCACCCGTCTCTGTTCCGGCGATGCTAGCCGGGTTCCGAGCTGTTCCCCACCTCGTGGTTGCGTTATTTGGTCGGATACGTATATAACTGTATATATCACCGGAATCGGAAAATTGTGCTCTTTCCAATGGTGAAAACAAAAATAATATAGCGTAATTGGTTCGTGAGCTATGCGCAATTGTTTCCATGCATTGTTATTGTTATGAAAATATATGAGAATGTTTATACAGTTGTATATCTTTGCCACAATATACAACACTTTTATATAATTTGTGTTGCCAATAATTGTATAATGTTCATAGAAGACATGTCTGTCATGAAGGTTGTCAATTTTACTTACCTGGTAGGGCCACAACCCTTTCCAACGAGAAGGGAAATGGCTCCTGGGTTGACACTGAAAAAACAAAATAAGAAAGCCAGGTTATCTTCAGGTAATAAATTCAGAAATAATTCTATTGTACACGTAAATAAAATAAAGTAATGTATATATATATATATATGGTGTCAAACCATAGAAATATGTGCAAATTTCCAAGCCACCCAATTTGTGTTTATGATGGGTGAATGAAGGTGGGTGAATTTGCACTGTAGTGCAAATTGTAGTAGATTATTATTTTTTTTTTTTTTTTTTTTTTTTTTTTTTTATGGTGATGATGGGTGAATGAAGGTGGGTGAATGAAGGTGGGCCCCGAACCTTGGAAGTGATGATTGAATGAATGAATGAATTATTGAATGATTGAATGACTGAATGAAAGGGTGATGAAGGTGAATTATTGATGATGATGATGATGATGATGGGTGAATGAAGGTGGGTGAATGAAGGTGGGCCCCGAACCTCGGAAGTGATGATTGAATGAATGAATGAATTATTGAATGATTGAATGAAAGGGTGATGAAGGTGAATGGAAGAATGCATAAAGACTGAATGAATGAATGGGTGATAGTGATTGGAAAGGAATAATGAAGGTGAATAGGAGAATGCATAAATGAATGAATGAATCGTGCAAAGATCCTGGCTATAGGACATCTGCATCGAGTTGATGGTACTTGTTGAAGCAACCATTGACATCGATGCAGAGGCTAACGAAGCAAGACCTGCATCGAAAGCTTGTGTCCTAGCGAATTTGGCTCCTATAACACACACGGCACCGCTTTCGCTTTCCGTCTGGGATCGTCTCGAGAACGTGTTCCAAGTTCCTGTTGTACCGGTCATGTTCCAGTACAACAGGACGTGGCCTGGAAGCCCGTCCTCTTCGAGGACCTATCCGACGGCCTCTTGGTGCCTGAGCCCTAGCTTAAACATCCATTACTAGTGGAACCCAGTCGGCATCCATGACGGGTGCTGCCCGAGTGCCACCAGCAGCAGCAGCTGCACCCGGTACTACTGGTGCGGGGGGGTCAAGTGGTAGGTCATCCACTTCCTCCTCATCATCAGTAGCATCGTCCGAGTCCGATACTGGTGCCGCCTGGGGTGCATTCTCAGCGAGTGCTCCCCCGACGGCAACAACAGCAGCAGCAGCATCTGGACCTGGTGAGGGGGGGGGGTCATGAAAGAGTGCTCCCCCATCGCCTCCACCAGCAGCAGGAGCACCAGGAGGAGTGCCAGGATCATCAGCAGGAGCGGCTGGGGAGTCTGGATTGTCGTCCGGTGGGGGCGACCCAGCTGAGCTTCCGGAGGATTGCCGCTGACGCCGCCTGCCTCGCCTGAGACGGGTGCATGGCTCGTACTGACCTTCTGGCAAATCCTGTGCACGCCGGATGCGTCTCCCCGACAAAGGCCACTCTGCAGGGTTGAAGTGCAACAAGGAACGGACTACGCTTTCCTGGAACGCCAGCATAGTCATCTTCCTGCGGGGGTTGCACTTCTTGAAGAGTACGAAGGCATTGAAGAGGGCCATTTGGATGAAGTAGAATACGATCTTCTTCGTCCATTTGACCGTTCTTCGCTGGATGGGGTAGTACTGGATCATCTGATCGAAATGATCCACCCCACCCATGTGGCGGTTGTAGTCGTCAACACAAACGGGCTTCATGATGTTCTTCCGAGTCCGCTGCCACCTGCCTTGTACCTTCTTCTTGACAAATGACTGCTTTGGAATGGTGCTCTGGTCGTGGAAGGTGGACACCATGTTGACAATCCGTTTGTCTTTCCAAAGCATCACTAGGGTTGTGCCGTTGTTCATCGCCTCAATTGCATCGTCTTCCAGTGTCGATGCATGGGCAATGTCACGCAACCGCTTCGGAGCCCCTCGTGCAAGCCTCAGGGTGCCACACACATAGATCTGGTGGTGTGTGAGCATGTGGTGGCACAGGTCAACTGAGTTGTAAAAGTTGTCCATGAACAACTTGTAACCCATGCCTTGCAGGGACTCCGTTAAACCCTTAACCGTTTTCTGGAGAGTTTGACCAATACCAGTGTAGACTTCAAAGTCATACACGAAACCAGTCGTAGACTCTGCCAGGATGTACAGCTTGATGGCGTACTTCTTCGGCTTCATCGGGTTGTAGCACTTGAATGAAAGGCGACCCTTCCACCCAAGGCAGCCTTCTTCGATGGACACCTTCCTCTCCGGGATGTAGGCAAGCTTGAAGCCAGCAAGCAGGTAGCGCATCACCGTGCGGATTTTCACTAGCCTGTCTTTGGTCTGCTTGATGACTGCCTTGCTGTTGAACGTGTGGAAATTGCTCAGCAAGGCTTGGAACTTGGTGACCTGCATGGTCGTGCGAAACGTTGGATAATTATGGACTCCATCATTTAACCAGTAGTGACGCACAGTGGGGAGTTTGTTCACACCCATAAGGAAGTACAGGCCAAGGAATTTGGCCATGTCCTCCTCACTGAATGATGTCCACAGAGAACCAACGAATAAGGCATACGCGTTGGTCTCATTCACCAGGAACCTGAGCAGTTCTCTTGTAAAAAAGAGCTGGAAGAACTGCAGTGGTGTCACTGGTGCTGGAACCCGCAAGCCAGGGGTTCCAGTGAAAGGATCAACGTTGGGTGTGAACGGGTCTGACGTCCACTTGTGATTCTCAGCATACACGGTGGGGGGGCGTGGAGGTGCACGTGCTGGGAGAGCACCACGTCGTCCGCCTGGACGACGTATGTAACCTCTGCGGCCCCTGGGCCTACCACCTCGGCCCTTCATGGGCCCAGATTTTCGGCGGGGAGGGGGAGGGGGGTCGTCTTCTGCGGAAGACGAAGGGGGTGGGGGTGATGGTGGATGTGATGAGGGTGATGGATAAGGTGGCGTGATGGAGTCAGGGCGTGTGGGTGATGGTGGATGTGATGAGGGTGATGGAGCAGGTGCTGTGGGTGGATGAAGTGCGGCAGGAGGAAGCCTCTGTGGAAGCTCCTCATCGATTGCCGCAGCAATCTCATCGTGCATGATTTGGCGATGTTCAGGCGGAACAAACGCCATGTAGCGCGCCTCGCTGCCCCCGCTGTTACCCAAGGAGATCAGCGAGGGGGAGGCTACGTTGGGAGACAGGACATGTGATGGTGGGGTGTTCAGACTACCCACCGGCAGGAGTGGAGCCAGGATGCGGGGGCTGTCTGAAATGTTGCTGGCCGGTGATTCTACGTGAGGTAACAAAGGACCGCCATGCAGGGTGTGTCGTGAAACAGGAGAAGAAAAAGAATAGAATGTGTGGAAGTCCGGGAATGGTAGTGGTGTGAAGACATGAGAGGATGTTGATGGTTGTGGTGAGAGTACATGAGTGGATGTTGTGACGCTCCTGCATAGTAGCCACGTGCGGGCATGCGCGAGTGTCGGCTGCCCAGCTGTTTAGAAACCGGCTGGCGGCAGCCGGCCGGCCGGCTTTTCCTTAGTATATAGCCTACGACAATGTAACTAATGTCTGGGATATTCTTATGTTGTTTCACAGCTTGAAGCTGCCCTTATTCTTAACCAACACATCTTAGTATATTTTATTCTCGATAGTTGATTGTTTCATTATAATACATAAGATGCATTGTAGTGAAGGAGAGAGAGAGAGAGAGCGAGCGAGCAGGGTGGGGGAGGTGAGTGTTGCTTTTCCTCCTCCTCCCTCCCGGAGGAGTTGCTCGCCCGCATGGTCTTTTCTCTCGGTTTTGATTGGCTGGTGGTTCCTGGCGCCTTCTGCAAGCCTGCTGCCGGGTGACGTAGCGGCCTGTGATTGGCTGACCACCGTGCCTTTGTGTGGGATCCTGGAGGGGTCCAGAGGAGCTATTCTCCTCAGAGGTCACCTCACTGTCATACCCTTCGGACCCCTTTGATATCTATCCCTCTCAACCCCACTTCGAAACTTTCTCTCTTACTTTGTATACCTTCTTTCCACTACTTCACCAATCTATTTAATTATCCCATCCCCTTGATAGACCTTATATCTATTATTGTATTAACGACGAGCTCTCAGATAATTAGATAGGATTTTGGGCCTTATGCAGAGATGTAATTGTTAATGAGACCTAGGAAGCTTTTTTGTTGTCTCATATTTGGTGGTTTCATGCTTGCTAGTGTGTTCTTGTGGCAGGTGAGCAGGGGCTAGACCGGAGGGGAGGTTTTTAGCGATCCTTTAAGTAAAGTCTGCTGGTGCGAGTCCTGTGGACCCGCACGACTTTACTAGGATACCCGTGGGAGTCTGGGGGCATTTTCTTGTCTGTGTGCCTGTGTGTCTAGTGTTGTGTTGTGTGAGGGCCCTTGCCTAGTCCACTCAGCACTGCGCTAGCACGCCTTGCGTTTGTTTTAGGGTCGCCAGGAGAGAGTCAGATTCTTGGGATCTGAGTCTCTCAAGAGAGCACCCTTTCAATTAGAGTAATTTGGCGCACAGACTTGGGAACGTCCGTAGGCTAGAGCAGGTGGCTCAGCCCGGGTATCCGAAGCCTATATCCTTCCGGCTAGACCTCTGCCACCTGGCAGATTAACAGCTAGCGGTTTATTATATCTGTATGCTTGTTATTGTGCCACAGTTTACCGTCTTTGTGAGCATTGTGAGTCAGGGTGTGGCTTAGAGACTCTGTCCGAGCAGGCTTGCCTGACTAAGAGTGAGAAGCACACCTGTATGTGGTTATGTTGCGAGTAGCTGCCTTTATTTAATTATACCTATGCCATTATACACTGTAGGTCCTATCACTAGTATTTATTCCTGCTTATTAGTTAAGTTCTCTAAATCCGTAACGTACTTTCTTTGCTAAGCATCAGATCCTACAGTAGCCGCATGCAGTTTAGAAACCTGCATCTTGTCTACCTGTACGATGTTTTGAGGACTGTTTGCTCTCACCTTCTTTCACGCAGGGGTGATTAGTTGTATTAATTAACGTAACGTTAAATGTACTTTCTTCTAGTTTGTTATTAAATTGTTTCTGCAATTTAATTCTGTTATCTATCTTTTCCTTGAAGCTTTAAGTCAACTTAATTGTGTGATCTTTTATATAGCCTGCTTGACTATCAGCAGTCTATAGTGCGTGCACCCTGTAACCGAGTCATAGGATACCTCGTTGTCCAGGCAGGACTCTTGACAGTTTAGGGTGGTTTGTTGCCTGGGTTTATAGATAAGGGTTGGATCTAGCGTTTTCCGTTGTTGCTTGTTGCCGCATACCTAGTCCAATAGAAAGAGCCCAGTGTTTATATATCCCAGGACGTAACAAATGGCGACCTTGCATAGGATTTACTGAACAGAGGAATATAGAAGTCATTTGTTTTGAGATTCCTTATGATTAGAGGAATACAGTGGACATAGTTTTTTTTTTGGAGCAACCAATATAACACATTAAAGACTTTAAATAACATTAGTATATACATACTTGCATAGGAGATAAGGCACATTCTATAACCGTGATAATTACTGCAGTGCACAAACATGTCTAATACATCAGAACACAGTGGTGGGTCAGGTCACGATATGGGCTCGGAGGGAGAAAGACCTGTGGAGTGGCTAGTCAATAACGAGGAGGGTGCTAGAAGATTTTTAGAGGTGCCCCTTACCGCTGCCAGGGTGTTGAAGCTGAATAAGTATGGCTTAAAGTGTGTGGCAGGTCTGCAGGGTCACCAGGGTTTAAGTGGCATGAGGAAAGATCAGCTGAGGACTTTGATATTGGATTTAGAAGGGAGACCTGGGTGGAGAGGCGACTGGGGGCCCCGGTCCCCAGCCCCCCCTCCACTCTACCCCCATGTCAAACGTCAGGGTGCCTGAATTTAGTACATACCCCCAAGTTGATGGTCAATGGCAGCGTGGAATTCAATCACAGGGACCCTCCCCATTAAATGCACCTTCCCCTCCTCAAGGGTTGACTCCAGATTTGTTGTTTCGGCTTGAGATGGCCAAGGTTGAGGCCGCCGAAAGACAGGTCAGAGTTCAGGTTGAGGCTGCTAGAGCTCAGGCTGAGGCTGCAGAGAGAACAGCTATACGAGAGGCTGAACTGCAGGCAGAGTCTACTAGGTATCGGGCTGACAGGGAGCTGGAGAGATCTCGAGTGGAGGTAACAGGGCGTAAAATTGGGGGAGGTAATAGACATCGGGACCAATCATTGTCGCGCCTGCTTAAACTAGTTCCTGTGTTCGATGAATCATGTGTAACTGAGTTTTTTATGCGATTTGAGAAGAAGTGTCAGGAACACCAGTGGCCTCAGGAAAAGTGGGCAGCATTTGTTTCATCAAGACTCCTAGGAAAGGGGCTAAAAGCGTATGATGCACTACCTTTAGAGTCCTGTGTAGTTTATGATGAGCTAAAGAAGGCTGTGCTACGGGCCTATGAGTTACAACCAGAAACTTACCGCTTGAAGTTTCGGGGTGTTACTAAGGGCAAGGATAGTACCTTCCTAGAACACGCCCGGGACTTGTCTGATGCACTACGACATTGGCTGCGTTCTGAGAGGGCAGCTACTTTTGAGGAGTTGAGTGAGCTGGTTCTCTTGGAGCAGTTCTTTAAGTGCACAGGCGGGGACTTAACATTAAATATAAAGGAAAACAATCCTAGAACTCTCCAGGAGGCAGCAGAAATGGCTGACCTCCGACTGTCATTAATTCGAAGGTGCGAAACAGCAGCTAGGAGTGAGTCGGGTGCAAAGGATCGTACCCCTCCCCCTCCCAAGAATTTTGATACACATAAATACACAAAACCATGTAGCACTGACAATAAAACTGAACATAAACCAAATACCGTCCCGTATAAGAAGTCTAATGGTGCCTCCCACTCCCAAGGGAATCCAAAGTGTAAAGAGTGCTTTGCATGTCACTAGGAGGGTCACTTTGCAAATGTCACTCATTGGTCCGCAGCATAGGGGTGTCGCCTATATCT